>REGO01000476.1:56293-141127 GCA_010120015.1 Rhombomys opimus
GAGGATTAATATCCAGTATATACAAAGAACTAAAGAAACTGAAAAGCAGCAAACCAAGTAATCCAATTAAAAAATGGGGAAGAGAGCTAAACAGAGAATTCTCGACAGAGGAATATCGAATAGCAGAGAAACACTTAAAGAAATGCTCATCCTCATTAGCCATCAGGGAAATGCAAATCGAAAATATTTTCAAGATATTGTAATTCTACTTGGTTACTTTTGACTGCATGCTACATATCCTGGAGAGTAAGAATATAAAGAATATAAAGTCTTTATGCAAACATATCTCACTATCCTGGGTACTCAGCAAAATAACATCCAATCCAGCAAAAAATAATCTCCAAAATTTGAGTTCATCCAAAATTCTACTAAGAGTCCATTATGTTTATTGAAAGTCTCTTACATGCTTCTTTTTTCCATATTTACAACATAAGAAGACTGGTGAAAAGAGAAAATGGCAGGGTCTATTCCTCAATGACACAGCACTTGCCTAGCAAAGACTCTGGTTTGAAACCAGCCCTGAAAAAAAAAAAATCTATTTGATCTACATACAGTTCAATTTGTTGGAGTGAGAGAGATGGCTTAGCAGCTAAGAGCACTGGCTTCTCTTTCAAAGGACCTAGGTTCAATTCCCAACACCCACACTATGGTTCCCAACCATCCTTAACTCCAGTCCTAGGGGATCTCAGGGCCTCTTCTGACCTCTGTGGCTACCAGGCATGCGCATCGTAAACCTGCAGCATGCGAGCAAAACACTCACACTCACAAACAAACAAATAGATAGATAGATAGATAGATAAGTAAATAGATGAGTTTTGTCATTAAAGGGGAGATGAAATGGAAAGTGCAAGAGAGGAATGGAGGTGCCATAGGCCTTGCAGTGACTTTGTGGTAAACGTCCTCGAGCAAAACTCTCACTAACAGTGAAAAGGAAGGAAATGGAGAGGAGCCAGTAAGATACAAATGGGGCTAGAGAAAAGAAAGCTTCAAAGAAGAACAGGCACACTAAAATTGCTTCCTTTGGGTACATTTCATCTTACCGAAACAAATTTTCTGACATACAACCACAAAAAAATATTTAGCCACATGGTCGATGCGTTACTGTCTGAATGCTATTAAGACTCAAATACGCATCTCTTAAAAATTGTATCTATTTTAATTTTATACAGAAATATATATTATAAATGCCCTGAAGAGTTAAACAAACACCAACTAGATTGAAAACCACAAGAGTAATCATAAAAATTTTATGTTAGGATATGAATCACAAATTCTGACTTCCTAACCAAACAGAAATCTGTCTCCTGGTAGTGACGGTTAGTTCTCCTGAAAAGTCAGTTGAAGATTTATATGGAAAAGATGCAATTGGACATTTGAGTAGAGCTAGTTATCAGAAAAAGAGTACTGTGCACACAGGAATGTCGGCTCTACACCCATACAGAAAATATGGTACCTGCAAAGGTGCTTCCAGCTCTGAGGAGGCAAAAGCAGGCCAATACCTGAGGCTCACTGGATACAGGCTGTCATGGTTGCCAACCTCAGGATGGCAAGACCCTGTCTTTGAAAACAAAGTAGTAGGTCCCTACAGAGTGAACTTTATTCATGGGTATAGTTTACCATAAGGAAAAAAAAATATGTGTGCTGGTGTCTCAGGAAATCGAAAAAAAAAAATCTCTTAACACTAGCATATCTTGAAATCATACTTCACATTGATCCTGCACCCTGAAATGAGATTTCCTTTGTGTATCAAATTTCCAGATAAAATTTCCTCTTAGTAATAACACTGTCATTTTAATGGCATTTGCTAGAAATTCAATAATTGTAATTATGTTTCAAGCAGCAAGTCAGAAAATAAACAAACTTCTGTCCCATGAAGGCAAAAAGATCTGCCAGTTACCTTCCCTTTAAAACATGAATAATGCATTTCCATGAAGAATACATTGTCTGGCATGATTAATAACCACTGTGTGTTCAGGATGAGAACAGAGCATGCTTGCTTTCACTTAATAAGAGAAAGGGTATCATATAAGGTTTTGCAGCCTGAAGTGAGGCATCTGCTTAATGAAACAACTACAACAAACCAAAACAACAAAAAGCCTCTTGGTTTACAGAACAGAACTTGATAGAAGAGATAACTCAATTTTCAAAAGACATTTTGGGAGAAAAAAAAATCCAAGAGAAGACTTGCAATCAATCTCCATTAAATTCAATAAGCTAAATGGGTGACCTTATCTATCCATCTATCCAAACATTAAGGGCTAAGCATAGGTCTAGGCCCCATAGGTATAGCAGGAAACAATGCCCTGGCCTTCAAGGCTCATGGCCAAATATGCTGGTATGGAGTGCCTCCAAGAATGTCTTTACATGGCTGAAAGCCAAACACGAGTCTAAAGTACACAGAGGATGTGACTTCTGAAAACCACTCTCCTTGCTACATTCTCTGTGTTTTGTGGCCAAAAACTAAGCATGAGCATATGTATGTGAAGAAAAAGTGTTGTGAACTAGTTCTCAGAGTAGAGTTTCATCATAGCATGGGCAAGGGTTTGAACCAACAGAAAAATCCTTGCTGTCACCTTCACTCACATTCACTGTGTCCTCGATTGGTTCCCATGCTGTCATAGAGGAAGTGGGTGGTAGCAAGAATGGAGCAATTATTTTTCTGTCTGCCCAGTGCCTGAAAATAGTATTGGTGTAAGCTCTAGGTATCTGGGGCAATTGGAACTGGTTTTCAAATGTCTAAAAGGAGATGGTAGCCTTAGTGATGTGAAATAAGTAGATTCGTGGCTAGTTATAAAAACCAAACACAGGTGTTTATGCATTTAAAGAGGCAGATGAGTTCACAAAGAAGATCATGGAATTTATTCAACATCAGTGCCTCCTGAATAATGCATAAGATCTACACATACATTATCTCTAACTTTCTTAGAAATCCCACATGAGAAATTCTATTTTTATTTGATAGTTTTTATACTATCACTCACTGTCTAAAGGAAACAAAATATTATAAAATCCCAGTTGGTGTATCTTACTAATTCATGGCTCCACCGTAGTAAACCAAAGATTTCATTCCACATAATATAATGCATTGGATAAGAGGTCCCCAAAGTGGAAACTTCTTTTCAATGGCCATGTCATCACTGGTTGCTATTAAAATAGCTGTATATGACCGAATAGAGTGGTGGTACTCAAAAATGCCTGAAATTATAGTGATGGACAAATATTTAACCAACTCTTCTCAAAAACGTTTCCTTTATAGGATACATAAATATATATGTCACAAAAATAAAGGAGACTTTTTGAGATAAGCACTGGTTTGAATGGGTAACCTATCGTTTGTATGTGACATTTTTGATTCTTCCACATTCTACATTTCTTTTTATCTACAGTGCTTCTGCTCCCCAGAGATGGAACCCAGTTTTTCCTAGTAGTTTTGGTGAATGACTACTGCATATTAGAAGGATCTACATGACACTGAAATGTGATGTGGTAGAAGGTCTTTAACTTATGGGACACGTTTATAATCTACAGGCCTCCTCTAATGACACCACAGAAGCAGTAACCCTCCCACTCAAGCCAAATGACAACCTATAAAGCTTCCCCCTAGATTCCTGTCTTCGAAGGCCTACTTACCTACTGTATACAATTTTTCCATAATAGGATTTCTGTAGAGAATTCTAAGAATTCTTGAAAGGCCATCTCCTTGAAGTCATTCTGCAACAGTAAACTCTGAGACTGTTGTGGTTTTTGTTGGGATTGGTTTCTTGGTTCACTGAAGTATAGTTAACAGAAATGCCATTTCAGAAAGCACGTGGTGGTGTGATCTAAGAATAGGTATGAAATGATGACTACAATCACACACCATTACCCCACACTACTTATGATATTTAGCAAATGGCAAGTGTCCAGGCCAACTACTGAATGGGTGGCAGAGCGGCTGGGCAGAGGAGGCTGTGGAGGCAAGAGCAGATGTATGACACAGGAGCCTGGAACTGATTCTCCATGGATGCTACAGAGAACTTTTAAGCCAGTGCTGACTTGAACCAGCTGCATGTGATCTTGGGACCTTCACTGCAGAGTCTTACTACATCCCCCTGAAAGCTACCATTCAAGAGCCCTATTAGCAGCAGAGGTAAACACAGGCAGTGGGATTCCTACAACTCCTTCGAGCTTAGGTCACTGAAAGCCCATCTATTCCATGTACACATGGAATAAAGGCATAGATGCTCTCCCACTCAAAACCAAACCAAACCAAACCAAACAAACAAAAACAACAAAAAAAAGACATGTATGCAATTGATTGGTAAGGGTACTCACATCAAGGCATCCATTTACATATCAGATATCTCACATATCAGGTATTTATATTTTGATTCGTAACAATAAGAAATTATACTTATGAAGTAGGAAAGAAAATGATTTTATGTCTGGGGTCACCACAACACGAGGAATCATATTAAATGGTCACAGCATTAGGACGTTTCTGGACCACTAGTCTCCTGCTATAGTACATCTCAACATGATGGAGGCTGTATATGACAAAACTATAGCCAACATTCATTAGAAGTTAAAAAAACTGAAAACATTTATCTTAAATATGAGCACTCTCTTCATTCTTATTCAACATAGTGCTCCAAGTCTCAGATCAGTGAAAAAAGAGAAAGAAATTAAAGGGATATAAATAGCAAAGGGAGAAGTCAAACTGTTCCCACTTACAAAAGACATGATATTAGACTTAAATACGCTAAGAACTCAACTAGGTAACTCTAATATCTGATAGTTTTAGCGAAATAGAAAGACACAAAACCAGCAGACAATAACTAGTGGCCTTTTCACGTGCCAATAGGAAACTTGTTAAAACATGAAATTAGAAAACTATCTTATTCACAATGTTTTCAAAATATTTTTGAAATATAGGAGTAAACTTATTATAGAGATAAAAGAGCAAAAAAATGGAAAGTATGATACTAAAGTATGATAAATTGAAAAAGACAGCAGAAGATCTTCCATAGTCAGGGACTGGGATGACTAACGGTCTATACACTCAGTGCTCTCCCTATCAAAATCTTAACGATCTTCTTCACAGAACTGTAAAACTAGATAAACACAAAAAAATCCCCGGATCATCAAAACAACACTAAGAAGAAATAGCTAGAATTTTCAAAACATCAGATTTAAATTTTATTGCAGAGCCGTTTGTCTTACTTTGCTCTATGTTGCTATGATAAAGATCATGACCACAAGCAACTGATGACCACAATTACCTGCCCAGGATGTAACAGCTCATAGGGGACCAGGCCCTCCTCCACTAATTAGCCACCAAGAAAATATCCCACAGATATGCCCATGAGCTGATCTGATAGATGTAATTTTTAAATTGAGCTTCCCTCTTCTCAGGTGACTCTTTTTGGGTCAAATTGATAAAGCCACAGTTGATTCATTATCAGCTTGACACACAAACATGTCACTCTTCCCGCATAATCATCTCTTTTTAATATGTCCTCAAGAACATGTGTTAATATCACAATACAATACACATTCTAACGTCAACACTTCCACAGTCTTAAAACACACATTAAAAGTCCACGTTCTCTTTAAAAAATTAAGCATCTTTTAATTGTATACTGTAAAGTCCAATACATGTTATTTTTTTTTTATCTTAAAGAGAATGAACTACATCCTCTTTGAAGCATGGTTACAAACAGATCAAAGCAAAACCAAACTTTGTCAGGGTGAAAAAAAAAACTCCACATTTATTTCTAGAAGTCATTTATAATCTTCTGGGCTCCAAAAGGTTAAATAGTCACCCTTTTCCAGATCTGCTGCTTGCAGCACACAACTTTCCCTTGTAGCCTTATGCTAGAGTCGACTATACCCGCCTGTTGGTGGGCACCCCACAGTCCTGGCATCTCCTATGCATGTGGTCGTCACTGCACCTGAGGCCACACATTCGCCAGTGGCCTCCTTTGTCCTCCTCAGGGATTACAACCCTGCCACCTAGTGCCAAGCCTCAGCTTCTCTCCATGAGAACTTCATGCTTGGGCTTTCCATTGTACCCAAAGCTGTACTGTCACCAACTTCCTTTCATGGTTTTTCAAAGTGCCAAGCCTCAGCTGCCCTTTTTGATACCTTCATGCTTTCAACACCAGTAGCATACAGGGGACTCCTACACATTGCTAAGTCAAGATTTTAGCTTGACATGAAGGTTTACCCTCATTTGGACCACATTGGTACTAAACCTGAAGAAATACTTCCCTGAAGATTTCACATTAATGATGCTTGGTTTTTATTAATCAAGTTTTTTTTTTTCAGTCTCTGCTAACCAGCCTCAGTTGTACTAGTAAAGCAAAACATTTACTGCAGCAACTCTAGTCTCTTGGGTTTTATTTTTTATTTATTTTGGATTTTAACTATTTTTTACAATCTATTTATTGTATATCCAGATTGTAGCCCTCTCTCTCAACTCCTCCCAGTCCCACACTTTTTCCCTCTTTCCCCTATCTCCTTCCCCTAGTCTACTAAAAGGGGGAGTTCTTCTCTCTTGCTATCTGCCCCTAGCTTATCAAGTCTCACCTGGGCTGCCTGGATCCTCTTTCTCTGTCACCTGGTAAGGCCGCATTGCCAGGGGGAAGTGATCAAAGAGCACCAAATGGATGGGACTAGAAAAGATCATCCTGAGTGAGGTAACCCAGAAGCAGAAAATCAGGCATAGTCTTATACTCACTTATAAGCGATATTAGACATATAAGATAAACATGCTAAAATCTACAGACCTAAAGAAGCTAAACAACAAGGAGGACCCTAGGGAGGATGCTTAAATCTCATTCAGAATGGCAAACAGGATAGACACCAGAAGTGGTAGAAGAGAGAGAACAAAATGGGAGCCTACTATAGAGGGTCCTCTGAAAGGCTCCACCTAACAGGGGATCAAAGCAGATGCTGAATCTCACAGCTAAACTCTGGGCAGAGCACAGGAAGTCTTACATAAGAAAGGGGGGTAGAAGGACAGGGAGGGGACAGGAGCCCCACAAGAAAACCAAAAAAGCTAAAATACCTGAGCCCAGGGGGTCCTGCAGAGACTGATGCACCAACCAAGAACCATGCATGGACAAGAGGACCTAGACCCTCTGCTCAGATGTAGCCGGTGGGCAGCTCAAACTACATGTGGGTTTCTAAATAGAGCATGAAATCAGTTACTAGTCTCTTGTTAATCACAGCTAATTTATCACCCAATTATTAATTTGTCTCATTTCTAAAAAGCCTTAATCCAAAATACCACATAAGTAGCCTTACTGGAGTATTTACTTTTCTCCAAAAGTTCACAATCAAAGCTTTCATCACATCTTTCAATAATCTTATTTTCCAAGCACCATAATAATTCATTCTGTATCCCATTTATTTTTAATTTCACTATTTGTTTTCTTGATGATGAAGCTTTTATTTTTAATTTTTGTTTGTACTCTATATGTTCTAGATGCAAATCCTCTATCAGTCTTGTAAATGGTAAAGAATTTCTCCAGTTATGTAGGCTGCTGCTTTGTGCAAATAATGCTGTCATTTGCTGTGCAGAAATGTTTTAGGTCCATGAAGTCATGTTTATTAATTTTTTGCCTTAATGCTTTTTCTATCTATGTCTTGTTCAGAATATCATTTCCTGTTCTAATAAGATCAAGTCTGTGTCCTAGTTTCTCATCTATTATATATAGAGTTTCTGGTCTGATGTGAAAGTCCTTGATCCATTTGGGAGAAGAGTTTGTGTAGGATGATGGATATTGATATATATGTGCATTTTTCTATATACAGCTGTCCAGTTTTTTTAGCACCATTTGGTGAAGATGCTGCCTTTTCTTCTGTGTATTTCTGATTCTTTGTTGAAAATCCACTGTCTGTGGCTGTGTGGACTTATGTTTGGGTCTTCTGTTAAATTCTGTTGATAAATGTGTATATTTTATGCTGGTACCATGATGATTTTATCCCATACCTCTGCAATGTAGCTTGATGTCAGGGATGCTGATAACTCCTGCAGTTCTTTTCTTATTCAGGATTGTTTTAGCTATCTTTGGATTCTTGTATTTACATATAAAGATGGGAGTGTTTTTTACAATTTCTCTGAAGAATTTTGTTGGAATTTTGATGGTGTTTGCTTTGAACCTGTAGGTTTCTTTTAGAAGATAGCCACTTTCATAACATCAAACCTACCAGTCCATGAGTATGTGAGATACTTAAAAACCAATAATCTAAAAGGTTAATCCAATTATAATTATAATTCATTTTCTGTAAAACATTATATAGATCAATATCTATGTTCTATGAACATACAATGACATGTGTCCAATCTGAATTCTGTCTACTGAAGCCACATTCCTGATAGATACACAAAATATTTTTTCCCATTTTTTAATTTTTTTATTTTATTTTTTATTATTAGTTACATTTTATTAACTCTGTATCCCAGCTGTATCTGCTCCCTCATTCCCTCCCAAACCTTTCCTCCCTCCCCCATCTCCTCCCTGCCCCTTTCCAAGTCCACTGATTGGGGAGGCTGCCTCCCCTTTCAGCTGATCCTGTTTTATCAGGTGTCTTCAGAACTGGCTGCAAAGTCCTTCTCTGTGGCCTAGCAGGACTGCTCCTCCCCTGGGGGTGAGAAAGTCAAAGAGCCGGCCATTGAATTCCTGTCAGAAATAGTCCCTGTTCCCCTTACTATGGGAAATATTTTAAGCTGTGTGTGCTCACACTGGAAGCGTTTCAAAGAACGCATCAATTTTCTCAAGTTTAAATGAACATGAATTAAAATTGTTTCAAAACTTCTTCAAACACGTATTTATCTTGATTACCAAAATAAATCTTTGCAACCAATTTTTAGTGTAAGTAAATATACATGATATACATTGATACTGAAAGAAAATGGAAAATTACCAGGGTCATTTCTTGTTCTAAAGTTGAACATGAGCTGGTTTGGATTTGGATAGCATCCGCAGTTCCTTCCGAGATCCCCCGTGCAGACAAGCTCTTGCTTATCACAATTATGACACAACCCTAGTCCCTGTCTTGGGTTCCTCCTTTATCACTGGTCTGTACCTTATGTCTTAGCCTTTCCCCTTCTGACTCCTTCCCTACAAGGAGAAAGTGAGTAAGAAGAATGAGCACACAGCCTCAGGTTAAAAAATTTCATTGCACTTATTAAAAAATACAAAATGATTGCTACACCATGTCATGTTGAGAAATGTGCTGTACATTAATCCAAAATGTTCTTCGGGAGCAATCTACAGCTGTCGCTAATTTTTCTGGTTATCTTTAAGCTCAAACGAAAACTTGTCATTGCCCCCGCCCCTTTTTCCAGCTATCTTCAGCAAGAGTAAACTAGGTGACATGAAACCTTTCTAGTTCAGTGAAATCAAAAGAAAAAAAAAATGTTTTGAGAGGTGGAGGGAGGAGGGAAAATTTGTCAAATAAATTCTATTGTAATCAAATATATGGCACAGTTTACATATTTATTGTATTCTACATTTGAAGGAGAACTTACATATCTTATTGTAGCTTTTTTTGTCTATCTTTGGGAAAATACGCAGACAAAGGATTACTGTGATTTACTTAACTGTCTCAAAATTACATCAGAAGAATTGTTAAAACATTCTTAATCCCATATGAAATTTAAGAGCATTCCATTAAGTGAATGGGCTGCATGTTGACAACACACTTTCCAAAATCTACCCATGCCTGGTAGCATTACTCTGTGGTTTGTAGTGGAACGTAGCCACGCTTTCTATTTCAGAAATAGTGATTGTCAAAGCACTGGTGATTAGTATTTTGGGCCTGATTGAGCTTTCTCTGGTTTACAGGAAGCTAACTGCCTCCACTTTGTCCTTTTGTGTGGAAGATCTTAGCAATTTGTGGACCTTTTAGCTCTGTGAAAGCCTGAGCTCTGGGAGAAGTAGAACTCCATGAAAGGGCAAACAGGATTGCATGCTGTTCTGCCTCCTCACACTTATGGGTAATCAATGTCCATTTAGTTGTGTGCTCTAGCGCACAGCGCCTGCTACTTACGCCAAATGAAGAATATTTTGTATGTTTGCTAATTGCATTTATTACGCTGTTTCTTGGAACTAGAAAGGCTAATTTTTAAACACAAAAAAATGAGTGAAAATGAATTTCAGTAAGGTAATTCCTCTTATATGAAGAATATATACATGGATATAATTTTGTCTGTGGAAAAATGTCCATTGGGGCTGAAGTGTAGATGTGAGAAAAAACTGCACTCCATAATAAATGAAAACCTCAGGGCATCAAGCTGTTCTTAGAAGTAGGTCTGTGAATAGAGACAGCTATGTTTCTATTTTCCTTATGAGGAACAAAGTTGAATTTGGTTGTTTCTAGCCCAGTGGGCACACCTACATCTAGTAAACACCCATTGAAAGAGAGTGATCCAAACGTATATTGGGAACAGCATTTGAGGACCATAGAGAATAGTAATATGGGCCTGAATAAATATTGAGATGTTTTTCCGTAAAACATTCACACCTTCACTTCACACACTAAAACATTCACACCTTCACACACACACACACACACACACACACACACACACACACCACAAAATCTTGTCTACCCCACCCCCCCAAAAAAAAAGAAAAGAAAAAACACAAGAATAAGGAAGTGGGGGCAAGCTGACAGCTGACGTTATATTAAAGCATATAGTCTTAGTAACAGATGGAGTTGTACTTACGCTTGATAATGCATATCCTATGAAGAATTACCATACAACAATCTAGATCAAATTCACATAGGCATGGATATTTGTCCAACAAAGGCTCTATTGTTATCAATAGATATTCTACCCACTTCTCCCTATACAATCTCTTTAAAGGCGATATATTTTAATTGTCATATGAGGGTTTTAATAAAGAGGGGGAAGAGAGAGTTAACACATGTACTCTTCCCATACATTTTAATCAATACTGGGACAATACAGTCAGACAAAGCATAGGAACAGAGACAAGAGGTGGGTTTTAAGAAAGGGCGTGGAGAGCAGCTGACTCACTATTCTGTTGAATTTTACTCTGCAAAATTTGTGCATCTCCACCATTCCACCTCCCAGTCTAAAGGACTGTTTTCCTATTGATGGCTAATTGTCTGCTTCCCCCAAGACAGGACTGTTGTGTAAGCCACATTCCACCAGAAAGGATTCATTCACAGTAGGTTTTACTAAAGTTGCCAGTAGGTACAACTTAGCTTTTCACTAGTTATATAACCAAGCTTTGTTTTTTCAAATCAAGTAATTTTGAAAAGGTTCCTTAAAAAGTTTGCATAATATAAGGATAACACACATATTTCTACTCCTATAGCTTAGAATACAGCTTAGAACATAGCTTAGAGAATTTTTATTTTTGGCTTTGTAATAATAGCACTATTGTTTTTACAAAGTGTAGCACCTTCAGTGGCAAAACCTTTCGAAAGTCCAAATCCACTTTCATAAAACAAAGTGAGATGTCAATGACTCAGAAAAGGTGCTGCAGAAGAATTTGGATGGTCCTACTTCTTCATCAACACAATGGGAACACCATCCTTGAACACCAACTCCACAAAGCCCAAATCAGAGTCTTTGCCCCTTTGAAAGGGCCTTTTTCTTACACTTCAATGAAAAAGTCCTTCATTTCCCATCAGCCGCAAGTACACATCCAGCTAGCTACGCTGATGGTGTAATTTCTCCCGGTTCTAAATTAGATTGCATATAGAGCATGAAGAGGCAAAAGGCAGAACTCATGCTGCTCTCCAATTTTACTTCGTTTCTGTATGAAAAAACATGGGGTTTCAAAGTCTGCTGTTTTCCCTGTTTCTTTCCTTAAACCACACTTGTAGTTTATTCAGTGCTTGTTTGATCAAAAATAACAAAAGCCATCAATTTTCATCATCAGCAAGCATTTTATTCTGTTCAATTTCAAAAGGATACATAGATTTACAAATGATGTCTCAGTATTTAAACAAAGAATGGATTACCTAACTTTAGTTGATCATGCTATACGTTAATATCCTACAAGGCTATTGAATTTATGGTGTTATTAAAGCTAAACTTCCAATCATTTTTCTTAAGAGATAAAATAATAACCTCACTTTACCAACAAAAAAAATTACAAAACTAAAGAAAGTTTTCATAAAGAAAACTTGTCTCAGAAATAGTAATGATGATAATGATAACAATAATAAAATAATAATAGTAATAAAGTGTTATATGATATATGTATGAGCAAATTTATATGTGTAGTGTATTTTTAGTTTTTTAAAAAGTATTACTGTGTAATTTTTATTTTAATTATCTATCTATCATACATTATTATAGGCAAAAACGTATTCATCAACTTCTGGCTAAACATTGTTTCCTGTGTTGACTAAAGTCTCATTTCTGCTGTCTAAAGATAGTTTAGTCCAAGGAGCTATATGGTTTTCATTGGATCATGGTAGTGGAGAGGGTTGCTAGACAACCTCATTCGTACATGCCCAACTGGCACCTGTGGTCGTGATGGTCATTCTCGTGTGGTCAGGATACTGCTTCATACAGCAAATAGCTCCCTGATGCTGTTTAGCCTACTCTTTTCTTGTCCAACTAATTCAAAACTAAAGGCCTCTGTCCGTTGTTCCTCTCTCTTAGATGAAGAAGAGATGTTAAATTAGAATTCTGGGAACCTTGGTATCACAATGAGGCATATCCAAATGTGAGCTGTTGTTCCATCCCTACGCCTGCCTTTTCTCATTCCCCCGCATTCCACTAACCTATCTGGCCAAGGAAAGATGTTCTTTCCCAATTTATAGGTCCTAATAATCTTTTATTTTTCTTCTTTATGACTCAAAATCATTGGTTACTACACTGAACATGCCTTCTCTACTCTTTCCCATATGACCCCTGGATTTTCTTTGAAAATAAGATAGGGACTAGAAAAAAAATTAAGTATTTATGGTTAGTTCTACATAGATTAGTAAAAAAATTACCTGAATGTTGATAATGTAGATTAAAACAGCTATTGTCTTAAACATACTTACATATTTTAAGCAAGTTTTTTTGTTTTGTTTTTTTGGGTGATCTCTTTAGAGATGATAGAGAATGATCCTGAGCATAGCAATTCATGATGCACTATGATTTTTCTGAGACATCTGCAGGTTTGAGCATAAAGAGAAGAAAGAAAGAAAGAAAGAAAGAAAAAAAGAAAGAAAGAAAGAAAGAAAGAAAGAAAGAAAGAAAGAAAGAAAGAAAGAAAGAAAGGATCACTCCTGTGACTTGTGTGACATGTTTCCATTCTCTTCCTCTTGTCCTCCTACATGTCAAGATAGGGAGACAAAATGTCATTAAATGATCTGTAGTTGGCACCCTGAGTAAACATTCTCTAGCCACATAGATCAACTGATCTATGCTAGAAACCATATAAACACAGGCCATATCGCTCAGTACATGGCAGAAGCTGAATGACTGCTAATGCAACTACCACGATAATTTACTTGAACAATAAAGCAAATATAACTGAGAAGGTTAGTCAAGTCTCAAAATTCTCCACAGCATTTTCCCCCTGGGAACATAATACACATAGGCGGAATTTCAGTCTCATGTTGCGTACCTGATAGGTGTCATCCAACACTTTTAAATCAGGGGAAAGTCTACTACCTCACTGCACCATCTTCACATTCCCATAATCCTTTTGAGCATTTCATAAGCACAGCAGTCAGCAAAATGCACTGACTAATATCAACAGAACTTTGCCTCATCGAATCATGGAGATACAACCATTCTAAACTAAGAGTCACCTCCGCAGAACACTCCCTTCTACAGAAAGGTGTCTCATAAACAAAAGCATAAATTAGAGTTAATGAAATGCTGCAGATTGCAAATGGTAATTATCTACAGTGGTTACAGTTTTAAAAAAATGAACTTTCCTTCAGTCAGATGGGAAAAATCTTCTGTGAATTAATATGCTGGGATACAAAGTACCTTCAGGACAAATATTACATGAGGAAGAATATGAAACAATCCGAAATATAAAAGTCATTTACATCTCATCTGACTTTTTGATCTCTATTTTCTTTGTCTCTGTAGGAAGCCAGTTTACTTAAAAGAGAAATTGTGTCCTACAATTCTTTGTAAGAGAAGGTCAGTAATATAGTCTAGAATGGCTGCTGGGTCACTGAGGAACTCAAGCAGGAAGTTTTTAAATACCGAGAAAAAATTTAAGTGGAAACACAACTGACAGAAACTTTTTAGATATTGAAAAAGATGTCCTAAGAAGTTTATAGCTATGAGTAGTGTACTGGCTAATTTTATGCCATTTTTACATAAGCTGTAGTTACCTGAATGAAGGGAACCTTGATCAAAAAACGTGCCTCCATAAGATCTTACTGAATGCTCCTGTAGAGCGTTTTCTTAACTACTGACTGTCATACAATTTGCAGACAAATGGATGGAATGAGACATCATTCTGAGTGAGGTAACCCAGAAGTGGAAAGACACACATGGTATATACTCACTTGTAAGTGGATATTAGCCATATAACATAGGATAAACATACTAAAATCCACAATCCTAAAGAAACTAAACAACAAGGAGGATCCTTGGGACAGTGCTTAACCCTCATTCAGAAGAGCAAACAGTATAAACATCAGAAGCACTGGAAGAGAGGGAACAGGGTAGGAGCCTACCACAGAGGGCCTCTGAAAGAATCTACCCAGCAGGGTATCAAAGCAGTTGCTGAGACTCATAACCCAACCTTGGGCAGAGTACAGGGAATCTTATGAAAGAAGGGAGAGAGAGAAAGACCTGGAGGTGACAGGAGCTCCACAAGGAGAGCAACAGAGCCAAAAATTCTGAGCCCAGGCGAACCTGCAGAGTCGGATTCCCCAACCAAGGACCATGCATGGAGAGGCCCTAGACGCCCTGCTCAGATGTAACCCATAGGCAGCTCAGTCTCAATGTGCTGTGTGTTATCTAGTTAGCAGAGCAGGAGCTGTCTCTGACATGGACTCAGTGACCAGCTCTTTGACCTCTTCCTCCTGGGAGGACGGGGGGAAGGGGCACCCTTGCCAGGCCACAGAGGAAGACCAGGCAGCCAGTCCTAATGAGACCTGATAGGCTAGGGTCAGATGGAAGGGGAGGAGGTCCTCTTCTATCAGTGGACTAGGGGAGGGGCATATTGGGAGAAGAGGGAGGGAGGTTTGGACTGGGAGGAGATGAGGGAGGGGGATACGGCTAGGATACACACTGAATAAATTGCAATAAATAACAAATTTTTAAAAACCCTAGTAACTGATATGGCTGATGTGGGAGGGCTCAGTCCATTGTGCCTGGGTATGCTCTTGGGCTGGTGGTCTTGAGTTCTATAAAGAAGCAGGCTGAGCAAGCTATAAGGTACAAACTAGTAAACAGCCTCTCTCCATGGGGGCAGCATCAGCTCCTGCCTCCAGATTACTTCCCTGTTTCCATTTCTGATCAGAAAATTTCCTTCAATGATTGACTGTGATGTGGACATGTAAGCTAAATAAACTTTTTCCTCTACAAGCTGCTTAGTTCATGGTGGTTTTTTTTCCTAGCAACAGTAACCCTAACAAGCAGTTATATTGAACATCAAAAAAAAAAAAAAAAAAACTCAAATTAGTTAATGATTCAACTCAGAAATTAAGAGAATAAACTGCAACCCAAAACGATACATAGAAAGAAAACATAAAGAGTGGAAGCAATAAAAATAAAATAGTGGAAGCTATCACAATGATACAAAAATGGGCATGGGTGACACACAAAAAGTCATGCTTATCTACTGTATCCAACTTAATTGTTCTGCAGGTAAATATTCCAATAAAAGCATCACTATAGACCTATTCATCACCTGCAAAAGTCGTCTTGTGAATTCCAATTTCCTTTTTAAAGTAAAGGCACTGGAAGAATGAAAATGGCTACTCGTACTTAGAGCTATGGCTGTCACATCCATATCCATGATGACCAACCAAGTGATCTGGCAAGTCACAGAATTGGTCACTGGCAATGCCTGTGTGGAACGTAGCCTAAACCCTTGAAGAAATTTAGTCATATAAAGTTTGGGGACTTAGAAAGAGAGACTTTAACATACTTTCACGACACATGTACAGAACAATTTTTATGTACTAGCGTGTGTACTGTCAAAAGATATAATGAATTGTAATCAATAATAAATAACTAAAATTTAAAAAGATGCCAGAGTATCTCAAACCTAAGTGATCAGTTGAAGTCTGCATGTTGAAGTCTGCATTCTGATAGAGGAGGCACCAAAGCTGATTTGTCCAGTGAGGCACATCCTCTGTGGTATGCTAAAACCCAGAGGATCTACCATTCAACATCTCTCTAAATAATCATGTACAATCTCCCATTCAAAATTAAGCAGTGTCTCCCCATATGTGTTTTAAAAAATTAGTGACCTACCTTGCACTGTACCAACAACTTGGAGGTTTATCATAAACATAAAAGGAGAATAGTTTATGAGGTCACGCATGAGACAACGAATTGGACCCAATAAGCACAGACACATACATGGTTAAAGTGAATGAGGACAGAAGAAGAGCCAGTCTGTGCTACAAACTGAGTTTTCCTAGTTGGGAATATAATACAAAATTTGCCTTAAATTCACTGTACCACTTTTCTCTTACAGTCTAAGATGACACAGAGACAATGGAAACTATCTTGGGAAACAAAGCACTAAACTGCTTGCTTTACAGGAGGCTTGAGGTTGCAGACAGCACATCACACACAGAGGTAAGAATTACTGCTATTCTTGTCTAAATAATGGGGCTCTTACTGGTGGTGGCTCCTGGGTGAAATTCCATTTTCTTGGGTTCAGTGCCAATTATTTTTAATCATTTTATCAGAGAGAGTATCAAAATGAGTTATGAAAATATCCACAGGGAATCTAGAGAAGCTTTTTCTCCTCCAATCATCCCTTCCTGACATTATGGGGTTGGATTTATTTTTCTCTCACATTGACTTTTCAGGAGACAGAATGTCTGGGTATTCTTTAGAAGCCTCTTTTCTGATACAGTGGCACCTCATAGATTGATGCTTTTTGCCTCTGGAAATATTTCTTAAGGCAGTAGGTTTATGAAGTTCCACCATCTTTACCTCCATTTCTTTTCCTTGAAAGTGGAATTAACTTCCATCCAAACAATAAAAAATGCCTTATAGTCAAATCATCACGGACTTTTGGTCATGTAATGATAAAACATCAGTCTTTAGAAACCATGGAGAATAAGTTGGATAAAAGCCTTTCTCTGTGCAAATCAGGATATATTCCCTCAGAGTAAACAGGAAACAGCAGATAGCAGTAGGTATTATTTTACCTGATATAGATGTATCAACAAAGAGACTGAGATTATGAACTAAGTAAATTATTACCACATCTCCATGGAATAAATCAAAATTTGGTTTCCTATGTTTTCCTGGCTTGTTTCTTGTTTCTATATCATTCTCCTCTGTATTTGATAAAGTATGAAGATTGATCCTGACACCTTCCTTTCTTTCATAAAGTACTTATCACTTACCTTCTAATAATACCACCCAAAGAGAGAAAGAGAGATTCTGAAGGAAGTTGAGGATGTACGGGTAGGGAAGAGCCTGAGGCCCACACTTTTATATGACTTGTGCCAGATTTGGCAGACTTGTTCCTATTAATAGCTCTAGATATAACGTCCACTTAGAGGCACTGCAGGACTGAGTCTAGCCGCTGGATTCCAGCCCACACGCTTATCTTCACCCTTCATTCTAGGAATCATTAATACACTGTTACTCGTCTACGTTCTGACACTGCACTGCCTATTTTCTTTGTTTGTCTATTTGTTTTGTTTTTGTTTTCGTTTTACCACCATCCAGGTAATTGGGTTTTTATCCTCTTTTGTTGGTTGGTTGGTTGATTTTTACTACATTTCTTCTAATGGTTGTACACTAACTTTAAAACTTCATTCTATGTCTTTCTATCTCCCCCTTCTTTACTAAGAAGCCCTACGCTCTGCAAAAAGTTTGGCTATGAATTTCAGCATATATTTTGAAAGACCTAGAGGGAACAGGAGCTCCACAAGGAGAGCAACAGAACCAAAAAATCTGGGCACAGGGGTCTTTTCTGACACTGATATAACAAAGGACAATGCATGGAGATAACTTAGAACCCCTGCACAGATGTAGCCCATGGCAGCTCAGTCTCTAAGTGGATTCCCAAAAATAGGAACAGGGACGGTCTCTGACATGAACTGATTGGCCTGCTCTTTGATCATCTCCACCTGAGGGGGAAACAGTCTTACCAGTCCACAGAGGAAGACAAAGAAGCCAGTCCTGATGAAACATGATAGACTAGGGTCTGATGGAATGGGAGAAGGACCTCCCCTATCATTGGACTGGGGGAGGGCATATGAGAAGAAGAGGGAGGGAGGGTGAGATTGGAAGAAGATGGGAGAGGGGGCTACAGCTGGGATACAAAGTGAATAAACTGTAATTAATAAAAATAAAATAAAAAATTAAAAAAACTTCATTCTATTTTAATAGAATTTGTCAAACAGTATTTTAAAAGCCAAGTTACTATTCAGAACAAAATGAG
This sequence comes from Rhombomys opimus, assembly GCA_010120015.1. Lineage (NCBI taxonomy): Eukaryota > Metazoa > Chordata > Mammalia > Rodentia > Muridae > Rhombomys > Rhombomys opimus. Next base: position 74,875 of record REGO01000476.1, read on the forward strand.
ATACAGAAGCACTGTACTAAATAGGAAGGAAGTATGTGAGACCTGATGTTAAACTTTTTTCTTTGTTTACATTTTTGAATTAAATTTTTAATTAATTAATTAACTATTACAATTTATTCACTTTGTTTCCCAGAAGAAGCCTCTCTCATCTGATCCCACTCCCACTCAGCCTCACTCTTCTCCCCCTATGTCCCTCCCCTAGTCCCTGATAGGGCAAGTCCCTATCAGGGACCTCCCCTCTTATCTGACCCTAGCCTATCAAGTCTCATCAGGGCTGGATTCATCATTTTCCTCTGTGGCCTGGCAAGGCTGCTCCTCCCAGGACGAGGTGATCAAAGAGGCAGCCACTGAGTTACTAGGGAACCTATTTGGAAACTGAGCAACCTATGGGCTTCATCTGAGTAGGCGGTCCAGGTCCTCTCCATGCATGGTCCTTGGTTGACTCATCAGTCTCTGCAAGATACCTTGGGCCCAGGTTTGTTTGTTTGTTTGTTTGTTTGTTTGGACCTTGTTGGTCTCCTTGTGGAGCTCCTCCATGTCTTTCTATCTCCCCCTTCTTCCATTAGATTCCCTGCACTCTGCCCAAAGTTTGGCTATAAGTCTCAGCATCTGCTTCAATACCCTGATAGATAGAGCCTTTAAGAGGCCCTCTGAAGAAGGCTCCTGTCCTGCTCCTTGTCTTCTCCTACTTTTGATGATTATTCTGTTTTTACTTGTGAATGAGGATTAAGCATCTTCCCTAGGATCCTCCTTGCTGTTTAGATTTGTATGTTTAGCCTATATTATACGGCTAATATCCACTTATAAATGAGTATATGCCATATGTGTCTTTCTGCTTTTGGGTTACCATACTCAGGATGATCTTTTCTTTTTTCTTTTTCCTTTTTAATAATTTATATTAGAAAAATGTAGGAAATAACTAAGCAGAGACCAACACCAAAACACAGATTTCTAAGTAGAAAAGAAAAAAAAAATAATTCAAGTGTTGGTAGTCAACTATCTTCTAATTTCAGACGTTTTTCTGGTTGAATAATATGTTTGTGGACAATTCCACTTTCATGTATTTTGAACTTGAAACAATATGTTTTGCCATAAGCCATTGTGTGGGCCCCCTATGTTGTATAACTATTGCTTCAGAATTAAAACATTCTTTTCTGGAGAAAGCTTGCAGGGAGCAAGCAAAATCCCTAGTGATGTTGTTGACATGGGCACAGACATGTCAAGGATCCCAACCCCACTGTCCACTGGAAGTGACAAGGCCTTCACTGGCATGAGGTTCATAGGAATGCAAAACCTTGCTCCTGTCAAAGTGTTTTTTCAGACATCACCTGCAGAAAATGTCCACCGTGGCTTTCTTCTCCCAGGATATTTATGCCATGAAGTCTGCTCAGGGACAGAGACTGTTCCTACTGAGATTAGTTAAATGTGTCTCCTTGTTTGGTTGTGTGTAGTACCCTGTTCCTTGTTTAACTATAATATATATATATATATATATATATATATATATATATATATATACATACATACATACATAATAATTGACCCTCATTATTTAATAAACACTTTTTGCTTCTGCGGCAGCCTCCACTTTTCCATTACAGAGCCCCCCTTACCGGAGCTTCTCTGTATCTGTGCATTCAGGTCAGCCGCCAATTCAATAAATGCTAACAAAAATATTTCCATCTGTTTAAGGGGGACTGCACTCCAATTAGTGCCTGTCCCTCCTTGGATCATATTCTGCTAGGTAAATTCACTCTTCTTGCCTCGAAGGTTTGATATACTGGTATGTTTATTATCTTCTTTGAATTAAATTTCCTCCTTATTCCTCCTCCTCCTCTTTCTCTTTCTCCTCCTCTTTCTCTTCTTCCTTTTCCTCCTCCTCCTCCTTTTCTCTCTCTCTCTTTTTTTTCCATGTAGCTCTGGCTAGCCTTGAATCCTCCTGCCAGTCTTCTAAGTGACGGGAAATTTTGAAACAACATAATCTAAGTGCAGAAGCAAAATGAGGAAAATATTTGGAAATTCAGTTGCAATGTATTGCCTGTGTTTCGGCACCCTTGAGAAACACTGCCAGTGCCTGCTCACGTTGTTTTATCAGTATTGTTTCAGCAAATATAGGCTGGATAGTCAATAAGCAGAGCTTGCTAATCTTTGATTGTGTTATTTGCTTGACACTGGGATCTATTTTCCCAACGTTTGCTGGGCAAGAAAGTTTCCCCAGAGCAGCTTTCAGCCAAAATATTTCTTTGGCTAAAGAGTGTTGTTGGTCCTGATAAATTTAGCCTGTATGTGCATGTTTTACTCACTGTCCACTTCCTTCTTAACATTTATTTCAGGATTCAAACAAATCATTTGTCGTAGGGACTGCTTCTTAAGCATCCTAGGGTGACAAAACAAATCAAATTACTTCTCAAAGTTCTAGAATAAGAGGCAACACCAACAAGGTGAATCACCATCATGTAAATTCTTTGGGGGGGAACAAGTGAAAAGATACTCAGGATAAAACTACAGTGTTTAATGACCAACACAACTGCAGACATGTTTACGTGTCTGTTTGTGGGTAAGGGAGTATGCCCACGTGCTTTGCATTCTCACATGCTTGGCATGATTGGCTTATTTAATCAAAGTACCTTTGTGCAAACAACATAAAGATCCTTACAATGAAAATCAGAGTGATGGAGTGCCCAGAAGGTTAGACCATAGCTAACTTGCCGTTACAACACAATCAGCTATGTTCATTTACTGACTAGCTTCGCTCTTCTATTAAGATGCCAGTGAATTACTAAAAGAGGATGTACCTATTTTTTGTTTCTCTCATTACAGAGAACTAAAATCAAAATTAATGCTAATCTAGCTTACTTTTCACAGTCTCAAGCAGTAACCTGTGAAACGGTTGTGATAAAAAATCCATTTTATTCTTTGTGACTCTCAGCATCATGCTGCTTTTGTTTTCAGGGGTGATATGTTAGCTTTCTAAGCACAAAATTATAGCTAATTTTATGATAAAGGTTACACATAGGATACTAGCTTCTCCAAATAGGAGTATATTATGTCAATACAATTCTTCTCTTGTTAGTCTCTAAGCTTTGCTTACTGTTGTCTCCTCCGTGTCATAGATAATACACAGTACTAAAGCAGTTATTTAATAGAGTTACTTTTCTTTTGAGATAAAACTACAAACAAAGCTTAGACAAAATAAAAGGAAACAAAAAGATTAGCCTATTGAGAGCATAATTAATAATTAATTTCTTATGCTTCCAGCAAAGCATAAACAATGTTTAAGAAAATGCTATGTTTTGAAAAGAAAGTCATGGAGTTGGTGCACTGGCGAGTTTGATTTTTGGTATCTGACAGGTTCCTTGGCTCAAGAATGAGTTCGTGTAACTTCCATAAAGATTGTTAAGAAATTTGAAAACTAATGCTGTGAACAATCAAAGTCAAAGAAAACACCATTTTGAGAGCAAAATAATAATGCTCAGGAACATTTAACAACATCTGGCCATCTTTTTTTTATTAGTATTTTAATACACTGAGTAATATAAAGAGAACAGAAGATTAGAGCCTGGGGTAAAGCGAGAAAACATGAATGTTCTATGCATGCAACAAAAATACAACGTTCCTGTTGGCACAGGGAAGCTTACATTGCTAAAATTCGGTTTAATGAGCTGCTTCAATGCATGACCTTATGGAAATTTGATAGCTATGGGTCATCTGAACCTGTCAGTTGGCCCCATGCGGCGATAATCAATTTTTCAATGTCAGACTCATTTACTCCTCGAAGAATCCTAAAATAGCCATTCTCTCCCCATGATTTTCCCCAGGAATTGGCAGCAATCTGCAGGAAAAACAGAAACATGAAAATGTTGAGGATTGTACTTTGACGGTTTTTAATCCTTTCTACAAGAACAGAAAAATAGCATTTAGCTTTAAATTGTCTTTGACTTTTGCAGATGAGAATGATTAGGCACCTAAATATTTTCTGGATAATGGTCAAGGTGTTCTATTACTTATATCACATCAAGGCCCTTGTGTGTATTCAGAGCCAGCAGTGATGTCCCTTAAGATGTGATGTTAAGCCTGGATTGTAGACTTGATATAAAATAATATCTCCTGAGGTGGGAGTCTCACTGAGGAATTCTGTAGATCGGGTTGGCTTAGGAACATGCTTATGAGTTCTTTTCTTAATTTGATTAACTGAGATAGAAAGACCCATCTTTGGGCAGAATCATTTCCTGGCCCGGGTCCTGGACTGAATGAGAGAAAAAGCATGATGACAACCAGTTTGGAGGTATTTTTTGCTGTCTACTGCTGACTGCGGTTATACCATGAACAGCTCTGTTAGTATTCCATTGCTGGGACTTCCCCCATTCTGAAGCACTTGAATCCAGAAATGTGAGATGAAATAAACCTCTTCTCCCCTAAATTAGTTTTGCCATACCAAGTGGAAAAGAAAGTAGGATACAGATGCACGAGAGTTTTGTGTTAAACACCAAAAGTCCCCAAATAAATAATATATTTTTCAGGGAAGTTATAACCTAATGAATTATAGCCACTATGAATTAGATGCTAAGGTGGAGATATGCCTACAGTGCTCTTGAGGTTATTGTAGCTGCATCACATTTGTTTGCTTGGTTCAGCAAAGGTGTACACCTGCTATATGAAATGCATAGGGAAGGCTGTGCAGAAATTGGACAAACTGTCGACCTGGAGAGATGCTGTAGTAGAGGGAAGCAACAAAACCCATAATTACTAAGCATGAAGCAGCATAAAGAAGTTTATTGAGGTGATTAAATCGTTAAAATTCTTGTTAGGTAGCTCAGCTTGGCAGAAAAGCTTAGATTTTGCCATAGAGTTCATATCAGCCTCAAATTCACTGAACAGCCCTTTAGTGTTTTGTGTCCTTGCACTAAGATTTTCCTCCTTAGAACTAGCACTATAGACAGGAGCCACCAAGCCTCATTGCTAAATGATTTTTTTTTCAGTTATGTAATCTAATGAAGGCAGAGAAAATAAAGTATCTGGGAAAGTGAAATCAGCAGGAATTAGAAATTTTCCCTTCTTTTTTTTTCTTTTTACACTCTGGGGATGATGAGAGAGCTGGGATGGGTCCAGAATAGCTTCTAGATCTAAGCTTGAGTGAGTAAGTACATTGTGAAGCAAAAGGGCTAATGGAGTGTGCAGAGAATGTCATAAAGGCAGAAGAAGAGGCACATGGAGGGAATTAGTTGACCAGAGCTAAATGCAGTAGACCAGCTCCGTCAATTAGAGACTTCATAACAACAGCTGCCACGCTTGGCTTCCATTCACCCTGTGCTGGGTCTAAGATGGAATATGATCTTGGGTGTGATCTACACCGACACTCCCAAGGTATGTGCTGTTGCATTCAGCTTCTATGGTTTTTCCAATGAGAACGGATTCCCTCAGCTTTTGAAACTGTCATGACAACATGAGTTTTCAAAAACATCCGATAGTCATCAGCATTTTTTTTTAAGATTTGGCTTTTTGCCTCCTCAATCATCCCTGACACCTGAAAGGAGAACTCTCAAAGATGGGTCTGAAATAATAAATTCAATTTGTATTTTCAGAGATGAAATGGACTTTGACTAGCAGGAAATGAGACAGTCACAAAGTATGTGAGAGTTTGCAACTAGGATCTAAACAAACTAAAACATGTCTCCCCAAAGACAGAAAAATCAAATAAAAATAATCTCAAATGAAGAATATTTTAGGAACATTATTATTTCTATAGTGAAACTATATTTGTAGTATTGTGCCTGTTTTCATCTGACTATCTGAAGGCTATTAACATTGAATATTTTGTCACTGTACCTTTGTTGAATCTGAGATCTACATGTAAAATTTGTTAAACAAGTGCAAATTCATATGCTAATGAAAGTTGTGATATCTAATCTTTGCTGTCAACTTGACCACATCTGGAAGCAACTAAAACCTAAGCAGCTGGGCATACCTGTGAGGGATTTTCTTGAGTGGATCGTTACAAGAGGGAACACTGACCCTAAATATGGGACACACCTTCTGGTGTGACTTACATAAAAGGACATGACAGAAGGAGTGTTCTGCTTTTCGTCTGTTTGCCCTCACTCTCCTGTCAAGTTTATCTAGCTTCTTATTGAGGCATTCCTTCACTGAGGTCAAAACCTCCTTCTCCAGGATCCCAACACAGACTAAAGACTAGCAGCTCTCTAGAAATCTTGTGGCTCTCAAACACAAGATTAGGACTGCTGAGACTAATGTAGAGTCGATTCAAAATACTTTTCAAAATCTCTTAACTTTGTCACAAAGAGGACAAAAACTGTGTGTGGTGGGATATTAAATTTGCCCCACCACAAAATTCATTAATGATTTAAATATTAATAAATTATAAATAAAGTGTCCTATCTACCATCTCATACAATATGTCTTCAAGAAATCTACACCTATTCCTAAAGTCAGTTTTAAAGTATTGAAAACATTTCTCTTATCATTAGAGAACAAAGCATAGACATTCATTATTGTCACATCCATCAACACTTCAACAAAGGTTCCTTAGGTTTCATTTAATGAAAGGAAAGATATATGAAGAATGTATAAGGAATATAATTACCATACACAAGAGACATGCTTCTATTTATAAGAGACCATAATACTTCACCAGAATTTTTAAGAGCCCATAAACACTTTCATTAAACTTCTGGGAAAAAAAAATAACATATAAATATCAGTAGCCTTTTTTTTCTATATTTCAATTACAAACACATTGAGAAAAAAAATCAGAACTTGGTAGAAAAATAAGAGAAGAAAACTAAATGATAAAAGCAGAAAAATAAGTCAAATTACCCCTATTTGTAGATGATATAATATTATGCATAAAAGACCCCCAAAATTCTACAAGCATAATTGTAGCAATGATCAAAACTTTTAGAAAATTCACAAGGATACAAGAAAACACAGAAACACCTCTTTTTCACAATATCCTCAGACAAAATAAAGTATCTAGAAGTAAACCTAATCAAGTAGGTTTAAGACCTCTATAGCGTAAACTTTAAATCTCTGAAGAGGTTGGGGGAAACACTAAGAAATAAAAATACTTCTTCTGCATTGATAGAATTAATATTATGTCAAGAGTTATTTTTATATCAATGCATTTCCAATCTTGATTATTTCATTCCTCACAGGAATAGAAAATGTCCTAAAATTTATCTGAAGCCACAAAAGACTCCAGATATCTGAAACAATCCTAGCAAGGTGAACAATGTTGGTGAGTAAACATTCTAGATTTCAAGACATATTACAGAACTATCGTAATAAAAAACAGACTGGTGTTGGCTCAGAAAACAGATATGTAGACCATTGGAAGAAAATAGGAAATCCAAATGTTGGTACACATGATGTCAACCATCTGATTGTTAACAAATTGACAAAAACATACACTGCAGAAAAGACCATCTTCAATAAGTGCTATTGTGAACTAGGTAAATGCCCAGGAGTGGTATAGCTGGGTCTTGAGGTAGAACCATTCCCAATATTCTGAGAAAGAGTCAGATTGATTTCCAGAGAGGTTGCACAAGTTTGTACAAGTTTGCACTCCATTGCACTCCAGCAAAGGAGGAGTGTCCCTTTTCTCCAAATCCTCAACAGTGTGTTATCACTTTGAGTTTTTGATCTTAGCCACTCTGATTGGTGTAAAATGGAATCTTAGTGTCATTTTGATTTGCCTTTCTCTGATGGCTAAAAACATGGAGCATTTCTTTGAGTGCTTCTTAGCCATTCAAGATTCCTCTGTTGTAAATTCTCAGTTGAGCTCTGTACCTCATTTTTAATTGGATTATTTGATTTGTTAATGTTTAATTTCTTAAATTCTTTGTATATTTTAGATATTAACCCTCTGTCTGACATAGGGGTGGTGAAGATCTTTTTCTAATCTGTAGGCTGCTGTTTTGTTCTACTGACAGTGTTCTTGGACTTACAGAAGCTTCTCAATTCAATGAGATCCTATTTATTGATTGTTGCTCTTAGAGCCTGTGTTGTTGGTGTTCTGTTCAGGAAGTTGTCTGCTATGCCAATGAATTCCAGACTTTCTACACACTTTGTCTTCTAATACGTTTAGAGTCTTTGCTTTTATGTCAATGTCTTTGATCCACTTGGACTTGTTAGACAGGACTAATGGAAGGAGGGGAACAACAACCCACGAACAAAACCTGTGATCCCAAAATTACCCTGCCTACAAGAAGTTCAGAGATAACGAGGGAACAAAGATTGAAGGAAAATCCAACCAATGACTGGTCCAACCTGAGACCCACCCCGCAGAGAGTCAGCCCCTGGCACTGTTAATGATGCTCTGTTATGTTTGCAGAAAGGAGCCTAACTTGACTGTCCTCTGGGAGGCTCCACCCAGCAGGGGACGGAGATAGATGCTGGAACTTGCAGCCAAGCACTGGGCAGAGGTCTGGGAGCCCTGTGGAAGGGTGGTGGGGTAGGATGGAAGTACCTGGAGGGTACAGAAACCTCACAAGAAGACCAACAGAGACAATTAACCCAAACCCAAGAGGAATTACACAGACTGAGCCATTACCTAAGGAGCATGCATGGTCTGGATCTAGGCCTCCTGCGCATATGTGGCAGATGGGCGGCTTGGTCTTCATGTGGGTCGCATGGTGAGTTGGGAGGGCGGTGCTGTTTCTAATATCGATTCTAACCTAAAATGCTTTTGTACAAATTAATCTTTTCTTTTTTCTTTTTTCTTTTTTCTTTTTTTTTTTTACTGATTGATCTCATTCCAATGCTATTATTAAGTGGTCTTATGATGGCTATTTAAGTCCTGCCTATCAGGTATCATTGGTTAACTGTATTGAAAGATTTCTTCTATTGAGTCTTGGTCATGATTTTTCTTATTCAGTTAAAATTTTAATATGTGTCAGCTCTTTATGCTAATTGCAAATGCTGGTAGTGGATCTATGTGCCATGAAGGATTAGCCTTTTATGTGGGAGGATATGCTACGCTACGGGAATGGTCATTTCAGCTGTAAAATAAGCTGTTTGGAGATAGGAGTTTTATTAAATTCAATCCACATGTGGTTTCCAGGATTGTAAAATAATCAGTTCACAAAGGATCCTGAGATACTAAAGAATTTGTCCAGATTTTCCACCCTCTTTTTTTTTTTTTTTTTTACTTATTGCTGTGTTCCAGTGCTCAATAATTATTTCATGGGAGGAAACAGATGTAAGCTTTGGATCCCTCTAGACTGCACTCCTAATTCACATTCTCAAAAGTTCTCTACTCATGACAAAAATGATGCTCAGCTTCAATCTGGACTTAGCAAATTCTCCCAGGTCACAGAAGAAAAAAGGGGACACAAATTCATTCAGCTCTTATTTTTAAAATAAAATAGAGGTTTAAATATTGTACCAGATCCTTTGCATATATGTGATGCCTGTTATCTTGGTGGGTTTTGTTTGTTTGTTTTATGAAATTCTTTACAGTGGGAACAAGTGTATTTCTACTCTTTGCCTGCTCTTGGAGCTCCCTTCCTCCCATTGGGTTGCCTTGTCTAGCCTTGTTATTTTACCTTGTGTTACTGTATCTTGTCCTGTCTGGATGTCATCTCTTAGAGGGCTGCTTTTTTTTAAAGAGGAAACTGAGGAGGATTGGATCTGAGGGAGAGGAATTGGAGTGGGGCTAGGAGGAGTGGAGGAAGGTGAAACTGTGGCTGGGATGTATTTTATGAGAGAAGAATCTATCTTCAATTAAAAAGAGAGAGAGAACTGTATAGTTACTTTTATTTAGTTTTGTTTCTGTCTTGCTGCTATCCATTGTTTTCCCAACAATGAAAAACACACAACAACATCTATTAGGAAAAAAAAAAGAGTATACATTGTAAACATTTTTAAAATTCCATTACATAACTTTGGGAACTCAATAGCTAGCTGCCTTTCTATTCCTGGATCCATTTTCAAAAACAAATTCAAGAATCTTGATGAACCAAAAATATGAATAATACAATGATAAGGAATTCTTGCCTCTACTTCTAGAAACTCTTCACATACCATGGGGATTAGATCTGTAGCCATCTGTCTAGTCCACTGATTTAATGCACATGGGCAATACAGCTTCTCTGAGCTACCTCTGAGCCAAAGAATTCATTCAACAATACCTCGACATTGAAACTGAATTGCAAATTGCAAATACTGAAGCTGCACCCTCCTTCACAATCTTGGTAACTATCAAACATTAACGTTATTTTTTAACTTTCTCTTGGTTCTTTCTGAATTACACAGTATGTATCCCAAGTCTACTCACCTCGCCCTTCCCTGTAGGGTGTCACAACGTGTCCTACATCATATCCATTTGTCTACACTTCTTTACTTGAAAATGTTCATTGCGATGAATCATTGGTCTGTATCCAACAGATACAGAAAATAAAAAATTGTGGATAAAAAAAAAAATCTGAGTTCCTAAACGTTTCTGCTTCCATACCTTTGTTCTTCCATCGTGGACTCCAGTCCTCTGAAATCACAAGCTCCAAAATTAAATTCTTTCTTTTCTAAGTAGCCTTGGCCATGTTGTTTTATCCAACCATAGAAAAGTAACTAAGGTACAAGTTTGGCATCAGGGAGCGCATACTGTGGAAGATCTGACTGTGCTGGTTCCGGAGGGATGTGGAAGACTTTGGGATTTTGAACTAGGTAGAAAAGCAGCTGAACTGTAAATGGGGCTTAACAGGGCATCTTAATAGATGATGGGAGGACAGTAAAATTGGAGGACAGCAGTTTAGAGAGCAATGTAGACTGTGGAGTCCCAGTTCAAGTGGCTTTGGAGAGGAAGCAGCTGGGCTAGAGATCAGGTCTGTGATATTTTCACAAAGAATGTTGCTGTCCTGTGTCCAGTGATCTTCCTGAGGCTAAATTAAAATACTGGGTTAATTTCCTTGGTAGGGTAGAATTTTTAATTAATTAATTTTTTTCATTAATTACAGTTTATTTACTTTGTAGTCCAGCTGTTGACCTTCCCTCATCCCCTCCTAATTCCACCATTCAACCTCTTCTCCTCCCATGCCCTTCCCCAAGTACACTGATAGGGGAGGTCTTCTTTCCCTTCCCTCTGACCCTAGCTTATCAGGTCTCATCAAGACTGGCTGCATTGTCTTCCTCTGTGGCCATTACTAGGAACCCACTTGGACACTGAGCTTCCATGGTTTACATCTGTGCAGGGGTTCCAGGTTATCTCCATGCATGGTCCTTGGTTGGAATATCAGTCTCAGAAAAGGCCCCTGGAACCAGATTTTTTGGCTCTGTTGCTCTCCTTGTGGCGCTCCTGACCCTCCAGGTCTTTCTATCTCTCCTTTCTTTTATAAGATTCCCTGCACTCTGCCCAAAGTTTGGCTATGAGTCTCAGCATCTGCTTGGGTACCCTGCTGGGTAGAGTCTTTCAGAGGGCCTCTGTGATAGGCTCCTGTGGTGGGGGAGATTTTTTTTAAGAGAGCCTAATACTAACTCTGTTACATGGCTACTAGTAATCACTCTTACGAAAGTCTATAATGAGAAAAAGAGAAAACAGAAACACACACTCATGCCCATGCATGCAAAAGTACACACACACATGCACACACACACACACCCACACACACACACACACACAGAGAGAGAGAGAGAGAGAGAGAGAGAGAGAGACAGAGAGACAGAGAGACAGAGAGACAGAGAGACAGAGAGAGACAGAGAGAGAATACAGGTTACAGTTAAAAAAAAAAAAGCACCAGGAAATTTAATATTGGAGCCAGGCTGAAAGAGATAAGAAGATTAAAGAAAAGCCTGTTCCAACGTGGAATAAAGGAGGGATGTCCTCAGGGCAACACCTCACCCAGCTAAGTTTCCAACTTGTAAAAAGCAAGGTACTAAAGATTTTTCTGCACCTACAAAACAATAACAGAGTGAAGCATATTCAAATGTGATTCAAGAAGTCCAACTCCATCCCAAGAAAGCAGTCAAATTTGGCAGTATTTTCTATGTGGTTCTGTCCGGAGTATTATAAAAGGTAAATGGATAAAGGCTGTGGAATCTTCTTTAGCCATTAAGGAAAACTACAAGGTCAGCTATGTGGCAGGGGAGTCCTTCATGGAGGCCCTGAAAGCTATTGAGTAAAGTTGTTAACATATAAACTGGATTGAGTAGAAAGCTCAGTATGTTTATTGTAAATTCCAGATCCTTAGGACATTTGCCAAGGAGACATTCAGACAGGAAGTAGAACCACTACAAGAGAGAGAGAGCTGTATTGAAGGCACCATCCCAAGAAAGAGAAGTGTATTGTAAAACTGGAAGGATGGAGCTATCTAAACCTTTTGATATCAGACATAGAGCTATAGAATTTGGAGTTTTCTGTGCTGGAATTTGGCCTTGCTTTGGTCCAGTACTTTCTCACTATGTCCTTGTTCATCCTTTTTAGAATGATATATTCTCTGCCATTGTACGGGAAAGAAGCCTGTACTCTGCTTTTTTTTATTTTACAGAGCATTACCTTTAATTGAGAGCTTTGAATCTCAGAAGAGACTTTGGACTTTTAAACTGTGCTGAGACTATGGGTGATAGAACAACTGCATTTTGCACTGTGATGAGGTCACATGCTATGGGGCCAGGCAGTGCATTGTGGTGGTTTGAATGAAATCTGAAAATCCTCCCCATAGGCTCATATGTGGTGGAACTGCTTGGAAAAGATTAGGAAGCACGGCCTTATTTAGTGAGGTGTGCCCGTGGGAATGGACGATGAGGTTTCAAAAGACTCAAACTATTCCCAGCATTCTCTGCCTTGTAGGTGTGTCTCAAGATGTGATCTCCCAGCTACTATCCCAGCTCCAAACCTGCTACTATACTCCGCACTGTGATAGTAGTCTTTGCTGGGAAAGAGCATCTAGTCTCAAAGGTAACGTGGAACGTTGTCAGATATGTTGGAGCATGCCTATTACTTTAACACTTAGAAAGCCATGACAGGATGATCAGGAGTTCAAGCTATCCTGTATACAATGATACTAACTCTCTCCCAGCAAAGACACATATATAAGTTATAATGAGCAAGCAAAACAAACAAACAAAAACCATCACTTTTAACTTCTCTGATATATATCATAGTGTATATATATATATATATATATATATATATATATATATATAAAACATATTACATGTGCATGATATAAATATATAAAAGTCCTCAATTTGTTTGGTATAAATAGAGATATGAGTAGCATACATCTATTCTTTTAATCTAGATGGTAATGGAATAAGTAGCTGTCCTAGTGAGTCTCAATTTGAAAGAACCAAAACAAATTCTTCTTTTACAACTTGAAAACACAGGACTTGAAGAAAGCTATTATTACAATACAAACTGTTATAATTAGCTTTGTGCTGAAGAAAACACCAACGTGTGAAAAACATTACAGAGTGTGATTACATAATGTGAAACCAGGAAAAGAGGAGCTGATTTTCATTTTACAGTACGAATTCAATTGGGAAGCCTTACATACCCAAAATTTTTCTTTCTTCCCTTGTGCTCCTCTCAGTTTGCCCCATCTACAAATAACAACAATGATGAATTAGTTAAAACATTTGGTTTGTACCTTGAGGACATTGATTTAACTGAAAGTCTCTTTTAAATTTTTTATGCTCTAATCTACTTTATAAAAGAGAAAGTCAAAATTAACTTCCAGAAATTTGCTTGTGTAGCTTTCTTCTTCTCTGTAACATTATTTATGTGACCTTTATCCAAGTGGCATAAAATTAAATCTATTTACCAAAAAGCAGAGATTCTGTCATGAATGACTGGCTATGAAACAAGCAACTTCCATCTAGGTGCAGTTAACTGAGGTCACCTACAAAAGAAGATCCCATTTGCATGTGGACTAGGGGAGGTTGTGTGTGTGTGTGTGTGTGTGTGTGTGTGTGTGTGTGTGTGTAGACAAAAGCAAAGGTTTTGCCTATGTGTCTACCTGGCACAGAGAAACCCTCCTTCCTGATGGGTAAATCTCCCAGGCATAGAAGGTTGGGGGTACACTTCCCACTCTCTTATAAATAACTCCTCATGTATGCTCTGTAGGGGAGTCCAATAAACTCATCAGTTCACCAGAATGAACATTTATGTAATGGTGCCTCAACTTGTCATTGGGACATCGAGAAAAAGATTAGACAATGCTTACAAGTCACCCTAGGATGGAATTTTAGCAACAAGTTCTAAGTCAATTAGGTACATAGGTTTTAAAGATAGCTCCCCTTTTTTCATAAAGATCACTGAAATGCTACCATAAATGAAACAATCTAAACAAGCTCCAAGACTATTCATGCAAAGTATAATGTAAATATAAATAATTGGTTTAGGCATGGGAGTTTATATATACATCCCAGTGAAGTAATCTTTCTAATTTCTGTATATATATACACATATAGAAACTGAATCCTTGATTCCCAGTGGCAGTAACAGTTCTGAAAGAAACTGAACCTCTAATATTTTTGTGGGTTTTTCTCTTAGCTAATAGCCTGGAGTGGCTATTATTCATGTCTTCTATGTCATGACATAATGAATGGGTGTCTAGACCCATCAACAGAAAGAGCTGGACCAGGAAACCAAATCTCATAGTCTTTTAACATACTGTATTCTTTCTTGTTTTTTCTTTATTAATTACATTTTATTCACTTTGTATCCCCTCTGTGGTTCTCTCCCTCCTCCTGTCCCAATCCCTCCCTTCCTCCACCCTCTGCATGCATGCCCCTCCCCAAGTCCACTGATAAGGGAGGACTTCTTTTCCTTCCTTCTGATCCTAGTCAATTAGATCTCATCAGGAGTGGCTGCATTGTCTACTTCTGTGGCCTGGTAATGCTGCTTCCCCCTCAGAGGGAGGTAATTAAAAAGCAGGCCAATCAGTTCATGTCAGAGACAGTCCCTGTTCCTATTACATTGTCTTTCTTTCTTTCTTTCTTTCTTTCTTTCTTTCTTTCTTTCTTTCTTTCTTTTCTTTTTTTCTTCTTTCTTTCCTTCCTTCCATTCTTAAATTTATTCTTTCCTCATAAAATATATTCCAACTTCAGTTTCCCCTCCTTCCACTCCTTCCAGCTCTTCCAACACACCTTCTCTCTCAGATCCACTCCTCCTCCATTTTTCTTCAGAAAAAAAGCAGGCCTCCCAGGCATATACACCAAACATGATATAACAAGATACAACAAAAATAGGCACAAACCTTCATATCGGAGCTGGGCAAGGCCACCCAGTATGAGGGAAAGGGTCTAGAGAACAGACTAAGGAGTCAGAAACTCTCCAATCTGTTAGGAGTCCCACAAAACATCAAGCTGGCGACCATAACATATACACAGAGGAGTTAGTGCAGACCCAGACATTTTTCCTGTTTGCTTGAGAGAAGGTTTTGTTGGCTATCATGGGCCAGAAACTCATTGTGCAGATGAAGTTACATGGGATAAATCTTGCCTTTGCTTCCTAAACTCTGAATTATAAAACTTATACACTGAGGGTTTGGAAGTGTAAAATGACAGCATCTTCAACAAATGATGCCAGTCCAACTGCATGTCTACATGTAGAAAAATGCAAATAGATCCATATTTATCACCCTGCACAAAACTAAAGTCCGAGTGGATCAAAGACCTCAACATAAAACCAGACACATTAAATCTGTTAGAAAAAAATTGGGGAAGAACCTAGAACTCATTGGCACATGAGACAACTTCCTGAACAGAACACAAACAGCAGAGGCTCTAAGAGCAACAATCAATAAATGGGACCTCATGAAACTGAAAAGATTCTGTAAAGCAAAAGACACTGTCATCAGAACAAAATGGCAGCCTACAGACTGGGAAAGGAACTTCAACCCTATATCTGACAGAGGGCTGATATCAAGAATATATGAAGAACTAAAGAAGTTTAAAAGCAATAAATTAAGTAATCCAATTAAAAAATGGGGTATGGAGCTAAACAGAGAATTCTCTGTAGAGGAATATGGAATGGCAGAGAAACACTTGAAAAGATGCTCAACATCCTTAGTCATCAGAGAGATGCTAATCAAAACGACATTGAGATTTCACCTTACACCCATCAAAATGGCTAAAATCAAAAACTCAAATGACAACACATACCAGAGAGGTTGTGGAGAAAGGGGAACCCTCCTTCATTGCTGGTGGGAATGTAAACTGGTACAACCACTTTGGAAGTCAATCTGGTGCTTTCTCAGACAATTAGGAATAGTACTTCCTCAAGACCCAGCTATACCACTCCTAGGGCATATATCCAAAATTTGCTCAAGTACACAACAAGGACATTTGCTCAGCCATGTTTGTAGCAGCTTTATTTGTAATAGCCAGAACCTGGAAACAACACAAATGTCCATCAATGGAGGAATGGATACAGAAATTGTGGTATTTTTACACAAATACTATTTAGCAATCAAAAATGAGGAAATTTGCAGGCAAATGATGGGATCTAGAAATGATCATTGTGAGTGAGGTATCCCAGAAGGAGAAAGACACACATGGTATATACTCACTCATATAGACCTATAAGATATGATAAACATAATGAAATCTATACACCTAAAGAAGATAAACAAGAAAGAAGACGGGGGTAAGATGATCAATCCTCACTTAGAAAGACAAATGGCATGTGCATTGAACATAGGAGAAAACAAATAACAGGACAGGAGCCTACTGCAGAGGGCCTCTGAAAGACTCTGCCTAGCAGTGTATCAAAGCAGATACTAAGACTCATAACCAAACCTTCAGCAGAGTGCAGGGAATCATATGAAAGAAGAAGAATTAGTATGACATGGAGAGGATAGGATATATCTGGGCACAGGGGTCTTTTCTGAGACTGATACTCCACCAAGGACCATGTGTGGATATAACCTAGAACCTCTGCTCGGATGTAGCTCGTGGAAGCTCAGTAACCAATTGGTTTCCCATAGTAAGGGGAACAGGGACTATATCTGACATGAACTCAATGTTGGGCTCTTTGACCTCCCCACCCCCCAAGGGAGGAGCAGTCCTGCTAGGCCACAGAGGAGGACTTTGCAGCCAGTCCTGAAGATACCTGATAAAACAGGGTCAGATGAAAGGGGAGGAGGTCTTCCCCAATCAGTGGACTTGGAAAGGGGCAGGGAGGAGATGAGGGAGGGAGGGTGGGACTGGGAGGGAATGAGGGAACAGGATACTGCTGAGATACAGATTTAATAAAATATAACTGATACTAAAAATAAAAATAAATAAAAAATACAACTATACTCATCTATGTTGCTTTTTTAAAAATTATAACATATAACCCCAGCTGTGGAGTATTCCATGCAACATGAGATTATATGGAAGAAACACATTGACTTCCATCTTCATATGATGTTATGGATTATGAGAATAAAACTCATTGTTCTCTAACATTGCACTAATATTTTCTTAACATAGACGATCTCATACGCAGAGTTCCTTTATACTAAATCAAGACAAAATTTTATAGAACAAACGTTTCCAGACAAGAAATGAACTTATTGTTTAAATATTTTCAAATCTGTCAGTTTGCACAAAAGATATTTAATGGTTAAAAGAATAATTATAGCATAATATAAAATTATTGTCCAAAGAGGACAGGCTTCTGCTGTATAACAATCTTCTCACAACTGAAATATTTCCTCTGGGATGGTGGAAAAGCATTAACAAGACTCAAAAAGTAGTTTATTTCTTTTTTATTCAAGATGATCGAGCCTAGCACTTACTGTGTCTGCAGAGCAGGATATCAGAGACTGCCAACCCACTAAGTGACCTGGCTGCTGACTCCAAAACACTAACATTTGTGTTTCCCAGATGGAAAGAGGCGTCCCACGAGCAAGGGGTACGCAGTTCCAGGCATCCTATGTGCAAGAGTCACACACAGTCCTTGGCTTACAGCACCCAGTGCTTTCCTCCTACTCAAACAGGACTCCCAAATGCGCAACTCCAGCATCTGGAGACAAGACTCCTCCCAACTCCCCAAGGACACCTCCCAGATACCAGCCTCCCATCCATGGTTGTACTGGTCCCCCTGCAGGAACCGGCAGGACAATAGGAATATACTGGGTTCCCTATGCAAGATGGCAGCACACAGCAGAGTCTGGGTACCAGGAGAATACTACAGTGTCTGCAGGAAAACCAATCCACAGTGCTGCTGTCTCTAAAATACCAGCAACCCTTGGTGTGTCACCAAGGAGAGGAGAGGACTCCTGCAGCCTATAGACACATAAGAAGCTTCCAGAACAGCAAATAGATTGGAAGAGAAATAAAATTCCTCCTGCCACATAACTGTCAAAATACTAAATGTACATATATTATATATTATATATATTATATACATTTAGTCTTTTGACTAATTTATATATATATATATATATATATATATCTGCAAAAGAAAAAGGTCAAGTAACATATAAACTAGACTGACCAGAATCACACCTGAATTCTCAATAGAGACTATGAAACCCAGAGAGGCCTGGACAGATGTCATGCAGACCATAGAGAACACAGATGTAAGCCCAGACTACTATATCCAGCAAAACTTTCAATCACCATCTATGGAGAAAACAAGGTATTCCATGACAAAACCAAATTTAAACAATATCTAAGTACAACCCAGCCCTTCCAAAGGAACTTGAAGGAAAACTCCAACTCAAAGAGGTTAACTACACTCAAGAAAACACAGCGTATAAATAACTTCACCACAGCAAAACCAAAAGAAGACAAGCAAATACACACTACTACTACCAAAATTAATCTAAAAGAAATTAATAGTCATTGGACACTAATATCTCTCAACATCAATGGACTCAACTCTCCAATAAAAAGACACAGGCTAACAGAATGGATACATAAACAGGTCCCAAAATTCTGCTGCATACAAGAAATACACCGCAGCAACAAAGACAAATTTTACCTCAGAGTAAAGGGCTGGAAAAAGTATTTCCAAACAAATGAACCCAAGAAACAAGCTGGAGTAGTTATCCTTGTATTGAATAAAATGTACTTTCAACTAAAATTAATCTAAAGAGATAGGGAAGGTCACTTCATACTTATTAAAGAAAAACATCCACCAAGAGGACATCTCAATTCTGAACATTCTATGCCTCAAATACAAGGACACCCTCTTTTGTAAAAGAAACATTATTAAAGCTTAAAACACACATTGATCCCCACATATTAATAGTGGGAGATTTCAACACCCCTCTTACACCAATGGACAGTTCATTGAGATAGAAACTTCATAAGCTAACTGAGGTCATGAATCAAATGTACCTAATAGTTATCTACAAAAACTTTCACCCAAACACAAAATAATATACCACCTTCTCAGAACCTCATGGAACCTTCTCCAAAATCAGCCATATACTCAATCACAAAACAGATACAAAAAAAATTGAATTAACCCATTGTATCTTATTAGATCACCATAGATTAAAGCTGGATTTCAACAACAACAACAAAATGCACACTCATGGAAACTGAACAACTCCCTACTCAATGAGCACTGGGTCAGGGAGAAAATAAAGAAAGTAATTAGAGGAGTCCTACAATTCAATGAAAATGAAGACACAACATACCAAACTTAATGAGACACAATTTAAGCTTTGCTAAGAGGAAAGTTCATAGCACTAAGTGTCTTCATAAAGAAATTGGAGAGAGCTCATACTAGCAACTTAACAGCTCACCTAAAAACGCTAGATAAAAAGTAAACAAACACATCCAAGAGGAGTATACAGCAGGTAATAATCAAACTCAGGGCTAAATCCAATAAATTAGAAACAAAGAGAATAATACAAAGAATGAACAAAACCAAGAGCTGCTTCTTTGAGAAAATCAGTAAGATAAACCTTTAGCCAAACGAACTAAAAGGCAGAGAGACAGTATACAAGTCAACAAAATCAGAAATGAAAAGGAAAACACAACAACAGACACTGATGAAATTAAAAGAATCGTTAGTCTTACTTCAAAAGCCTGTATTCCACAACACTGGATAATCTAAATAAAATGGAATTTTCTGGCTAAATAGCACTTAGCAAAGTTAAATCAACACCCTGATAAACAAGTTAAATAGTCCTATACCCACAAAGGAAATAAAAGCAGTCATTAAAAGTTTCCCATGCAAAAATTCTCCAGGACCTGTAGGCTTAGATTTTTCAAACACCTACTTTATTTAAGGTTCTTAAATGCCTTTACCTAAGTTCCAACCCCCAAGACCTTAGGTAGGAGCTTCATAGAGATAAGGGCTTTTACTTACTTCCTGCTGGGAAGGGTCAATGGGTTCTCTAGGAATTACCAAACTCAGTTGTCAGTATACCAGCAATGTAGCAAACCAGAGCAGCAACATGAATCACCAAAAGCAGAAGAATTCAGTAGAAGTATTTAGACACTCCCCAAATCACAGGAGGCCACTGACACAGTAAAACACAATCAAAACAGCATGAACAGTTCTATGAATCATTACTCTACCTAAATGAGTGAAGGGTGTGAACTATAGCAATGCAAAAGTGTAGAGATATAGAAAGCATGTCTCGGAGTGAGACATGCTTCTCAAAGTCCACATGAGGATGTTTTGGAGCTCACAAAAACCAGGCTCTTCCCACAAGGTATCTTTCAACTAATCAACATCACACGCCCTCTCATGAGGGTTGCTTTCCACAAGGAAAAAACATTCCTAAATCCTACACTTGGGTACAAGAAAAAAATATACATACATACATACATACATACATACATACATACATACATATATTCACATAGCACAACTGAGTTTCCAAAACAAACAAACAAACAACAACAACAAAACCTTCCACTTCAAGGGTCAGACGGTTTCAGTTCAGAATTCTACCAGACTTTCAAAGAAGAGCTAATCCCAGTATCCTCCAATCTATTCCACAAAATAGAAACAGGAAGAACATTGTCAAATCCATTCTGTGATGCCACAGTCACCCTGATACCTAAACCACAAAAAGCCCCAACAAAAAAGAGAATTTCAGACCAATTTTTTATGAACATCGATGCAAAAATATTCAATAAAATACTCACAAACCAAATCAAAAAACACATCAAAATATCATCCACCATAATCAAGTAGGTTTTGTCCCAGAAGTGGTTCATGCAGAAGTGGTTCAATATACGAAAATCCATCAATGTAATCTACCATATAAACAAACTGAAAGAAAAAAACTTATAAGATCATCTTACTAGATGCTGAGAAAGCATTTGACAAAATCCAACAACCCTTCATGATAAAAGTCTTGGAGAGATACAAGGCAAATTCCTAAACATAATAAAGGTAAGATACAGCAAGCCTATTGCCAACGTCAAATTAAATGGAGAGAAATTTAAAGCAATTCCCCTGAAATCAGGGACAAACAAGGCCGCCCACTTTCTCCATATCTTTTCAATATAGTACTTGAAGTCTTAACCAGAGCAATAAGACAAATAAAGGAGATCAAGGGGACACAAACTGGAAAGGAAGAAGTCAAAGTATTGCTATTTGCAGTATTCCTAAGCGACCCCAAAGACTCTACAAGAGAACTCCTACAGCTGATAAACACCTTCAGTAAAGTGGCTGGATACAATATTAACTCACAAAAGAGCAATAGCCCTCTTGTATACAAATGAAAAATGGGCTAATAAAGAAATTAGGGAAACCACAGTCTTCACAATAGCAACAAGGAATTTAAAGTATCTCAGTGTAATTCTAACCAATCAGGTTAAAGACCTATGTGACAAGAACTTCAAGTCCCTGAAAAAAGAAATTGAAGAAGGTATCAGAAGACAGAAAAATCTCCCATGCTCATGATTTGGTAGGATTAACGTAGTAAAAATGGCGATTTTACTGAAAGCAATCTACAGATTCATTGCAATTCCCATCAATTTGTTATAGACCCTGAAAGAACCATTCTCAACTTCATATGAAAAAAAAAATCCAGAATAGCTTAAATGATCCTATACAATAAAATATCTGGAGGAATATCTATCCCTGATTTCAAGCTGTACTATAGAGCAATAGTAGTAAAAACTGCATAATAGTGGCATAGAAACAGACTACTGATCACTGGAATCAAGTTGAAGACCAGGAATTAAACCCACATACCTATGGATACTTGCTTTTTGACAAAAAAGCCAAAACAACATAATGAAAAAAAAAGACAGCATCTTCATCAAATGGTTCTGTTCTAACTGGATGTCTACATGTAGAAAAATGCAAATAGATCCATATTTATCACCCTACACAAAACTAAAGTCCAAGTGGATCAAAGACCTCAACATAGAACCAGACACAGTAAATTTGTTAGAAAAAAAAAATGGGGAAGAGCCTTGAACACATTGGCACAGGAAACAACTTCCTAAACAGAACACCAACAGCACAGGCTCTAAGATCAACAGTCAATAAATGGGACTTCATGAAACTGAAAACCTTCTGTAAACCAAAGGACATCAATAGAACAAAAGGGCAGCCTACAGACAGGAAAAGATCTGACAGAGGCTAATATCCAGAATATATAAAGAACTCAAGAAATTAAACATTAAGACACCAAATAATCTAATTAAAAATTGGAGTACACCACTAAACAGAATTTTCAACAGAGGAATATAGAATGGCAGAGAAGCACTTAAATAAATGCTCACTGTCCTCAGTCATGGAGAAATGCAAATCAAAATGACTCTGAGATTCCATCTTACAACTCTCAGAATGGCTAAGATCAAAAACAGAAGTGACAGCACATGCTGGTGAAATGTGAAGAAAGGGGTCCATGCCTTTATGTTGGTGGGAGTGCAAACTTGTACAAACACTCTGGAAATGAATTGGGCATTTTCTCAGAAAACTGGGAATATCTCTAACCCAAGACCCAGCTACATCACTCCTAGATATATACCCAAAAGATGCTCTACCATACAACATGGACACTTGTTCAACGATGTTAAAAGCAGCTTTGTTTGTAACAGAATCTGGAAATAACCTAGATGTCCCTCAACTGAAGAATGGACAAAGAAACTGTGGTACATTTATACAATGGAAACTACTAAGGTATTAAAAACAGTGAGATCATGAAACTGGCAGGCAAATGGATTGAACTAGAAATGTCACCCTGAGTAAGATAACTCAGATCTAGAAAGACAAACATGGTATGTATTCACTTATAAGTGGATTTTAGCCATATAGTACAGGATACAACTCTCAGACCCAAATAAAATAAATAACAAGAAAGACCTAAGGGAGAATACTTAATTCCCACTCAGAAGTGGAAACAGAATAGACGGCAGAAGCGGCTGAAGAAAGAGGACAGGGTAAGAGAGGGTGCATGGAGAGAAATAAGGGTTGATATCAGACCTGGGGAGAGCAGGGGAGAGAGGGCTTGCAGAGAGAAAGGAAACCTTGGGACAGGACAAAGAAGTTTGACACAAAGAAGTGTCAAACTGGAGACCTTCGACAGGATAGGCTCTGGAGAGGATATAAAGATGACTCTAGCTGAGACCTCTAGTAACAGGGATCATGGGTACTGAAGAAGCCACCCTCTAACTAGATAGGACTCCTATTGGAGGAAGGTGAACATCAATTCACCCGCAAAAACTTTCACCCAAGTTTACCCTGTCCACAAGATGGGGAGGGACAAAACTAAGGCAGAGATTAAAGGAATGTCCAGCCAATGTCTGGCCCAACCTGAGACCCACTCCAGAGGAGACAGCCAACACCTGACACTATTACCAATACTCTGCAATGCTTGCAGATGGCGGCCAAGCGTCGCTGCCTTCTGAGAGACTTCACCCAGCAGCTGATGGAAACAGATGCAGATACGTACTATCGAACCAATGTTCCATCCAATGGTGGAGCACAGGGAGTTTTGTGGAAGAGTGGGGGTGAGAAGAGAAGCACCCAGAGGGAACTGGAGCCCCACAGGAAGACCAAAAGAGCCATCTAACCAAGACCCAGTGGCAGCAGGGGGGTGCTGTGTAGACTGAAGCACCAACACAGGACCAAGCACGGACTGATCCTAGGCACCCTACACAGATGCGGCCAATGGGCAGCTTGGTCCTCATAGGGGTTCCCTAGTAAGGGGAAAGAGGGATGATCTGACATGGAATCTGTTGCTTGCTTTTTTATCACTTTCCTCTGGAGGAGCTATCTTGCCATGACACAGGGGAAGAGGTTGTACTCATTCCTGATGAAACTTGCTATTCTGGGGTGGGATGGTAATGCTCCCCTTCTCTGAGGAGTTATAGAGGAGGGATAGGGAAAATAGGGAGGGAGGGTGGTACTAGGAGGAAAGAAGGGAGAGGGCTATGACTAGTACATAAAATGAATAAATAAAAAATTAAAAAAATAAAAAGTTAAAGTATCAGATATGTTCTGATACTTTTAGGGTACATAAAAATACATGCTCATAAACCAACAATGTGACAGTCACACATTCAAAACATTTCCTCACAAAGTATAAGAGGTACTTAATCATCTCAAATTCTTTCTTATTCTAGTAGTTCTAAATAAAATTAAAGTAAAAGAAATTGCCTTAGTTTGCTGACTTTCAAAGACACAAATTTTTTTTTGTTTTTACACCTGTTCATTTGTCAACACCTTTCACTATGCTTCTATATATTCTGTTGTGATTATTTTAAGTGATAGAATTACAACAGTAATTCTAAAAACTCCAGAATTATCCCAATATCTTCTCAAGAATCAATTAAATTATAGCTTTAATATGCTTATTGAAAATAGCATTCACATCTGGGCCTGGTGGAATAGCCTGGCATCACAGCTATTCCTAAAGCCAGGACAGGAGGGAAATAAGTTTGAGTCAATCCTGAGCAACTGATTGAGACTCTGTCTAAAGCTAAAAACTAAGAAGAAACCCAGAGATATGGCTCAGCAGTGCCATATTTATCTAATATGTCTGAGGCCCATGCTTTAAATTTCTGTTAACATTAAATAATGAATAAATAAATAATAAAGAGACTAATAAATCATCATCGTTTCAAACCCAGAGAAAATGCTGACATTGAGATTTATGATAAACATTCACAAAATGGACAGCAAAATAGATGACTTATAAATGCCCAGAAGTGCGAGAAGGAAAACAAAAGATGAGAGTTGAGTTGGATATTTTCAAAGAGGAGGTTTGTGAAAGAATATTTTGCTGAATATTCACCTATATGCACAATTAAAATGAAAATAAAATATTACACAGGGAGTATACTGCTTATAGTCTCTGGGTCAAATAGTAAGCAAGATCTACTCATCACCAAATTCAGTATTTGCACAGAGACCTTCAACTCTCTTTTTGCTTTCTACTCTTAGATGTCTATCTAAGATGGTCACTAGACATGAGAGATGTGTAATGGAGTGTTGTAAAGAAGCAGACTTGAGGGTTGTTTTCCCTCATGCCCTAAGACACTAAGAATCATCACTTTGATCCAAGTGATCTCCCCACTGGTATTTCAGTAAATGTCTGAGACTAAAAAAACAAAACAAAACAAAACAAAAAACCTTTATTCAAACAAGGGTAACTAGCACAACTGCATTATCCATTATTGAAAACTCCTTTCTCAATTGGTGGAGAACATTTTCCCTTAATACACATATGCTGTTGAATTGCGGTCATATCCGTGGCCTATTATCATGAGAACAGGTGGAAATTTCAGGAAATATGCATGCATTTTGACACATTTCCTCTTTTAAGTCAGTAAATATCTTTGAAAACATGATACTTTTACAACATGCATATTATCTGTAGGCATAACTATTCATCTTCCTTTTCCAGTAAAATCAATCTCTTTATTTTAAAGATAATGTATAAATATTTGTTGAAACAGACCAGAAACTTTGATGAAATTTTCCCATATCTTTACTCTCTAAAACAAGTGAAACACTTAGATTGACAAGCTAGAGTGCTCCTAGAATAGAATTTTCTTTCCTTAAAGTAATATACTTAATTATTTAGGATTCATTAGTATTTCTTTCTCTTTCATGAAACATGCAGGTTTTGAACAACTCTTAGCAGCTCTCAGTCAGTGCCATGGTCACTAAAGTCCTCCCTCAGGCTTCATATTATATATTCACTTTTGAAATTTCATACATTATTGCCAATATTTATGGAGTGAAATGTGATTTTCTGATATGCTTACACTGCATAATGATTACATCAAGGTAATTATCACCTCCACCACCTCAAACGTGTGTCACTTTTTTGTGTGTGGTGAGGTGAAGGTACTCAAAGGCAGTGGTTCTCAAGCTTCCTAAGGCTGTAACCCTTTAATACAGTTTCTCTTGTTGAGGTGACCCCTAACCATAAAATTATTTTCATTTCTGCAAAACTTAAGTTTTGCTACTGTTATGAATTGTAATGTAAATATCCGTGTTTTATGATGCTCTTGGGCAACCTCTGCAAAAGGGACTTTTGACCCTTCAGGAGGAGGCGCAACTCAACCTTTTACTTTAGATACTTTGACACAAAAAGTCGTTATTGTGGTGTCAAATCTAATACCAGACATACATGTTTTTCAAACCATTTCCCCTCTATTGCCCTCTCTGGCCCCCACCACTGACACTGTGCTGCCCAGCAAGCCATCTAGAACATCTAGAAACACAACTCTTGTATAGTGTGGATAGTTTTATAAAGACTTTTGTAAGAAAGACTTTTCTTCAAAGTATGATATTCAAATGTACCTTAACCTGCTGACCTATGTCTCCAGACCTAAGGTTTTGCTTTATTTTATGTATGTGCTGCAGCATAAGGGATAGGGGGTCTATGGGTAGCGTGCCCTTGCAGACCAAGGAGGGCACTGAATCACCTGGACTGGAGTTACCAACGGGCTGGGACGTGGCTGCCAGCCAGGTTGTAGCGTTTTTGTTCTAACTTGGCTGACTACTTTTAGTATTTCTTTTTTCCCCCTTCTTTCTTTTCTTGTTTTCTTTTCCTTTCCTTCCTTCTCTCTCTCTCTCTTCTTTCTTTCTTACAAAGTCTATCTTTCTTTATTACTTCCTTCCTTTTTTTTTCAGAATTGAGGGCTAAACCCAAGCCCTTGTTATAACTAGACAAGTGCTCTACCCATGAGAGAAATAATCAACACCCTTAATATTCCTTTAGATCGAGTCTCAGCCTATAGATTAGGCTGCCCTGAATGCATTATGTAGCCTAGGGTAATGTTATACTCATGGTTCACGCCTTGCCTCAGCCCTCCACTGCTGGGATTGCCTGAGCCTGGCTCTAGCTTATCTCTTTTTATTTTAATAATCTTTTATTGATTTGTGAATTTTACATCATGAAACCTGAGCACCCTCACTTTTCTGTCTACCCAAGTCTGTCCCCCTACTCTTGTGACCACCCCCCAAAAATAGAAGAAAAAGAAAAACAAGTTCAATTTGTGTTACCTATATACTCACTGGAGCATGATAAAACTCCCAGTACCCTTAATGTAAACTGAGTCCTTCCCTACCTGCACATCACCCATACTTCAGCATCCTATTACAATTTTTAAAAATTTATTAATTATTAATTACAGCTTATTCACTTTGTATCCCAACTGAAGCACCCTTTCTTGTTCCCTTCCAATCCCACCCTCACTTTTTCTTCTCCACCCATACCCCTCCCCCAGTCCACTGATAGGGGAGGTCCTCCACCCTTTCCACCTGACCCTAGTCTGTCAGGTCTCATCAGGACTGGCTTCATTGTCTTCCTCTGTGACCTGGTAAGGCTGCACCCAGAGCTGGCTACTGAGTTCATGTCAGAGACAGTCCTTGTTCCTATTACTAGGGAACCCACTTGGACACTGAGCTGCCATGGGCTACATCTGTTCAGGAGTTCTAGGTTATCTCTACAAATGGCTCTTGGTTGGAATATCAGTCTCAGAAAAAACCCCTGGGCCCAGATTTTTGGTTCTGTTGCTCTCCTTGTGGAGCTCCTGTCCCCTCCAGGTATTTCTATCTCTCCCTTCTTTCATAAGATTCCCTGCACTCTGCCCAAAGTTTGGCTATGAGTCTCAGTTCCCTGTTTTCTCTCTCTTCTGTCGTCCATCCTGTTTGCCTTTCTGAATGGGAATTGAGCATCTTACCCAACGTCCTCCTTCTTGACTAGCTTCTTTCCAAGTTATAAGAGTTCTCTTCAATGGTTTTCTGTCTAGGCTGTTGCTTTGGTAGGGATAGCATGGTGTAGGGATTGTCACAGAACCTGTCTTTGTCCCTCTTTCTCAAATGTGAGTATACAGTCCTCAATATCGTGGCAAAAGAAGCTTCCTTGCCTTTCGCAGTCAGCAAGAGCAAGAACCATGGACTTATACATGGTTCTTAGAGACAGTGCAGACCACGGACATCCACAAGATCTTCAGAGTCATCATGCTGCTGACCTAAGCACGGTCTTCAGGGACAGAGCAGACCACAGACAGCGACATGGTGTTCTACTGCAGCATGGGCCATGGATACCATCACAGCCCTCAGTGGCAGCACACCTATCAAGGGGTAGCCCACGCCACTCACATCAACGCGAGCTTCGGTGGCAGCACAGTTCACGGTGGGTTCAGGCTGCAGCACAGACTATGGACATCTGCGGAGCCTTTGGTGGTAACACAGTCCATGGACACCAACACTCTTACGGGGTGCAGTAGGAACATCTCCCATGACAGCATAGAGCAGGACACCACCATGGCCTCAGAGAGTAGTGCAGGCTGCTCAGATCAGTATAGGTCCCAGTAGCAGCATGGCTCATAGATAGCAGCATGGCTTCAGGATGCAGCACAGACCACGGACATCCACATGGCCTTCGGTGGTAACATGGGCCATGGACCAAGACATGGTCCTTGGCAGCAGCATGAATCACAGGCATCAATATGTCCTCCAGTGCTGGAACTGCTTGAGGCCCACTCCATCTTATTTCATTTGCTGGTAGATCTGCTTTATTACAGAACCACCAGACAAAAACGTCAGGCTGCCTCATAAGATTTGCTATTTCTAAAAAAAAAAAAAAGATTTGCTATTTCTGGGACCCTGGCATATCCCCAAAAGGCTGACAATGAGAAGTCAAATTTATGTTTTCTAAGCAGATTCATTCTGCCCTAGTGAATAAGGATCTGGACAGATAGAGACAAAGTTCACAAATGGTTAATGCATGAAGATTTTCCATGAAGCACAGTCCATTTCAGCAAGAAATATGGGTGTTTCTGTGAAAACCCACTCATTCATGCTAGAAAACGAAAGCTAGGATCCAAGTATGAAAAAGTTTGAGACAGGCTTTAACTAAATAACAATGACATAACTATTCTTGTTAAGGGATTTTGCTTTTAGACTTGAGACTTCAGTTAGTACATAAAGATTAGAGAGCTAATGGCAGTGAGAATGAGCTGAAGACACAAAGGCTTTTTTTCTCCTCATAAATATTCTATTAGACATGCTTTTGAGGCTCACATTTAACGTGTTCACACCTACTGATGGTCGCTGTGTAGAGTATATCAGGGAGTTTGAAGGAAACATCTCTTCACACTGCATCAAGGGTAAATGAAAACAGATTGAGGAAGAGACGGGTAAAATGCAGCTACTCCCTGCTCCATGCTTCATCAACCGCTTCAGGAAAACAGAAATCAAGCCAGTATCCATTCAATCTAATATCAGTACTTTCACTGGTAGATTCAGCCAAATGGCTCCATTATTTCTATAATAGATTTGAGAAACAAATGGAAATTTCTGAAAGTTAATTTTTTATAAACTGTTGTGCATCTTTTTCCTGTCCTACTATACCAAAAAAGGAAAGCGAATGCAGGTTGCTATCAAATGTAAACCGGCCTTCGACAATAAACATAGGGTGATGGGTAGAGGTTATAACCAGCTCATGAAGTGCTGTGCATCTGAGAGAGCTCGACCTTTTCAGTCTGACATATGGAGAGACTATGTGTTAAATGCACCATATGTTAAATGTTAAATCATGAGAAATATATTGGGGAAAGAGAAGCAAGGCCCCAAGTCATTTATCACTACTAATAGCAATGAACCAGAATAATGGGTATGTATGACAAGACAGTTTAATAAAACTTTTATGTAAGGAATAGAAATTAATCTTTACATTTTCTTAGAATAAAAAGGATTAAAAGACTTGGAGATTATGGTGCATAGTAAGATTTGGCCAGCTGTGGCTCACAGGCCCAATCTGACTGGATATCTGTTTTTCTAAATATAATTTAAAGGAATCTCTGTCTTCATTGGTTTAAATGTTGTCTGTGTAAGCTAATGTGAGAGTTGAATGCTCCAGACCAAAATCCCACAAAATGTATCTGACTATGATATAGTATCTTTATGTGCTGACTAGTTTTATGTCAACTTGACAAAAGCTAACATCATATGAAAGGAGGAAACCTCAATTAGAAAAAAAAATCCCTTCATAAGGTCAGGCTGTGGGCAAGCCTCTGGTGCCTTTCCTTGGTTGGTGATTGGAGTGCACAGACCTATCCAAAGGGGTGGTGCCACCTCTGGGCTGGTGGGGCTGGTGGCTGTTAAGAAGCAGGTTGGGCAAGCCGTGAGAAACAAATCAATAAGCAGCACTCCTCCGCGGCCTCTGCTTAAGTTCTCCTCTCCAAATCCCTGTCTTAAATCCCTGGCCTGGCTTTCCCTGATGGACTACAGTCTGTAGGATGAAACAAGCCCTTTACTTCCCAAATTGGTTTCATCACAATGTTTTATCTTAGCAATGGTTACCCAAAGTAAGGTATTTTATTTCAAAGATAATAAAAATGAGGCCTGAAGAGATAAACTAACATTAGTACATATCTAACTGCCTTAGCTGATATGAATAGCTGGGAAGAAATTAATAACATAAGCAATAAAAACTAGGAGGACCTTAAGGGAGAAAGAGTGGAACCATTACTTGCTGAGCTAAGTTATGAAATCATATTGAGTCTTGAATAATTTATAGAAGACCCTAAGGAGAAACGAGGGTATAAATCATGGACAAACAGATAATGTAAAGAGCTGTCCTTCATATATTCCTACAAAATCTTGAAGGTTTGTGAGAAAGACAGTGTAGGCAAACATAGGATTAAAATGTTAGGTATTGTGGAGCAGAGAAAGCACATGCCAGCATAAAAGTGTTCTGGTAGCATTTGAATTGTAGTCACATCCTACAATCGTGATCCTGAAATATAATGCACAATATTACTCTTGTTACAAAGAAGAGCTGAAGAAGAGTAATATTTAACCTGTATATTTTAAAGATCAGAATCAATCAAAGCTGTCACTTAATGTCACGTGTGGTTTTCATTTGTTACCTACAAATTTTGGGTTTTTTTTTTTTTTTTTTTTTTGTGTGTGTGTGTGTATATTCCTTTCCTTTCTGTTACAGCATAGACTTGAGCAAAACTTATCCTGTTCTTGTTGAGGTACTCAGTAAGAAAATGAAATTTTCTGTGCTGAGAACAAATTGTAAGTTGCCATAGCAACAATCCCCTTAACAATCCCCTGGCTTGTTCATTCATAGTTCTCTCTCATATGTATTCCTTATATATAAATAGTATTTCTAGACCACAGGATAAAGTACTAGGTTAACATTATGATGGGTAGCCTTGTGTCATGTGCTTTAAATAAACATAGATTGCCTGCGATGATACAGTTTTCTGAAAAGTGATGCTCTTGATCCCCAAAAGACTGAACTTTTGCTGGTCCCTTACATCCAAGTTAATAATAACCTTTGAGATACTATTAAGACTTTGTATTTATCCTGCTGTACTTCTGTGTGCTCAGCCTGTTTAAGTTTAAACTGCCTGCAGGCAAACAATGTAACTAAGTTAATGAGGGCTTGGATTTCCCATTAAATCAGAATTTATAACCTAAGTTTAGTATTTGACTTCATCCTAAAATTGTGTACTCTTCATGTCCCAGATACAGAATAATGTATGTGTATGTGTTACTATCCTTTGCAAAGTAGCCAACAGGCTGAAAGCAACTAAGAGTAAACAAAATGAATATTCCAAAAATGTCTATATAGCTAAAAATATGTTAGTGGCTTTGAGTTCTCTGCTGTGTCAGTTAAGAAAATATCTTTTTTTCCTTGTAAAATTCTCTTAACATTTTTGTAAAAATTTCTCCATTTCCATTCATACCATATTTTCCATGCCATTCAATAAGTCAATAGATCGATCAATAGATAGGTAGGAATAGCTATAACACATAGATCAAAACACCCTTTGACCATATAAAAAAGATGGAAATATCAAACCTTTTGTGATACCAATTTAGAGAAAACTGCCTTCTCCTGGTCAAAGCATGGAATCTACTGATCTCCTCCAAACATTGGAATATCATATAGTATTATCTCCTCTCTTAAGAGTTAATCCAGCTGGCCTGTCAGTCATTTGGCTAGGAGTCCATTACTCAAGGAATATAATTTACCTGAACACATGCTAAGGATAGGGGAAAATAATTACCTTCTTAATGAGATAATGTACACATTTATCTCATAAATTTATGTTCAGCACAGACCCAGAGCTTACAGCAGGAAGCATGATAAAGCTTCTCCATTTTCTTAAGTTCTAATTCAGAGAAGCATAACATTTCCTTGTTTCTTTCTATCTTTTACTTTTGCATTCTGGCCCAAAGCCTAAGCATACTTTCCCAGACATTTGGGCTTTTCTTACCTTTGTCTGGCGTCCCTCCACCTTGCACAGAGAAGTTGCCTGTTTACCATGTAGCTGCCTGCAGACATCATTAACTAAACTGCCTGTTTTCTTGTGCTCACACCAAAAAGGCATTTCTTTCTCTTTCTTCATATTCCATTCTCCCTCCTCCTGGCATATTCCAAGGTTATTGTTTTACTGTCCTGCTGTTTTCTCTCACATTCTGTGAAAAGTATCAAGAAACATCCTTCCAATTTTGAAATTCTTTTATTAATGAGACTGAAAACTCAAAAAAGAAAATATCCCTGGCTCCCTGGTATCATAACCATTCTGACTGGAGAGATATGAATTTCAGTGCATTCTGGTTTTGGTCCTCTAAAGTCCTAGCCTTTGGGTAGATACAGTTGGAGAAGTGTTCACGTTAATGTCTGTGCTTTCCTTACTTATGGCTTATCCTGTTGCCGGGCCTTTGTTGGAAGTCTCTGTTGGTCACTAGACATATCTTCATCCTAGCAGCATCTTTTCCTTGCTTATTAGACACCTCTGCTGACTACAGTTAACCCTGCTGTCTGTCTGCTGTGCGGTTTTCTCACCCTGCCTATGAGTTCTGGTCCGTACAAACCCAGAAGGCTTATGTCCTAGTCAAGTGTGAATTTCCAGATATTTGAGATGGGTAGGAGACCTCAGAGATTGAAATAAGGTGCTGTCTAACTTTTGTCAACCTGGGATGAATCGGTTGTCCTTTGAGAGAGAGAGAGAGAGAGACCTTCAGGGTCAGCACTTGCATTGGTTAATACAGTCAACAACCTCCAGAGGGGCCATCAAAATGCCTCACACTAAGGGATGAGGACAGAAACTCCCTCTTGGATTAATTTAACCAAGAGCAAGCCCAGATTTTAAAAGTTGAAGAAAGTATATAATGATCAGTTTGCCAGAGTATATCTTGTCTTAATTAATCTTCTCCACAAGGTGAGAAGGAAATGTGTTATTTCAGGGTATATTTAAGAGATCTGTGATACCACCAAGTTTTTAAACACCTATTAATACACCTACACACACACATATAATAAAACATATTTTTATGAACACCAAGCACAGGTTTCTCTGAAACTTTATAACAATATGCCTACCGTGTGTTTACTTGAGTATAAAATAAAGCTTGTATTTTTGCTGTTGTTGTTTTCTGTATTGTTTGTCAAAGGCAGATCACAGCAACAGTAGTTGAAATGGGAGAATCAGCCACTGCGATGATGAATCAGTGAGAAACAGTGTGAGACAAAGAGAACAAGTGAATTGTGGACTTGTCAGTTTGATTCAGTACTGACAAAGCAGACAACAGGAGTCCATCAGCACTGA
Source organism: Rhombomys opimus (assembly GCA_010120015.1). Lineage (NCBI taxonomy): Eukaryota > Metazoa > Chordata > Mammalia > Rodentia > Muridae > Rhombomys > Rhombomys opimus. The sequence goes on from REGO01000476.1 coordinate 108,841, forward strand.
AATAAAAGCAAAGAAATCCCATTCGTCAGTTTCATCAAGTCCAGGGCCTTTCCCATGTACTCCAAGTCCAACTCACAGAATGCCAGCAGCTCTGGGGGACCTCCCAATGGATTCAGAGTGACCGTTCTACAGCAAACTAGTGAGACCACTAACTTCCTTTTATTTACTGACAAGGTGCATGTTATTCATCTCAGTATCATCTGTACCTAACTGAAGGCTTTTTACACAATTGTTGCTCAATAAAATTTACTGAAGGTTGACAAAAAATGAGGAGGCTCTAACTAAACAAAATGACATTTTTTTTTCACTTTTATGTAAGGTTCAAATATTTTGGAAAGCCATATCTTAAAAGGTTTATTTACTATTTTAAATTATATATACATAGATGCATAGATACATATAGATGTGTATACATATATAGACACATACACGTATGAATGTGCTGGTACTCTCAGTACTTTTGGACCTGAAATTACAAATAGTTATAAAATGCTTGAGATGGGTAGTAGGGCCTGAATTTCAGTCCTCTGGAAGAGCAGCAAGAGCTGATAATCACTGAGTCATCTTTCCACGCTGACCTTATTCTTTAAATTTTGTGTATGTTTATTAGTGTAGGCACATGGACGCCAGGGTGGGGTGTTAGATCCCCTAGAGCTGTAGTTACAGGGAGTTGGAAGAGACTCACAGTGGGTGCCTGGGACAGAGAGCTGCAGTCCGCTGTAAGAACAGCACGCATACATCCTTAATCCCCGCCTCCAGGCCATCTTAACTATTCTGCTTTCAGCACACTGAGCGCGCGCGCGCGCGCGCACACACACACACACACACACACACACACTATAGGCTGTGGAGATTGGAATACCAACCAAGGACCATGTATGGACTGGACCTCAGCCCCCCCGTACATATACACATATACTTCCAATGGGCAGCTTGGCTTTCATGTGGGTTCCCTCGTGAGGGGACTGGGGGCTGTCTTTGAGAAGGGCTCTGTTGCCTACTTTACGACCACTTCCTCCTGAGGGGGTGAGAGGTGTCTGCCTTGCCAGGCCACCCTGGAAGAGGATGTGCTCAGTAACTTGATATGCTGAGATGGGTAGGGGCAGGTGGGGCTCCTCTTTTCTGAGGAGGAGTAGAGGGAGATTAGGAGCAAGAGGGAGTAGGGGTTGGACAAGAAAGAAAGAAGGGTAAAGGCTATGATTGGGATGTAAAGTAACTAAACAAAGAAACAAATAAATAAATGAATTGAAAAAAAAACAAGACATAGATGACTGCCAAGAAAATTCATATTGATGAAATTTGTTAGAAATTAAAATGAAGATAAATGAGTCTTCACTACAGTTATACACAAATAAAAAATTGAGAACCAACTGCAATTTTTTACATTTCTTTTGCTAAGACACAAATCTCTCATTTCAATGTATAGTTTTTCATTCTGCTTCTAAGGGACACTCCATAGTATGAAGCATTTTCTCTTCCTTAGAGTCCTCTTGCTCCAAGATCTGTCTGACATGAAATGCTCTAGCTCTCTTCATCCTTCTTTGGCTATTTCTCCACCTGACATTTAAAGACAGGATCTCTTCAGGATGGGCCCTGAATTCTTGTCCTATGCTCCTGTTCCGAGGGAAGGTCTCTCCTTCCAGGTCTTTGGCTATGAATAAATGTCAACAGTATTTTTTTTTTAATTAGACACATTATTGTCACTCTCCTTTGGAAAATAAAATAACCTTTCTTCATGCTTACATAATTGATTTTGATTTTGCCCAAAATCAGCATACTAAAAGTACACTTCTTCATCTGTCTTCTGCCCTTCCATGACTTCTCAGTACAGTTAATAGTACGTACTTGCAATCTAGAAGATACTTGGGGGTCAAAATTGACACATTTCTCTTCAATCATGGAAACATCCAACATACTACTGTGAACTGTCAGTTCCTTCAAAAACATACCTCACAGCCTCCTTTTCATATTAATGACTAGCAGTGCGACTATTATTTCTTCTTTTAGATTTATTTGTGTGTGTGTGTGTGTGTGTGTGTGTGTGTGTGTGTGTGTGTGTGCATGCATGCATGCCTATGTGATTGTAGATGCCTGCTGGAGACAGAAAAGAGTGTCAGATACACTAAAGCTGGAGATACAGATTTTTTTTGAGCGCCCACCCCAATGTGGGTGCTAGGAAATAAACTCTGGTCTTCAGCAAAAACAGCAAGCACTCTTAACTGCTGAAGCATGTCTTCACCCCTACCTACTATGAAATCTTTCAGGTGTTTGTACATTCATTTCCTATTTGTTGTCTAAATTTAAAGTCCATACTTTTATTCTCCAAGCATTACAAAGGGTGGCTTTTCTTAAAATTTAAATTATGCAGGTTTCTGATGAGAATGCTTCTGAACTAACCCCCTATCTTTGACTTTAGATGACCCTGACCCTAACTAAAAGATCTCACAAACTCTGCCCTGTATCTAACTTTTTCTTGGTCACATTTCCCAAATTTCTGTTTCTCCTGAGCCCCTTGTAATTGATTAAAAACAAAATTCCCAAGGTAGAGAAAAAACGTAATCAGAAAATTATCGCACTTGTGGTAACATAATCTTCATAAAGAAAGTGTGACCAGTGGTTGTGATGAGAAAGTTTTCTTGTAATGACGGACACTGACTGGCTCTGAGAATAACCAGTCTTGTCTGTGCAGCACAGACTGACCACTATCAACAAGGCCTGGCATCAGAACAATCAGCTTGGGCACATCAGCACAAACTTCAATGCAGAACATGGTACAGATGGTTCCTGAGAAACAGAAAATGCTGTGTAGAGAAAAAAACAAACAAACAAAATCACCTCTATAAACCTTTGCTTTCCGTCGTGAGAAACTGGACAAATTTCTCCCTGTCCTTAGGGAATGTAGAGGAAAATTGGAACTAGACACTTTAAAAATGTTAATTCCTGGAAAATGTTTATTACAGGAATCAAGAGCACTCTCTTGAATCTTAATTTGTATTATTGGTGGAATGTTTGGCTTTCACAAAACTGGCAAGAGTGGTAAAGAGAATGAGACATACGCACAACTATTATAAAATGAGGTATTATATAACCAAAGAGAAACAAGGCAGAGAAAGTAAGGAAACATAAAATTTAGTATGTCTGACTCTAAGCTTATTGTAAGCTAAAGGAGATCTTTTGGAAAATCAATGCTGATTAGATAATATTAATATGATGAATTAAAATATTAATGATAATCTCACTACAGGACACTTTCAAACAAGAGGTCAGAAAGTATTTTACGACACTATTCTAGACTCTATTTCCTATAAATTTGAAGCTGAGAAATGTTTTTTTATAAGGTGTACTTTTGTGTTAATTGTTTTTGGACTCAACTTCCTGTATTTTGGTTTTCTATTTTATCTTTAGTTTCAATTTTTGTTCATCCTGGGTGGTCCCAACCTTGTATGAAACTGCTTCACTTTCTTTTAATTTTGTTTGTTTGTTTCTCTAAGTCTGAGTCATTGTTGGTTTCTTTCAGTCATTTATTTTGTGGTGTAGAGGAGTGAAAACTAGGACATTCCACACAATGCTCTGTCTCTAAGCCTCTGTCTCTCCAGACAAATGCAAAGTATTTTGCTATGGGGTTTCACTAAGTTGCCCTGGCTGGCTCCCTTCCCAGGCAAAGCAGTTTTGAGCTTGTAACCTCTCTGCCTTATCTTCAGGGTATCTGTATCTACAATCTTGTGCTACCTCATTTTTTTTTTAATCTTACTTTTAGTCCATTGTGAAACCCTTAATATGTCTGTAAAAATGCCTTTTGTAAAGAAGAAAATTGAATGCAGAAATATACTATCTTTATACTAGAAAATACTCCAGATAAATTAGTTAGTATATCCCAATGTAAAATGAGCAGTTTATATGAGGTGTTCTTATTTTCTGCAATCCTTAAAGATAATGTTTTGAAAAAAATAATAATGAAAGCACACATAAGTATAATAGCCACATGTGCATTGTGAGAAGAGTGGTGATGTGGAATAATTTAAGTTTAATGTGAGATTTTTCAATGAAAATGTACTTTATAAACAGTTCCAGATGTTTTTATTATTTATTATTATTTTATTATTCAACTTATTTTATGATGTTATCATAATTTTTTATCAAAATCTGGAAGATAGTAATAATATGAGGTGATGTTAAAATTAACGTTCTGCTATAAATGATATAATTGAAACAAAGCTGGTTGAGTTCCTCAGCAGATGAAGCTTTTGAGCCTTTGCATAACGGAGTTAACTCTTAAATCATTGACTGCATTACTATGCAGAATCCACTGTTGTAAATATACATCTGCAGATACATGGCAAGTGTTTGCTTATTTCAGTAAGTATTTAAATCACTTTTATATTAACCTAAATTTTAAAGTTTAAACTTCCTAAAATGAGATCCTTTCAAATCATAGTCAGTTGGACTTATACTATCAAGTCAATCATTCTTGAGATAAGAACCAAAAATAATTGAAGCTTAAAACTTGGGAGCAGGAGAAGAAAAAGAACAGGAGAGGAGCCTACCATAGATGGCATCAGAAAGACCCTACTTGATCGAAGTATTGAAGCAAAGGCTGAGACTCAGCCCAACTTTGGGCAGAGTGCATGGAATTTTATGAAAAAAGTGGGAGCCTGTAGGGGACTGGAACTCCACAAGGAGCCAACACAGAGAAAAAGAAAGAAAGAAAGAAAGAAAAAAAGAAAGAAAGAAAGAAAGAAAGAAAGAAAGAAAGAAAGAAAGAAAGAAAGAAAGGAAAGAAAGAAAGAAAAGCTGGGCCCTGGGGCCCTGCAGAGATTGATAACTCAACCAAGGACCATACATGAAGAGGACCTAAAACCCCTACACAGATGTAACCCATAGACTCAGTCTCAACCTGGAATTCCCTAGTATTGGGAACAGGGGCTTTCTCTGTCATGAACTCAGTGGCAGGATCTCTGATCCCTTCCCTCTGGAGGGAGCAGTCTTGCCAGGCCACAGAGGAAGACAATGCAGCCAGTCCTGATGAGACCTGATAGACTAGAGTCAGTACTTTTCTTATTGTTTTTAATATTTTCCATATTCAACTTCTGTCGGTTTTCTATCTTAAGAACAATATTTCTACTTTGTAACTTAATCATTTATCTTTATTTGGCAGTGGGTGGGATTGTCAAAGATCAAACCTGAGTCCTCATACCTGCTAAGCAAAGATTATATAACTGAGCTGCATTCCTAGCCCTCACCTATATTTTTCGTCTCATCAACGTTCTACGCAGTGGGAAGACAGGCTGCTTTTCTCTCTTGCACTCAGTGACGTAAGCCAATTTGTGCAGCCACAGTTCTAACCGTGGCTTCTTCTGGCCCCATGTCTTGTTATGTTGTGTTTCAGGTGTGCCACTTATAGTGAGTATATGAAGTTATTTCTCCATCTGCCATGCCTTCCCAGCTAACCTATCATCTTTCAAGTCTGATTTATTATCTTTTACTTAGAGCTCCAAAATTTTCCTATTACATTAAAGTCTTCATGGAAGATTCTAAAAAAAAAAAAGGAAAACATAAGTAAAATTCACAGTATTTTTCTACCAAAAACTTTTAGTAACTTTCTTTTGCTCCTCATATCCTTAACTAAAATCTTTCAAAGGACACAATTTTGCATTGTGTTGGGGTAAGCAAACCCAGCTTTCTTAGTGCTCTTGGTGAATTCTGTATTCTCTTAACCACAAAGCCTTTATACAACCTGTTCTGGCAGACTGTTTCTATGCAGGCCGTGAATCTAAGCTCAAATATAATTCCCAGAGGACATTTTTCCTTATTAAGACTGGATAGTGTTTATTACATTCCATCTTATAATGCCTCCCAAATTTACATTTTACCCATTTTTTAACTCTTCTGCTTGTACGCTGTGTGTCTGGGGCACCCTATCTATGTGTCCCAGTCTGTACACACCCAGGGACTTATGTTCAAGTCAAGTGTGAATTTCCAGAGATTTGTTTAATATCTACCACCAACCTGAGGGAAAGAACTGTTTTAGATTTAGCTCACTGTGCCTAGCACTCAGCAGAATACTGCGAACACCCTAGGGTTATCTTTCTATATCTGTTGATGCATTTGTAAAAGATATCTAGATGTCTTCTGTTTTTAACCAGTTCATAGCCGTATGATGGATTTGCCTCAAAATTCAATGAAATTTCTAGATTCACTTTTAATGTTTCACTCAAACTTAGCTTTCTTCACAATAATTATTGGAAATATGCTATATTTTATCACTTTGCAGCAAAAATATTTTGGGATATTTGTGAGTAGATAAATTAAATTAAAATTAATTAAAAAGCAATAATTCACAAACCACTTAGGAAATCGCTTTGTTAATTCTTCAGTCTGCTCTTCTTTGACTATCATGATTTTTGTTTTCTTCCAGGCTTCATACTACTATAGTTTGTCTCCTCTCTCATTGGATAATCACCTAACTTAAAAACATTCTTTATACTACTGACTGTCTGTTTACTACCTGCATTCTGGCCCATGTAAAATATAATTCTAATTTTTGATTAATTATGTAGTTGTTATCAGTCCTTCAATTTGATGAGAGACAGAATCTCTGTCTGTTTCACTCATGGATACAGCCCAGCACTTAATTATTTGTTCCCGAAAATATGACAGATAAAACATTGATTAAACATAAAAATAGTGATTTGAAACATTATTATCTTTCAGCAATATTCAGACTATCACCTCTATAAAAGCATGTTCTACAGAGATGACAACAAGGAAAATACTTGTCACCTTTTAATATAACTATTTAGAATTTCAAATATTGAATTTAATAGGTGAATTCTATCAGGGACTCTTGAGAAACATTTGCACAATAAATAGCATTTATTCAGACTTAGGGTAAATCTCAGGGATGTGGATAAATCATGACTAGGCAGTGTGATTGGAACATAGGGAACATGGGCTGGAATATAAATTCTCAAAGAATATATTTTTTGCTTAAACACAATATTTTAAGGTCTCACCATCTAGGATTTGTCTTGAAACCAAAACGATTCCTTACTTTTGTTAGTGCTAGATTCTAATTAGCGGTATAGAAATGCTGTATAAAAATACAGTACTTTTTTTTAATACAACATCTACAATAGTATCAAGAAAGGTTTGGCGCATAAAAGGAAGATCCATACAATAGGAGTGTTAAAAAAAAGAAGCATTCTAGACAGTCCATCACTATCCCATGATTAATACATAGGACAACAGCCTTATCATCTCCTGATAGAAGCTTATGGATGTATCTGCTTCACTTTTTGTGTTAGCTGTGTTTTCATGGCTGATACCAAATTTCTAATGAGAGACATCTTCAAGGAATAAGGTTATAGGTTGAGTTATGGTTTCAGAAGACACAGTTCATCTTGGTGGCCAAGGCACAGCAGCAGAAGTGGCTCACACCTGCCACTGGGAGGACTTGCTCATGTGCTGGTGGTCAGGACGCACAGAGGAAAAGGGCACTCAGCAAACCCTCTGCCTTCCCCCTTCTCATCCAGTGCGAGACCCCAGACGACAGAGTGGTCTACCCAGAGTAAAGGCAAGTCACATGAAAACTTCAGTGGATCCACTATGAAAAGTGCTTACAGACACAACCAGACATGTGATTCATTGATTTCTGAGCTATTTCATTGTTTTGTTTTGTTTTTTACTTGTTTATTCTTTTTTGTTTATTTGTTGGCAATTTTACATATAATTTTTATTTACTATAATTTATTTATTTTATATCCTAGCTGTAGCCCCACCCTCACCCTCTCCAAATCCCTCCATCCCTCCCTCATTTCCTCCCATGCCCTTTCCCTAGTCCACTTACTCCCCTTCTATCTGACCCTAGCCTATCAGGTCTCTGAGCTATTTTTTAATCCAATAGAGATGACAATGGGAATTAACCATCATTTCTGAAAAATCAAGACTACATATTACTCCAGCTTCTGTTCCCTAGTGCTCAGCACTCAATATAAGCTCGACTTCATTTGTTCAAGAAAATTAAATCTAATAGCTTTGACTTCTACACAAAGGACGGCAAACAGTTTGTTGAGACAAATTTGTTAGGTACTTCACAAAAGTATATTGAGCTCTTCAGATAAGGGACATTAACTCTCTTGAGCTCCTTGATTAGTCTCTTACCCACTGATGCATTTATCTCCTGAATGTAGTAATTACCAAATAAGGAATTGCTGGTAGAGAAAGAAATTAAAATCTGCTGCTCCAGGGCACCAAACAATGCCCAGATGGCCTAAAACATTTGTCAAAAAGATAGATATATTAACTACCAACAAAGTTAGTTTTGTTAATTGTCACGGAAGGGAGATAAATTTGTAAAAGTTCCAGGAGCTTATGAATGTGAACACACTATAGGGACCAACACAGTTTGTATGAGGATTATAGAAACAATGGCAGTAGTGAAATGGAAAAAAAACAAACATTTATATCTCATTCAATCACAGCCTGAGTGAAAATAGCATGTGGGTCATGGCTACTGAAGGAGTAGAGACAGAGATACTGAGCAGTTCCAATAAATCAGAAGGCCCTGAAAAAGAAAATTAAATGTACCGCATAACATGTTGTGAGGAAGATTTTGTAGACCAAAGATATCATCAGACAAGACAAAAGATAATAATAATGGATATCAAATACACAAGTGATGATTAGAAAAATAAAGTTGCAAACTGATGGGGGCTTGAACTAAAGCAGAGATATCTTGAATCACAGAGACAAAGCATGCCATCACGGATAATCCATTTATAGCTCATTTACTTTCTGAAAATTCACTACATGAGTAGAACCAGAAAAACAAACTTTAATAACTAATTCCTACTTTTTAACATTAGTCAATGAAGCAGGCATATTATAAAACATAACTTGAAGGAACAATAGATAAACTCGTTTTGCACTATAGCAAAATAAGACCAGACATTGAGAGATGGCACAGATTCAAAACTTTCCTCACAAAAATCAATCTTTGAAAGCATGTTGGACTCTGTAGAAGTGTCTATCAAAATCTTTTTTATTAATTACAGTTCATTCATTTTGTATCCCAGCTGTAGCCCCCTCCCCCATCTCCTCCCAATCTGACCCTCCCTCTCTCTTCTACTCCTATGCCCCTCCCCCAGTCCAATGATAGGGAGGTCCTCCTCCCTTCCATCTGACCCTAGTCTAGCAGGACTGGCTTCTTTGTCTTCTTCTGTGGACTGTAGGGCTGCCCCCCCTCAGGTGGAAGTGATCAAAGAGCCAGCCAATGTCAGAGAGGGTTCCTGTTTCAAGTTTTGGGGAACCCTTTTGGGCACTGAGCTGCCATGGGCTACTTCTGTGCAGGGGTAGTAAGTTATCTCCATGCATTGTCCTTGGTTGGAATATCAGTCTCAGAAAAGACCCCTGTGCCCAGATTTTTTGGTTCTGTTGCTCTCCTTGTGGAGCTCCTGTTTCCTCCAGGTCTTACTATTTCCCCCTTCTTTCATTAAGATTCCTTGCACTCTGCTCAAAGTTTTGCTCTGAATCTCAGGATATGTTTTGATACCCTGCTGGGTAGAGTCTTTCAGAGGCTCTCTATGGTAGGCTCCTGTCCTGTTCCCTGTTTTTTTCCTCTTCCTATGTCCATCTCGTTTGCCTTTCTGAGTGAGTATTGATCATCTTACCCAGGGTCTTCCTTCTCGCTTAACATCTTTAAGAGTATAGATTTTAGTATGTTTATCCTATATGTCTAATATCCACTTATAAGTAAGTATATACCATGTGTGTCTTTCTGCTTCTGGGATACTTCATTCCAGATGATCTTTTCTAGATGCCACCATTTGCCTGCAAATTTCATGATTTCTTTGTTTTTAATTGCTGAGAAGTATTCCATTGTGTAAATGTACCACAATTTCTGTATCATTTCCTCAATTGAGAAACATCTGGGTTGTTTTCAACTTCTGGCTATTATAAATAAAGCTGCTACAAACATGGTTGAGTAAATGTCCTTGTTGTATACTTGAGCATATTTTGGATATATGCCTAGGAGTGGAATGGTTGGGTCTTGAGGTAGCACTATTCCTAATTGTCTGCGAAAGACAGATTGATTTCCAAAGTGGTTGTACAAGTTTGTATTCCCACCATCAGTGGTGGAGGGTTCCTCTTTCTCCACATCCTCTCCAGCACGTGTTGTCACTTAAGTTTTTGATCTTAGCCATTCTGATGGGTGGGTGTCAGGTGAAATCTCAGGGTTGTTTTAATTTTCATTTCCCTGGTGAGTAAGGACATTGAGCATTTCTTTTAGTGTTTCTCTGCCATTCGATGTTCCTCTATTGAGAATTCTGTATTTAGTTCTGTACCCCATTTTTAATTGGGTTACTTTATTGGCCTGCTCTTTGATCACCTCCCCCTGAGGGGGGAGCAGCCTTACCAGGCCACAGAAGATGACAATGCAGCCACTCCTGATGAGATCTGATAGACTAAGATCAGAAGGAAGGAGAGGAGGACCTCCCCTATCAGTGGATTTGGGGAGGGGCATGCATGAAGAAGGGGGAGGAAGGGTGAGATTAGGAGGGGAGGAGGGAAGGGCTTATGGGGGGATACAAAGTGAATAAAGTGTAATTAATAAAAGTTAAAGAAAAGGAGAGGTCATGATGGAAGAACTATTGTCTTTTAGGCTCTCTCCTGCCTGCTCAGTCTGCCTGCTTGCTGATGAGTTGATTTATCCTGTTGTTGCTGCTACTGCTGATTTCATGGCTGATCTCAGAACCAGCATCCAGGCTCCTTCACTGACAGAAAACCAGCTCTCCAGGGACCTTCCATGTTTTAGGGCCCAGACTGAGGCTGCTGAAACATTCAGCCCTGTGGACTGAGTAAGTGCTGGGTTCTAGTCTTCTCTGAGGTGAGACAGCCACTGTGGATCTATACCAAATGCTGAAGAAGCCAGCCTCAAGGACCCAGCAGCTACTGGGTTGTCTGCCTCTCAGGTGCAAGAAAACTGTTGCTATTATCTTTATGTAAGTCTATTGAACGTGTTCTGACATGTCCTTGTTTTCTGTTCGTTCCTCTCCTTACTGACTAATGAACTGTGTGTATAGAGGTCGTCAGAAATGCTTACTATGGAGTTCTAACTAAGTACTGGTATGTAAGTTTATGAGAGGGTCAGTTGAATTAATAATTTGTTATGGCATATGAAGAGCTGTTGAATTCCAAGATAGAAGAGGATTTAAACTGGGAAACTGGGAAACACTAGTCAGATATACAAAATTAAATCTCTAAACGTAATGATGAAAATGCAAATGGGTAACATACAGCTGAAAATAAATTATTCCAGGCAAACCGAGATATCAGATACAGGCTCAAAGAAAGTATGATTGAATATTCAAAAACACTTAATCAACCAATCCATCATTGCTACATAGCTGTTCCCTCTTATTCTCTAATTTACTTTCCAGATACCCAACACTCCAAATAATGAAGATAATCGCCTTACCCAGTGAGCTTGACCGCATGTGTCCGAAGTTTTCTATACTTTTCTGGTTCTTCGCCTGTGCTGACAACATGTCTGTATATTCCTGACTTATAATAGAAGAAATCATCATGGACTTGCATTATGGCTGAAATAAGGGCAAAAGGATAAACAGCACCATTACTAAAAAGCCTTTTCAGAATCTCAGAAGTTCTCCCTGAGCAACTGGTAGTTAAATTGTAAAGTATGGCGTCCAAGAAGACAGCACACCTGATTTTCTTATTAACTGTTTACAAACTTATTGTTCCTTTAAAAAAGGAACAATTTCTCAACTTCTTATAATATGACTTCTGTACATGTTTTGTATTTAAAATGTCTTTCCAGCCTTTCTTTTGTGCGATCTAATAAGGAGAAAAAAAAAACATGTGCAAAAGAATATTATGTCAGGATTTCATCCTTTCTGCTCTGGAGAAGTGAGTCTGTGCTGCACTCTTTAAAAACCAGAGCCAATTCTTCATACAATTCTGCTTCAGTCCTCACTTAGATTACTTCTTTTCTTTCTTTTCTATTTCATGTGGTGCTTTGTGGAAGGGCTTGTGCAATCCAAGTTGAAGACTTCGAACTTCTCTCTCAGGAGGCATAGACTAAAGTCTTTTTTTTTTTAATTTGGGACTAGATATGAATATCATGGTAGCTAAAACAAAGCCTGCCTACTTCAGCTCAACACGCATTTTAAATAAAGTCTAAATGAAGGTCGCTAGCATTTGCTAGATCTTACAATGAATCTCACACTGCAGAGGAAAATGTGGCTTTTCCTGTTCTGTTTTTAGCTTCTTTCTTTAGCATTCAGGGCCTTTTACAGAATGTAAGTGTCATTGGAAGTTGACTCTCCTTTATCCACTATGAAAACACATCCCCATAGGGTTTTAAGACTTGTTAGATTCTACTCTATGCAAATTTCTGATTTCTGAAGCTTTTAGAGAAATCCTCACAGTGTTACTTATTCAAGGTTGACATTCTTTTGTCCCAAAACAGAAATGCTGTAAGTTAAATCAGGCTACCGCAAGTAGACAATCAAACTGCACCTACAGCAATAACCAAATAGCATTCTTTTCATTCACCAAAAAAAAAATTAAGATATTCCCAGTGATTTTTTTTCTCTCCATATAATTGCTCTAAAACTGTCATCTAAAGCAAAGGGTAAGAAGTCATCAAAAAAGGCTGGGTGAGGTGATGCATGCCTGTAATCCCAACACTTCGAGGTATAGGCAGGCAGACCTCTACAAGTTTGAGGTCAGCCTGATCTAGAAAGTGAGTCCAGGACATCCAAGGTTGCACAGAGAAACCCTGTCTTGAAAAACCAAAGAGGCAGAAGAATAAGAATGAGAAGAATAAGAAGAAGAATAAAAGAAGAAGAAGAGAAGAAGGAGGAGAAAGAGGAGGAGGAGGAAGAGGAGGAGAAAGAAAAGAAGAAGCTGCCATCATGAGTTATTCAAAGGCATCATCTTCCTTTGGTCTCTGACATTAATCCAAAGTGGACAAATCTACAAGCCTTGTGGATAGTTAAGAAACTGCTCTGTACTCTAACACTTGGAAAGCTGCCTACAACAAGCTACTACACAGAGCTGTAAGATATTTGGGGACAAAACAGAGAAGCCCCGGCTCATGTTTGGTGATTTCTCAACAACCCAAAAAGAAAGTTCAGTGATTTGAGTTTTTATTTTATTGCCTTGAAATTTTTCTATTTCTAATTTATTATGAGAAACTAAAAAAATAATACATGGCTACAAATTAAACCTCAGCTTCCTACACCCTTAAAAATTAATATTCAAATTTATTTTGATTAGAAGCATGGGTTGGAGGGTTAGTTTCACAATGATTTAGAAATTCAGAATGATCTAAGCCAACTTTGTTGCCTTGCCTAATGAATTGCTAAAACCGTTTAAGAAGAAAATGTCAAACTGGGGGTTGTGAGTTTGGCCTTTAATTAAAATGTCTTCTGTCTTTCAAATTTGTTTCGCAGACACCACTAGACAAAGCACAGAATAAAATTACTCACGAATTTACACAGCTATAACAGCCAACAAGTTTCACATGTTTAAGATGATATGAGCCTTATTCATTGGTTGTAATGTTAATGAAATGTTCCAAGATTTTTAAAATTAAGTTTGAGGATGCGTTTACTATAGGTTTTGATTTCTTGATAAATAATTTCAACACAGTTATTAAAATCCATGGTTCTTCCTATATCAATACTAATTGAATCAACATTCAGAGATATAGAAAAAAAAAGAAAACTAGCCAATAGTCCCTCAACTGCATGACAAGTGTTTTTGATTTACGTCCCACTGTATTGATATTATATTCGGGCCCTACACTGTTCACTACTGGAATTCCCATTTCACAGCTCATTTGGCTTGTTTCCCTATTCACTTCAGGGAGAATGTTATACAGAAAATACATTTTGTGAATTTATCTATATTAACGTTACTGGTACACGACAAATTCCAATAAAGAAATAGATCAGATATACCTTAAAGTCAAAATCTATATCATTTATACTACTGTATAATCATATTATTTAACAATAGTACCAATAACAAATCTACAAAATAGGCCAAATTTTAAAATGGTTTTGTAAAACACAAAAGTCATCCTACTTTGTCTGATTGTCCTTGATCTGATATAAGAAGAAAACCAGTTACTTTGTTTTCAGTAGTGCTCATGGTTTTCATCGAAGAGTCCCCAAAGTCACTATACTGAAAGCGTTTAAAGATCTAACCTTACGTGTGATTCCTACATGTGAATGTGCGAGTTGCGCTGAATTAATCGCTGCACGCTGGGTGTTGTGCCTCTCAGGTGCTCCGTGAACTCTGAAAAGACTCAGCTGACTTTCCTGAAATGGGTTATTAGTATTGAAGAGATGATGCAGCCAGTCCTGATGAGACCTGATAGGCTAGAGTCAGATGGAAGGGGAGGAGGACCTCCCCTATCAGTGGACTTGGGCAGGGGCATGGGAGGAGATGAGGGAGGACGGGACTGGGAGGAAACAAGGGAAGAGGCTGCAGAGGGGCACAAAGTGAATAAATTGTAATTAATTAATTACACTTAAAAAAGAGTTCAAGTCATAAACAAGTTTATCTCTTTAAAATAAACTGGAAGCTCGTGGTATGCTTTGACGAGCCAATCCTCTGTGACTGCACAGGCTAGAAGAGTTGAACACTTATGATGGTGTCTAAGACTTTCTCTTTTATTAAGCTCCCTTAACATTGTATCATATAAAGTACTATAGGAATTCATAGCTGAAAATGACATTTCATTTGAGCTTACCTTGAACTGGTCCATTTTGTATGATTTCTCTCATAATTTCAGTTTCCTGGAATAAAATATATCAGTGGACATCAATGAGAAGAACTAAAGCTATTGTCTGTTGTATAATATGAGCTGTTATAGAATGTGAGCATTCCATTTAGTGATTGCGTAATTCTCAGTGACTTGGCCACTTGCAGCAGACTGGACTCCTGCTGTGAAATGGTCACGTGTGCCATATTGCATTAATAAACTTGCTAAAACCAGGATAAGCCCATTTGCTTTATTGACTTTTATTACAATAATTTTGAGGTGAAGTGAAAAACGCAGTAACTTTTATGGTGGTAAAGAAAAATAGTGCAGGTAAGTTAGAAGATTTAGCTAGTGAATAACCATGTTATCTTGTGAAAACAAGAGCAGCCACACCAAGCAACATGAGTGAGGCTCAAGGACTTCACTACAAACATTGTTTTTTTGCACTCAGTGTCCCCTCAGTAGGGAGGCAGGCCTTTCTTACTCCCTTCCTCCCTTCTTCCCTCTCTCCTTCCCTTCTCTCCTCCTCCTTCTTTCTCTTTCTTTTTCTCCATGCATATTCACCACAAGTATATATTACAAACTGTGGTAAAACAAATTTTGATGTTTCATCATCCCTATAATTACATCTTGATGGTGTAGACAGACAATGGAACAGCTAACATAATATCATGCAATATATTCTGTTATAGGGACAATCATAAAGGGCCATTGATAAAAACAAAAAAGGAACCTAATCCCATCGGCAATTAAAGAAAAGCATAAAGAAGTTTAGCCATAGGTCAGGACTATTGGCTGATATTTTCCCATATGGAAAGGTGAATACTCATTTGAGTCAAAAGAATTATTTTCTATGTCAGTAAAGACTATCAAGAAGTCATGCTAAGTCTAGACAATAGAAAATAATGTCATATATCAGTATCATTATGGGTGAGTACAGGGTTAAATAGTGGCAAGACACTAATTTCTGTAAGTTGTAATTTCTATAAGCATAAATGCCTGGTACACCAGAATAAAAACATTGGATTGTGATCTAGAGAGAACTGGCGATAACCAAAAGTTCATATATTTCTCAAGTTAGTCTAGATATCTCTGATAAGATTAGGTTAAAATTGGATCAGAATGAAGCTAACTCTTGTTAGCTGGAGTCTTTTTGCCAGTGAGGGTCACTTATATTGTGGACTAAGGCATGAGATCAATAAAATAAACTATTGCTGCTAAAAGGTAGTGGCTTAGCTGTGACTTGTCAGCTTTATTCACCTTTATATTTTATAAATCATAATTAAAAACAGTATTTTATGAGGCATTTTAAAATTTAAGCCAATCCTTTACATTGCTGCTATAGCAATTTAAAACCTGCTCAAAATGCAAGTTTTTAATGGACACTGTAAGAAGAAAAACAACTGGAGCTGAACAGACAAGGGAGATTCGGTGAGAGATTCATTTGCCACTATGATTGATGTCCTGAGTTCAATCCCCAGAACCCACATGATGGAAGGAGGGAACTGGCTCCTGCCAAGTTGTTTGATCTCCATAGACATGTGTAGTCCTTAGACAGACACACACAAACACACCCAGTATATATGTATGTATGTATATATATGTATATATATATATATATACACAAATACACAGATAAATGGAGTAAGAATAGGAAAGCATATCTGTAAATATAACATTTGTTAGTCTATAATAGTTTTGAATAATTTTAAGATAGTATAACAGCAGAACCAAGTAGTTTCAGGATGCCATCCTTGTGCGTTCTTGCTGTTTAGACTTACATTGGAAGAGATTCTGTATGGCGGGGAACATTGGTAAATCCTGTTGGATTTCTCAAAGCTGTTGGGACAAGGCTTTGTGGCATGCCGTTTTCCCCTCCCATCTGACCTACTTGCCATTGCACAGATATTATTGGTAGTGTTGTGGTCCTTGAAAAGTGGGTAGCACGCGTGAGATACCAGTCTAAGAGAAACAAGAAAGAAGATAGTATTTAGGAAAATGCCATAGTATCCTATCTATACTCAGTTTTGCCGAGCTGAATATTTGTGAGTTCTGCTGCTTATTTGCCTGCATAATTCTAAAACGGCAACCAGCTACATAACACAGCAGCTTAATGATACTATAGTCTTCCTTCCTTTTAAAATTATGAGCTTTTAAGTCTTTATTCATTTTTGATAAATAATTATATATTTATCAAGTAATTTCCTGAAGATGAAAAGTATCCAACAATAAATCCAAATTAACATGAAGACAATAAATTTGATTGTTTGCCAACAGATTATTCTAAAATCTTAACTAACTTTTAGATTTAAGATAGTTTTTTTTAATTTTGTTGACACTGTCATTAAGCTATTCTTTTTCTTAACATTTCGTTGAATATATGTCTACCTCTTGATACTGTGGGGAAAACAATATAATGTTAGTATATTCAAATTTATAGAGTAAAAACTTATAAATTGTTAATTATTTAAAAATTATACTGTTGTTGGTATGTTTTGAAACTAAGCACACAAATTATTTGGCTTCAAAATATTTGACTACAAATTTAACATTATTTTATTGAACAAAAGAAGTGGATAGTAAGGAAATAAACCAACATAAGTAGTTATATAAATATGCACACCAAAATGGCCATAGGCAAAGAACTACCAGCAACTAATGACTGCTGGCAGAGAAGAAAGCCAGGGATGAACCCCCTAATTGGTTATTAAAAACAACGTGGTTAGCCCTGAAACCAGACACAGGCAAACAACAAAACAGATTTAGCAGATTATATTCATATATTTGTACATAAAATTGCACACATACATATGTATGTTTGTAACAGAAATAATGAGTGAAATCATAAATTTGAGGGTTGAGGAACAGAAGAGCGGTTGAGCAGAGGGTCTACAGGAAGGAAAGGGGATGGGAGAACTCTGATATAATTCTATTTTTATTAGAAATGCATTCTTTTTTAATATGTTAAATCTCTACAAATTAGGTAATGATATAGGCCTTAAGCCATTAAGCAGGTTTAAGTGATATCGTGAGAATAGGCCTCTTATGAATATGAATGTTCTCCTCATAAAAATAGGAAGCAATTTCTCCAGTATATGGGGATCCTTTGAGAGGGAAAACATTTGCCATGCCCAAAAAGAGGCCTTCTGATGGACTGAAACAGCCAGCATGTTTATCGTGACTTTGCAAGTTCCAGAACAAAGTCTATTTTCTATGTCCTATGTGTTTGCACATGTGTATGTATGCGTACATGTGTGATGGTACTTCTGTACATAATTACACATATGGAGGAGAGATTGAGGCCCTTATCTTTCTCTTTCACCCTCCTTCTCTTTTTTTAGGCAGTTTCTCACTGATCCTAGACCTCACGGATGGACTAGTCTGTCTGACCAGTGAGTCCCTAGGATATGCCTGTTTCTGAATTAGTGGCACTGGTATTATAGGCTTGTAACACCATAACTGGCTTTTTATGCAACCTATGATGCTTCTACTCACCCTTTTCCCACTGATCCATCATCATCATCATCGTCATCATCATCATCATCATCATAGCAATAATAATGATAATAATGATAATATGATGATGATTAAAAATAATTTCATACCTGAGTAATGGATTTACATCATTTCTACTATTTCTTTTCCCACCTCCAAGTCTCCCGATATTTCTTCTCCCACTTCCTCTTAAATTCCATTTAAGAGTCCATTTTGTGTTGCTCGTATGTACAAGAGCAATACAAAATGACAACTTCGGAGTCATCCTATCAGGGGGCTTATCTCTGAGGAAAAAAATGATTCTCCCCCTCTCAGTAACCATTGACTGCAGCCCTTCAGTCTGTTATCTTTTAAGGGTGGGGACTTGGGATTTCCTTCCTCCATAGTGGTGGAGGCCTGATGTCTAACATACAAGATGCGGGTATTGTTTAGATTTCATGGGTGTAACATCTCTGTTTTGTCCAGAAATGCTATCTCACAGTAGGCATCCTGGTCCTCCAGCTCTTAATCTCTCTGCCCCTTCTACTATGCTTTGACCTGAGACTTAGGTGTAGGGAATTGCACTATAGCTATAGCAATCGTTTCATTCTAAGCAAAAGTTAACCTGGCTGGAAGATAACAGTCCATGTCAGGCAACTTCAATTCATAACAACTTTTATTAGGTAAAATAAATGAAAGAATTAAAATATTAGATCCTATTAACACCAGACATGGCTCTCACTCATGGCTGTCGGTGGCCAGATGCCATGAAACAGCAGGCATATCAGATCTGTGTGGGAAAGAACAAAGGGACCACCCTTTATACCACTGTCCATCAGCTACAGTTCCCATTGCTCTTCAATAACATTGTTTTACAGAAGATATGCAATGTTATATAGATAGGAGAAAATCTGAGTAAGAAAACGCCAGTTTCCATTTTCCGTCAAATAGTATGGAGGCCAATGGGTCGCAAAAACTCTGAACTGTTAATTTGTTTTATTTTTTTTTTCTGTTTAATATGATTTTTTTTTCTGCTGTTATATAACCCTTAACCTGGATAATCAAATGGAATAACAGATTTGTCAGTGGCATTAGCCAGTGTTAATCCCTCTATGAAGACACAATAAAACTATTTGACTCAGAGAAAAAAGAACAAATACTTCTTTGAGTCTCCATATCAATTTAGCAGGAAATGCATGCCTTCTTCCAACACTATCTCCGGTGGCTGATAATATTAGCAGAACTTGGGTACTATATATATATATATATATATATAATTATATAATTTAAATATGGCATTTAGTTATGATTATATAGAGATGGCTTATGTTTTAGAGGGTTTTTGTGTAAAAAAATGTATAAAAGAAAATCTAAAAACCAGTCTTTATATTATCACTTAAAAAAAAAATAAAACCTCTCAGGAATCCTAGAAGTATGCGTTGGACAGTTATTTACCCACGTTTTCTCAGGAACCACCAGGCCCTATCAATGCTTCCACTCTTGCATCCATGGCGGTTCTTGGCACAACAAGAGATCAAATTCTGAGGGGAGAGATTGGCTGTGTATCGACCGTTGGACTGGATTGCTATTCGGTCAGCTGCCACACCTGTTTCAGACAAAATACTAATTAATATTCAAATAACATGTCATGTTACATTTTTGACACTTTTTTCACCCTCAACTAGTTTTCAAAACTGATACTGTTCCTGCAAATCATTGCTTAAACACTTTTCTAGTTCTGTATTCATTTGTAATATATAAATATATATTTATATATATATCCTTTTCATTAAGAAACCTGTCAATTATCTGAGTGAAGAAGACTTACGTACCAGATTTGCATAACTCTTGCATCTGGAACAGCATCTTCCCTAGAGTTACAGGTAAATCTGTGTTTTATACAAATGAAAATCAAGAAAGCTTATCACAGAAACATCAACTACAAATTAATCCGTGAGTCTATATACTGCAGTAACCAAATCCATAATTTTTAATTGACATCTAATGTAACTTCCCTGGAGGCCATACATTGAATAATTTATGCTGCTATAAGTCTACATTACACTATAGCTAAAATCATTATAGCATGCTTTTATATTCATAACATGATTCAAAATAATCATTTTTAATGGCCACACAGTTAATTCTGTATGTACACATATAGATACACACACACACACACACATATATATATATGCATATACATTATACATACACATACATACACATACACTTCCATAATAAAATAGTGTAAAAGGAAATTTAAAAAAAATTATAGTGAAGGCCATGTAGTAGGAAATTTTGAGATGTCGGAGACCTACCATCATTTCATTGTTCATGTTTCATCACAGGCCAATCTCAAATCAATATTTATGCACTTTCAATTAAAGGCAGAAATATCAAGGCCTTTCTTTTATGCATTCTTTTTCTCAGAGGGACTTAGATTTTGTTTAATTTTTTTCTCATCAAAGCTTCATGGGAATTGCCCATGGTATCAATTTGGAGCTTTTTTTTTTCAAAGATAATTCACTTTAAAGTAATTCCTGAAGACATGCGTCTTTGTCTGCTTTCTACGTGCCTGAAACATGTGTATCATTCTGTCATGTTTCATTAACAGTTTCCCCTTCATTCTTGACCCATTTATTTTTTTTAATAAGATACACTGTATTGGACAAAATGGTAGTACCCTTCTGCCTCTGATATTTTCAAGAGAATAAATCGTTATTTTGTAGTGGAGAATAGATGTTCTTTAATTTTTTGATATTTGTTTTTATGAGTCAGGATCAAATATATTTTAAACATTTGTATAACATTTCATTCAGAATGCTTTTAAAGTGAAGAAAAATAGTAGTGATGGAGTTGGAAGCTTGAGGCTCAAGATAATTTCTGACACTACTTGTCTTTATGAGTTAATTCATGTTCATGGGCTTCCTCCATAAAACTGGAGATTGCCAGAGGCTGCCCTGAGACTGTCTGTGGGGCCATGACCCCGGACACTAATGCATACATCCCTAGAGCAAAGCTAGCAAGTTGCTCTGCTTCTTACAGCTAAGAACATTACTTAAATGTCATTGTAAATACTGGTCTACCCTAGATTTAAAGAATCCACATAATATAGGAGGTGTTTAGCACATAAGCACAAATTAGTAAATGTGACAGTTGATTAAATCTTTATTCAACTATCTGAAACAGTGTTGAAAGGAGTCATGTATTCCTAATCAATGAGAGAAACACTCAAGAGACAACATTCATGGTGATAAAGTGGACAGGAGTACAGAATAAAAAGACATAACTGATCCTGATGTGTGCTATCCCAAGGCTCTGGTTAGGCCAGAGCAGTGTTGAAGTAAGCTAGTTAATAGTAAGATGTAAAGGTACATGATGACTAATGGTTTTCTGTCCCAGAGAATGCCATTGCTGGAGGTGGCTTCCCCAAGAGCCATGCCATGGCCCTCATTTCATAGTGCTGGCAGAGCTTTACATGGCTTCCAAATGCTCCTTTAGGATGGCATTAAAGCCCCAGAACACAATTCTGTGAAGATGTCAATAGTATCCAGAAATTATCATGCTAGGTTCAATTTAATTGGGGGAAAGTCTTCAGGCATAATTTTGGAGATCAAATCTTGGGATTGACCTGAATATCTTATTTACTGGACATAAGAAACTATAAAAGTAGCTTTCAGAGAGATGGTTTTCACAGTCTCAAATTAACATTAACATAACATTAACATTAACCTGGAAAACAATCTTAATAAAAGATGTTATTACACTGTAAAGTTAGAATATGTAGATCTATTTTGGATAAAAATGAGGTATAAAACTTTAACCTACTATGGCCTAATTCTTTTTTTTTATGGCCTAATTCTTTAGCTTAACTTCTTTAGCTTTAGCTTAACTTCGATTCAAAGTATTTTAATAATTATAGTTTTGTAACTCGTATAGAAAGAAAATAATGTAAAGATTCTGTGTGGGTTTATACATGAATATTAGCATTCTAGATGACGTTATGGTGAAAAGAAATCAATATTTACTTCTTTTATTTTTGGTTTGTTTGGTTGGTTTTGGTTTTTCATGTTTCAAGAGGGTTTCTCTGTGTAGCCTTGGCTGTCCTTGGACTGGCTATGTAGAACAGGCTAGCATCGAACTCACAAAGATCTGCCTGAATCTGCCTCCACGAGTGCTGGGATTACAGGTGTGAGCCACCACACTCGGCCAAAATTCTTCTGGTCCAAATTCAAAATCAAATGAATTCTTTGCTTCTCTATGCATTGTCTATATAAATTAGGCGTTAATATCCAAGTTTTAGATTAAAAGTTTAACCTCTGAGTTCCTTTCTTTGGGTAGAATATTTTAACAGACTCTTAATATTTACACTTTCTACATTTATAAACTCCACATATACTCTATAATGATCTAGAGACAAAAGCAGAAGTTTTGAGGAAGTGATTGAAATGATGTTATTACTTGCGGTGGAAAAAGCCCAGGATGCAGCACAGTTTTTTTGATCCAATGGACCATGAGTCCATCCAGGCCACTTATAAGAAGCAATGAAAACCTCAGGAAGATCAGCTCTGGGAGGAAAAGATGCCTAAGGGAAAGGGAGACAGACATATTAGATGTTCTCAAGTACATCCCCAAAGATGTGCACACACCCTCTTATAGTGCCTGTGATTTTGAATTATCTTAGGCATTCAGGTTTCAGAGGGAAGCATGACTACAAAGGAACTCTGTTCCACTTGTGTTGAAAGTCAGCTGTCTGTAGAGAATCACAGCATTACTGGATGCCTTTTCTGGTTACCAAATAGTGCAAGGACATTTCTACCAGTACTCTAGTCATCTGGAATCTCAGCTTGCTCGTTAGCATGAAAGAATACACGAGATAGTGAAAATCAGCCTTCATAAAGAATGTGTTTCTCTTCTTTTTCAGAGCGTATATGACTGTTAAAGGAAGAAAATTTCAAGTCAAGGCATGTATGTCAAGTGCTTATTAACACAAGAAAATATTCAATTTTACATCATTCTGAGAAATAAAACTGAAATTATTTTGTTCATATTTATAAAATTCTTAAGGAAGACTATAAATTTTGTGTAATACCAAAGAGATAATACCATGATGTCATAAAACCCACATTAAATTCTTAACAGGGTCAGTTCTTGCTACTCTCTCAACATATCTACGTGAGATAATAAGAAGAAATATTGCAGTCTTCTTCAATAAATGAGGTAATGGCTTCTAAAAGCTAATGGATCTGTGAAAGACTCAGTTAAACAGGACTTTTTCCTTAGACTAGACTGTTGGCTTAGAATTTGGTTGACATCATGCCCCATTATTGTCATATCTACCAGAAATATGTGACTACTACACCTTGTGTCTGAAACTAATTGTCTATAAATGATAAAAATTCATTGATTTAATGGTTTTATGATGCGTCTGGTGAAACTACTGATCTGACATCAACAGATTCAGAGTCTAAGGCAAGTAAAATCAAAATGTACCCGTCTCCATGGAAAAGATACCCACCCAAAGAAGTTTATAAATTAGAGCATGGATGAGAGAATTCACTTTAGCCTTAGAGAACTGTTACCACCCAATAAGAGAGTGAGAAATCCTGAGTCCATTTCGAAGGCATTGCTACTTAGAAGAGTGAACGAAGGACATAGAGCTGGTCACCACCAAATGCCTAAAAGATAAGGACCAGCAGCATACAGCTGAGGGGTCTGGAACGCCAATGCTGTCAGATGCGCTACATGGCAGGATCTGAGTTGGAGCAACACAGACATAATGGCTGGAGAGGAATCGCCAAGGAGAAACAGACTCAACTTCAAAAGCACCTTTCTAAATGGGAAACAGACACACATTGTACACAACACCAGGCCTTCCCTGATCACTCTTACCAGCTTCTCGGTGTGCGCTGAAGCATTTATCACATGGAGTGCCTCACACTTCAGCTGTTATTTTATGACTTTAAAATACATGTTTAGAGCAGAGTGAGGATACATCCTTCTGCCCTGCTGAAGTGACCAAGATCTATAGTTGCTAGGACATTTTGGCAGGGTTCAGTTGTGTGGACTCTAACTTCCACATTCGTAAGATGATCAGACTCCTTTGCATACGTAAGGTAGCCTGATAATAACTAAAGTGTGTGTGTTGTGTGTGTGTGCGCGTGTGCAACTCAGGTGCATTTTCTCTCTTAAAATATGATTTCCCCTTTAGGTATTTTAAACTATGGTAGCATTACATATTCGCTACTTCCATGATTTATTCTTTAAAACTAAAAATCACAAAAAAAAATATTTACCAACAAAATAAGCCAGAAGAATTCATGAAATTCATCTATTGGCATGTTAAAGATTTTTTTTTACTACTTATTTAATGTTGATTTTCCTTAAATACTGGCCTCCATGACTTGAACCGTGTCAGAGAAACTACCTTCAATTTTATTTCCATCATACTAGTAAGTGATTTAAGTAAGGAACACAAAGAAATCCCATAAGCACTGTATTCCCCTAGAAATGAAGAATGATTTTGAAAGCCAATAAGTAAAAGTACTGTCACAGAATAATAACTTTTAGAAAATGGTTCAATAATGCTCCCTTTAATAAATGATGCATTTTCATTTATTACTTTGATGAAATATAACCTAGTAACTGAAAGATTCTGGAGGACAACCTAAAAGTGGCAGAAATTGAGAGTGTGGTATCTTCTATGAAATACAAATTTGTCTTCAAACAGAATATACACTCTTCCATAAGGGACTTTGAAACTCATTATATAGTTATGCTAAAAATCAATAATAATTTTATGTGTAATTTCCAAACCAACATTACCCAATTTGAGACTAAATTTAAACAGTCTCTCTATTTCAACATTTTTATCTGGAAAAAAATAAAGATAATGTAGACAGATACCCAAATCCACAGCTGTTCTAATCACCAGAGACTTAGTTACATTAAACTCTGCATTTAATTAGATGATGGGGAATGGGCGGGCAATCACCGAGAAGCTTGAGACACCCTCATTTTCTCAGAAACATCATTAGAAGTTCTATCTCCTGTTACTATTGAGTCTCTACCTCCAGGACGCATGCTGGATCACCCCTCTTATCTCCACCTTCGCCTTCTCCCCCATTTTAATCAGAAATATCTAAAAGTCAAATAATAAAACTGAGAACTTAAGTCCATTCAAACATTTCACAACTCCAGATGAAGGGTGAAGAGTGTCAAGACATTTCTCAGGATTGTTTCATCCCAGTGAGGAAAAGGATTTTTTTTTCCTGGTGGTCAAGCGATAGGTAAATACTTCTCATCCTCAACAATAGTTAACTTTGTGTATTGGCATTTGAAATCCTTTGACACTTCTCTGGTGTCTCATGCTGGGTGCCTAGTGCCAGCTCTTCTCCAGCCCTAGTCTTTATTCATACTCATAGAATGCTTATCACAGCACACACAGGCCTAGGAAAGTAACTGCTTTGGCCAGACTTCAGATGCTGCTGTTACTGTTTCCAGGATAATACACATAAGTGTCACATGGTAGTGTCTGATAATTTCCTTTAAAATGCGACTCGCTTTCCTACTTCCCCTGCTTTATTCTGCTACCAGGAATTGGGTCTTACAGATGGGCCTAGAAGAGACTCCTTGAGCTGTTATCCAACAGTGGAAAAGAAGGAGCAAGTAAAGAAGGAACAACAGTACAGATGGCAGCTTAGGTCTAGGACCCTCCTGCTTTGTGGCTTTGCTTGCTCCTTTCGGAGATTGGGGAGTGATTTTTGCCATTCTTATGCCACTGTCATTTTTTGGTTTGTCACTCACAGTTGAGCCTTATGCTTAGTAAAGAATAAAGAACTGTCATTGAGATTTCTAGGTCAATGGTGTATTTCATTGAACAAAGAACATGAAATGTAAGAAAGCTCCCCAGTTTCAAAGGTACTAAAAAGTTTAGAAAAATGCATATGAAAATAAATTAATATATCCTAAATGGTTTACCTAGAACACTAGTTTGAAGAAAGTCTAACAGGTAATTTAAAGGGGAGTTTATTTATTTGCACAGTTTCTAAGAACCATTTTTAATTAAATCGGCTTATATTTTCCCCACATTATTTTAGCAAATGCTAATGTATGTGAGGCTCTAAAAATTAAAAATAATATTCATAGTTTTAAAGGCTTATCATTTGGCTCAATTTGCAAATTGTTTCATTCTATTTCATTTCCTGTTTCATGCTGATGATAAAGCAAAGACCTAGTGTCTTGTGTGGCAGATTTGGGGAAGAAATATGAATAGAAAAGAGAGACCGTGGTATTAGAAAGCCAGCTGGTGGGTATATGGTACATGAGCATCTCAGATTACTCCAGAAATCGACGTTTTTACAGCCCTTGTAACGATCTATCTGTGATGATTGGTTAGGTCCATGCACCAGTGTAACTGTGCCCAGTTACCCGTCGCAGCACTGTGTATATGATCGTGGCTACAACTGTAAGAACCTTAACAAACCCCTTTTTGTAAGAGGGCTGGGAACAAGAAGGGAAACTGTCAAGCTGGAGGCCTGTGATAGGGTAGGATCTTGGGAGGATATGGGTGTGACTCTAGCTGAGACGGCTAATCTAGGAGGACGGGAAGACTGAAGTGACCACCTCCTAGCCAAGCAGGACTAGTGGAGAGAGAGGAATAACCCAACAAAACCTTTGATCCAAAAATTACCCTGTCTGTAAGAAGTGCAGGGATAAAAAGGGAACAGAGGTTGAGGGAAAGTCCAACCAATAATCATTCCAAACTGAGAACCACCCAGCAGAGAGCCAGCCCCCAACACTATTAATGATGCTCTGCTGTGCTTGCAGACAGGAGCCCTGCTTGACTATCCTCTGGGAGGCTCCAGCCAGCAGCAAAACTAGACAGTTGCTGGGACTTGCAGCCAAGCATGGCTCCAGGGGTCCTGTGGAAGTGTTGGGGAAAGGTGGAAGGATCTGGAGGGGACAGGAACCTCACAAGAAGATCAACAGAGGCGACCAATCCAGTCCCATGGGGGCCTACAGAGACTGAGACTTAACTAAAGAGCACGCATGCTCTGGACCTAGGCACCCTGCACACATATGGCCGATGGGCGGCTCACTCTTGGTACGGGACACCTGGAGAATGCAGGGAGGATGGCTGTTTCTAACACGGATTCTTATTGTCTGTTTTTGGATCTCCCTGGCAGCGCTGCCTTGCCTGGTCTCAGGGTAGTGAATTTATGCTCAAACCTGATGTGACTTGATGTGCTGGGGAGGATTGATACTGGGGGGGGCTCCTATTTTCTGGGGGGTAAAGGGAGAGGAGAAGGGGAAAAGAGGTGAAGGTGGGACTGGAAGGAGAGGAGGGAGGGGGCAACCTTGGAATGTGAAGTAAATAAACTGAAAAAGAGGAAGAAGAAGAAGAAGAAGAAGAAGAAGAAGAAGAAGAAGAAGAAGAAGAAGAAGAAGAAGAAGAAGAGCCTTAACCAGTGTCCGTGAGAACGTCTGACATCCTGGTTTGCTGTTGCCTATTCTCTACATATGTGAGAAGGTTCTGAGGTGAACACACACTGACCCGACAGAGCCTCCACCAATTCTGACCCGTCCTCTCTGGCACCATCCATAGCCATTGAGTGTGGTGCAGCCAGCTGCCTCCTGGGCAGCGGTGTGGGAGAAGAACAATAATGTTATGGGGAAAGAGGCCATTTTGTCCAATATTATGTGAAATCCAAGGGTATATAACGGTGCTCTTCCCTTTTGTTGTCAGTGTTTTGGTACCCACGGAACCTATTGACACATGGGTGATGGTGTGAGAATGAGACCTTTATTTTTTTAACTCAAATAAAATCATTGCAGTAAACTTTCAGTGATTTATAAAAACTAAACTGGGAAGTGTTCATTTTAATTGTTTTCTTAAAATCATATATCATGTCTCACCACTTGCTATCACTGACATTCATTAACCAAGTTCAAGTGTTTTATTTTTGTTGTTGTTGGATTTTGTCATTGCTGTTCCGGTGTTTTTGGTTTTGGTGGGTTTTTGTTGTTGTTGGTTCTGTCTTTTTTTTTTTTTAAGAGAAAGAACATGAAATGAGGGAGCATCTAGGAAGAGTTGATGGAGGTAAAATAGAATGATCAAGATAAATTGTGTGAAAAATTTTAAAAGTTCAAAAATACATAGATTATGTCTAATGACTAGGAGAATAATAAAATAGTCAGTCAGCCAAATGGTATATGCTACATGGGTAGTGATAAAACATTCAGATGATCAAATGAACTTTTCTTTTCTCATCAAAAATTTTAGGAACTTTAGAAGTTAATATGTAATTTATAAAAAATTATTTATATTTAACTTTAAATATACCATAGAAAATTTGTATTTTTAATTCAAAATATTTTCAATATTTATAAATAAATGTAACACAGTGAGGCTTCTTGGAGGATTTGATAAATGCCCGAGCACTTGAATATTAAATCTGGAAATAACAATGTTATACAATTTGATTTGATTTGGTTTGGTTTGTTCTAAGAGCATGGTAGAACTTTCAGGCTCATGAGAAATATGTAAACACCATCAGCCAATAAAACTGTAAGAAATAAAACACGAAAAATGATGAAGATCAAAATAATTAAGTCCTTGCAGAACTAACCCCTTTCAGAGTGCTTTTGTTCTGTTCTCTCGTGGTTAAGAAAATCAAGGTCAAAAATACAAAGAAGGAGAAAAGCACATAACATTATGTAATTGCATTCCCTTCATGTCTCTCACTGTAGTCTGTTTCACTTAGCACATACTGAGCACTTTATAAAACTCATGAAGCTTTAAATCTAGGTACAACTGTAACCATCATTTTATGGAGGACATAAACAGGAAGACCTTGAAATCCAAACACCCCGGCTCCAGTGAATACTGTAGCCTTTAATATTCCCTATATATACACAAATGCATGCACATATCTGTGCAAATGTATAGTACTTCAATAGAAATCAGGGTTTTTCACACACTAGGTAAACTCTCTACCATTATGCTCAATGCCAAACTCACTTACACCTCTTAATATCCCAACAGTAAAGTTTCTGCTGGCTTGGAAGATCCTCCATCAGTATAAGCTTTGCATGCAGCTATAATAATTGCTTGTCTCCATTTTTTTTTTCTGAGGAACTGGCAATGTTCTATTTTTTTCACCGGTTATTTAATGGTTCCTTCCAGTTCCCTTATTTTAAAATTTTAGCTGAAGTTAGCATTCCTTAAATTACGTTGGGTGGAACCTAATACCTTTTTTTCTAACCAAAATATTCCCTGATGTTGTAAATTTAGTAAATGCTTCATTTTTTTAAAAAAAAAAAGTTGATGAAATAAAAACTGCAGTGTCCTCAGTATTCTTATGAATAGTCTGAATCTTCAGAAGAAAGATACAATATGCTGTTTATCACAGCTTCCTCTGGCATTAACTGAGATGAAGTTCTCCCGTTTGTCTACTACCCCAGAAGCCTCGTTGATGAGGACAAGTCAGTCTCTGCCTTCTCCCTTTTGCTCCTTCTACTTCTGCTTAAGGCTCTGCTTGTGTCCAAAGGGAATATGTTTACTTGCTTTCTGTTTGCCTTCACTTGGAATTCACATCCAAGAGGAACATCCCCAAAGTCCCAAAATTGCCTTTCTAGCCCGTTACTGATGACATACTTTATTCCTCATTGTTACTAATCACAATCCATAAAAAAATGTGGTTGAAACACATCTTTGAGATAATGTGCTTCATTTTCAGTTCATGTGCTTCCGAGTTAATTTTAATATAATATTTTTACCAATTCTTTGAGAATTTCACACCACGTATTTTGGATCATATTCATCCCTCACTCCTCCTCCTCACTCTTCCAAGACCTACTTCCAATTCCCAACCTCTTCCAAGATCTATTTCTAATTCCCAGTTACCTCACAAGTTCTTGTCATCTTTTTTTTTAATAACCCACAAAGTCCAATTTATGGTGTCCATGTACATGGGTATATGGCCATCCACTGTGAGATAGCCAGTTAGCCAGGGGCGATAGCTTTGAAGAAGACTGGCACTTTCTTCCACAGAAGCCATCAACTGTCAATAGCTCTTCAGTTAAGGGTGGAAGCTCATTTACCCTTCCCCGCTTCATGCTAGAATTTTGAGCTGGCTTGACCTTGTACAGATCTTAAGCAGATAGACTCAGCTGCACTCAATCCATGAGCGTAACAGAGTTTTGAATTTGTTG
The DNA here is from genome assembly GCA_010120015.1 of Rhombomys opimus. Classification (NCBI taxonomy): domain Eukaryota; kingdom Metazoa; phylum Chordata; class Mammalia; order Rodentia; family Muridae; genus Rhombomys; species Rhombomys opimus. Next base: position 139,328 of record REGO01000476.1, read on the forward strand.
TGAAAATATCCGTATCACACTGATTGATATTCCTCTAACTAACATTCAGTAGACTGTTAAAGATAAATTGTGACTTAGGCCAGATAACAGAGCCAGGATACCAAATAAGGAAGAGAAGAGGTTGCCCAGTAATGAAGGATGGATCAGCACCCATTTTTCTAACAAAGAGTAAAGACTTTTGAGTCCTAGAACTCATCTAGGCAAATTGGCCAAAAATGGGAGAAATCTGGGGGTTAGGGTGAAATGGATTTTCTCAGCACATCAGCATCTATATTGTGGTTTGGCAAGCATAAATATAAATCAATACATGATCAATACACTCCCTAATGTATAGTCTTAATCTATAGGATTGTATGGCAGTGACCCTCTTACATAGAGTCCATCTTGTGCTGAAAATAATTTCTAAATAGAGCAAATACAAGTTACTCAGAAATACAATTGCATAAATTGTTCTTTCTTATTGCACTTTGAATCAGTTTGATATCATTTATTGGATATTAATCATATGGTCACAAGGCTGCATCTTCAGCCTGTCTGTAGCTACCAGTTCAATTCAATTCATGCTGATTTTATGTCCATCCTAAAAGCACTTGCTTTAGTTCTGTTCTCTTCCACTTGACTAGTATTTGAGACAATTCTAACAATTAGAAACTTAGCCCTCAAGCTACTCTGCTCAAAAAGTCAGAATCTATTTCCATGCCTTATGTCATAATTAGATAATGGAACTCTTGTAGGTCAGCTAAATAGTTCTTGCTGTTTTCTTAGAATTACTTATCAACCAGAAATTTTAGACTCTCTTAAAATACTAATCATTAATGTTTTACTTATAAATTGTCTCAGAAACTTTTAGGCAAACAAATACCCAGGAACCAATATGGTTAGAATGAAAGGTTCTGTTGTATATGGTGGTGAGTGGCACTTAGAAAACTTTATCATATGTGTTTTAAACTAGAATAAAATCAACAGAAGTGGAAAAGTTACAGAAATGTTGGAAACTGTCTTGGGAAAGTTCATGATTAGTGTTTACAAAAATATTTGGGATCACTGTGGGCCTCAATGAAAGAAAAAGCAAAAATAATCATTGTAATGAATATTATCTTTACCAACGCCAGGGGCAAAAAAAATGACAAAACCACAAGAAAAAGTGATTTATTCCAGTTTCACATGAAGTTAACTCACTAAAAACCATGAAATGACCCATGCTACTAAGGGTTTTGTCAGGCTGGTTATAAAAGAACCAAAATATGGTCTAAATTGAGCATCTCTGAAAAATAGGTCTCGGTAGGAGATTAACCATATTTTCTTTTCTATGTTGAATGTAAATTGACTGAAGTTTCCTAGACCTACTTATACTACAGACTAAAGGGGTATGTGACACATACAAGGCTCTGGCAATGTAAGGAATCCTGAGGCAGCCCTTTGCTTATTCTATTTCAGTGTGACTTGGGCTCATTCCATCTTAGTTTTCTAGACATTAAAGTGCTGTGGTATATACTCACTCATATAAACATACAACATAGGACAAAACCACTAAAATCGGTACATCTAAACAAACTAAGCAAAAGACCCTAACTAAAATGCTCAATCCCCATCCTGAAAGGCAAAGAGGATGGACATCAGAAGAAGAAGAAAACAGGAAACAACCTAGGAACCCGCTACAGAGGGCCTCTGAAAGCCAGAAGAAGAAAACAGGAAACAACCTCGGAACCTGCCACAGAGGGCCTCTGAAAGCCTCTGCCCTGCAGACTATCAAAGCAGATGCTGAGCCTGATGGCCAACTGTCAGGCAGAATGAATGGAA
>REGO01000476.1:141338-156077 GCA_010120015.1 Rhombomys opimus
GAAGGAGAGGAGGACCTCCCCTATCAGTGGACGTGGGGAGGGGCATGCGTGAAGAAGGGGGTGGGAGGGTGGGGTCAGGAGGGGAGGAGGGAGGGGCTTATGGGGGGATACAAAATGAATAAAGTGTAATTACTAATAAAAAAAGAAAAAGAAAAAGAAAGTGCTGAGCAATGGTAGTACCCAGAACAGCAAGCTGCTGTGAGGTTTAAATGAGACAAAATATGAAAGTATTTGCAAGCTTGGCTCACACCTGCTCAATAAATGTCAGCTGCTATCATTTTTTTTTTCTGATGCTAGTTATGAATCTAGCAATGCTGGAACCTAAATTGGAACTTAACCGGGGTGATCATATGCCTGGAATCCAAAGCTTGGGTTAGATGTTTACTAGGCAATAGTTAATTTACAATTCCTCTAACAGCAGAATGCTGAGAGCATTTGGGCAGCTGGAACCTGATGTCTTTATTGTAGACGGACAAGCTGCACCACAGTGTCACTGTATGCTTCTCTGCTCTGGACTCCGGTAAGCAGAAATCAGAGAGACATCTCAAGATGAAACCTTGTGTGTCTCGGAAACACTGTGTACTAAGTGGAAAGGGTTGTGGTCCCTAGAAAGATAGAAGATTCTTTATGCTAAATGCAATACAACCTATGCAATAGTGCAAAGCATGAAAACACTAACAAACAATTTCATAAATTAATTTGCCTGGTCTCCAGGCAAAATTTAAATATATTCTTTAAGGTACTTTGAGCACAATTTCTTTTTCTGACGATCACGAAATGCATGCCTGAGGTTACCGATATTCACTTTAACCTCCAAAGTTGGGGTTTGGTCAGATGAGTGTATTTTGGTGTTAATTACTGGCCCGCAAGATCTGGTTACTGCCTGGATAAACCTATCTTTATGGTGTAAACCTGTCTGAGACATTATGTCTGATTGTTTGATTAAAGGCCTAAAACCTGGGCAGGGCAGAACCGGGTGAGCGTGGCCTAGGTTCACAGGCTTTGGGTTCAAAAAATCACAGGAAACAGGCAGACAGGAAGAGAGGAGGAAGGAGGACGCCATGATGGTTAGCATGGAGAAGGAACCATGTGGGCCAGGAGGAAGGATTCCAAGGATGGTGTGGATGGAGAAAACACCAAGAAAAAAAATAAAAGCAAGTATCTTGGGATTATGGATGGAAGGTAGCCCAGATAAGAATGGTTAAGTCAGACGGCATTGGATGGGGGCTGTGAGATAGATGGTGACGTTATTGAGACAGTGTAGGTGAACTACCTGCCCAGCCCAAGGTAAATAAGGCAATTATGAAATGTAGCAGATGTCTGTGTCTTGTTGTGATAGCAGGTTAAATAATACTGCCACAATAATTATAGGGCAAATAATAAGTAATAATAGCCCAATATAATTTTTATTTTCAACACACTCATATGATAATGAATAGTCTAAGAGATCACCAAAGTTATGATGAATTCACAAAACATTTAGTTTTAAAGTGACAGTATGTCCAGACATGATGGCATACTCCTGTTACCTCAGCACACAGGTAATTTTAGCCTATTCATGAGTTTAAGGTTACCTGGATCTATATAGTAAATTCTATCACAACCTGACAATAGGACAGTGTCTTAAAAATTACAATGAAAATAAAATAAATACAAATAAATTATATAAAATATGTCACAATGCGGCAAAATACCCAATGTAAACTATTTAACAGGGTCAGGATTTATTTATTTTGGCTCATGGTTTTGGAGGTTTCAGGCTGTCATAGGAGAGGACAGGTGACAGCAGCTCCTACTGTAGTCACCAGGAATCAGAGGGAGTGTATAAACAGCCAGTGTCCCCCTTTTCCTCTTCTTATTATATATGGGCCTAAGGACTATGCGACAAGACCACTGACTCTAGAGTGGCCCTTCCTCCCTTAATTTATACTTTCCGGAAGCATTCTCACAAACATACCTTCTTCAATCAAATTAACGTGACAATAAAGATCCACCACTGAAAACACTGAACAACCCTTCCACAGAAATATGTATTTCTGTGAAATCATCTACGACTTCATCACTGAAAGAACACACAAACGTTCTAGGTATGTAATGGTTGTTACACTTGGGGGATTTTCTTTTACGTTTATATGACAAGATGTCACATATTTTCATGGCCCTGAAAAGTCAAAGCTGTATATTATAGTTCATATTTCTTTAAACATGCACACATAAATTCACCTGTAAAAACACATGTATGCCCATGAATCAGAAAGAGCACTTACTGTCATTTCATTCATGCTCAGAAGCATGGGGCTAGGTGGCAAGGTGCCAAGGCGAAATCTGAACCCTTCTTCCAAAGTCATTCCCCAGAACTGGCTATAGTTCTGCGCTGTCCATCTACCTTACAAATGAAGCAGAAAAGATACGTAAAGATTATATGATATCACTCTTATAAATACATGATTATGTCTAGGTCTGAATAGTGTCTAGTGATGGTATCTCAAAGTGTGGAAAATAACAGTACAGTGGATAGTCTTCATTCTGATCCAGCACTAATTATTCTAAAATCAAGTACATGAAACACTAGTCTTGGATTTGGCCGATCTCAGTTATGACTGATATAAGAAACATGAGGCCACATAATTATAAGTCAAAACCATGAATATGAGAACTTTACATTCTATGAGAGGATTAAGTATAATAAGGCTAATATATGCAGTTTCCTTTAAATGCACTTAATTGCTCTTTAGAAGGAAATTTGACTCTACAGACAAGTACGTGCAGGTTAAATAGGACAATCTGTGCCTTTAGAATTTATACTTGAAGTTTCTCTATTCAAAAGAAGTACTCACGAAAAATTGAAAGTTAGCTGTTTTTACGTCTTTTATTTTTTCAGTATTGGAGACTGAACCTAGGGCCTCATACATGCAAGGAAGTACCCTACCATTGAGCAGCAGCTTGGCAATCTTCATTGTATTATTTTAAAGATAGTATATCAGCAACTGTTAGTTAGACATTAAAATAATTGTGTAAGGGAGCTAGTTTGTATCCAGTGTTAACCATTAATAGTTACTGGCAAACATATTAAGTCCATTATTAAGTCCAAATTAGCTCTTAAGATTCATGTTTTTCTAAAGACTTACTTTTCTATGCTTCTTCTTAAAAAATGCCTTGTTTTCAAAATGTGATACAGAATTTGAGGACAGAGTTCTCCAGTGGCTGAAAACTGGACATCTGATAGACATGTAAGTATTGGTCATCCAAACCATCTGCATTGCATACAATTCTTTCCAAAACTGCTTACGGTGTGACAGGTTCCTTTGAGTCATTAGAAATTCAACTCAATTTTCAGTAACATTTTTAAAACAAAACCTGCAACACCTAAGAACTTTCAAGCTGGAAACCTCTGGATGTGTTTTATGCATGGTCATGCTTTTTCAAAGCCAGACAGAACTTACTCAGACAAAGTGTGATGGGGCATGGGGAGGCAGCCTGCATTAGCAGTCTTCAAATCAGTCAGAGACCTCCAGGTGTCATCTGACTCAGCACCCAATTAAAAAAAGGAAAGAGCACTTAAGACTATGAGATAGGGGGACAGATCCTGGAATGGTGGCTCCTGCCTTTAATTGCACCACTCAGGCAGCTCTGTGAGTTCAAGGCCAGCCTGGTCAATAAAGTGAGTTCTAGGCCAGCCAGGGATGCACGGTGAGATGGTAAGGAGAGGTTGTACACCTGAGCTTAAGGGCATTTGCTGCTCTTGGAAAGGACTAGGATTCGATTCGTAGCACCCACATGGTGGCCCAGAACCCTCTGTAACTTCAGAACCCAGGGATGCAGCGTCCTTTTCTGACCTCTGCAGGCATCAGCACACATGTGATATGGACACATACACCCAGACAGGCAAAACGTTCATGCACACAATAAATATATAAATATTTAAAAAACAATATAAGAGATCACCTTCTTCCTGGCTGAAGGCATGTGGGGAGGCCACTTTCCCAAGAGGCTCCGCAAGGCCTGCAGCATCTTTGAGGTCAACTATGGGGAAATGGTGGACCAGAAATTGTGTCTGTGAGACCAGGTAAGTGAAAGAAAGTTGAGGAAGCCACCAATAGAGAAAATAAGGGAAAGAGCTACAGACCACGGAACTAAGACTAGCTAGACCCTTGCCCACAAAGAAGCCATGGCAATGAGAAACACTAGATCCTGCCAGGAAGAACTGTGAGGATTTTAGCACCTGCCCTGTCGGGACTTGGAGAATTGGTTGGCTCTGCTTGAAACCCAAATAGCAGGCTGAACTTAACCACTAAAGAGGAAATTGGATAGAAACCTCCATGCAAACACCGGAAAAGTGTGGGAAAACGTGAAGTGGAGAGATTTACAGTGCGCATGATATTCTACCCCTGCCATTGCCTGAAGGGGCACATGTTTCTCCAAGAACTGGATTGACGGAAGAGCTGAGAGCTGTGCAAAAGTGAACTCAGCCTGCCCAAATCCACCATCAAGCGACAAAACCAGAGCAGACCTCAGACACAGCTCCAGAGAAAGGATAAAGGACCCTAAAGTTTGAACATCACCCCACCCTTTCTATTACAGCAAGAGCAAGAGATCCTCTAGGATTCGGGGGAAAATGTGAGAAGAGTTCAGAGCACTAAATGGCTTCAGTGAAGACCACAAACAGTGTAGATACCAGTTGAAGTGTGTTAAGACTTGGAAGAGAGGAGTGTCTTGGATAACTTTGTTGTTAGTTTGAACCACTCAGGAAAAGGCAAAGCCAACAACAACAACAACAACAAAGTCTCAATTGGACAAGTCTATGGAACTTCCTCTTGATTGTTAATTGATCCAGGTGTGTCCAGCCCCCTTTGAGCTATGTTATTCCTGGGGAGGTGAGCCTGGGAAATGTAAGGTAACTAAACCTGAAAGCCAAAAGGCAGCATTCTTCATGGTTTCTGCTTCAGTTCCTGCCTTTAGATTTCTGCCTTGAGTTCCTGTCTTGGCTTTCCTCCATAATGAACTGTGAGCTATAAGCCAAGTAAACACATTCCTCCTCAGGTTGCTTTTGATCAGAGCTTTATCACAGCAACACAGATGCAAATCAAGACATAAATTATCAATGCATCCACCATGCCATAGAGAGGCTGTACAGATGATGATTGGGATGGACCTTGGCAAAGTATCCTGATGAGTAGAGCTAAGATGTCACCAAGGCCTATTTCAAACCATCAAGTTTTTACTACGGTTTTGAATCTAGCACATAAGGAGAACTCACTAAAAATAGACAAAAAGGTGTGTACATACAAAGGAAAAAACTTACAAAATCAAGACAGACAAGAAAGTGTTCTACAAGGAGAGTAACAGAACCAAAATATCTGGGCTCATGGGTGTTTTCTGAAACTGATTCTCTAACAAAGGACTATTCATGGAGATAACATAGAACCCCTATTCAGATGTAGCCCATGAGAGCTCAGTCTCCAAATGAGTTCCCTAGTAATAGGAACAGGGACTGTCTTTGACATGAACTCGGTGGCTGAATCTTTGATCACCTCTCCCTGAGTGAGGAGGAGCCTTACCAGGCCACAGTGGAAGACAATGCATCCAGTCCTGATGAGGCCTGATGGGCTAGGGTCAGAGGAAAAGGGAAGAGGACATCACCTATCAGTGGACTTGGGGAGGGGTAAGGGAGGAGTTAAGGGAAGGAGGTTGGGATTGGGAGGGAATGAAGGAGGGTGCTACAGCTGGGATACAAAGTAAATAAACTGTATTTAATTTAAAAAAATAAAAAATAAATAAAAAAAGAAAGTCATCAAAGTGAGTGAAAGAATATGTAACTTGGAGAAAAAAAATTAAAACACCAAGAAAAAATTCAGCCTAAAGATTGAGGACCTAAACAAGAAGCAAAAAACACCTTTACTTAATACCAACCAGAAGCTAACAAATAAAAAAAGCTCTGTACCATATTTGACTTACTTCATTTGGGGTTGTTGGCCAATGAGTTCTGGTAGACTCCCAAATATCACAGGCTGTTGCCATTGCTCCAGAACTTAGCACTAAGACCTTATTGCTGAAAATACCACATGCTTGACACACAGAACAAAGTAAAATCAACCTGATACAGTCATGAAAGCTTCATCTCTACTGGCTAGCTTACATAGTGCTAGAAGGTGCTATGCATTACTACCAGAGGATGAAAGTTTTCACTAATACTCTGCTATTTATCCTTTGAACTGCACTCATGACTGGTACAATTATGGCACAAACGTCATGGGAAAAACCATTTGCTTTCTGATGAGATCTAAGCACCATTCCACAGGATGAAACCCATGCCTAGCATCATGGTCAGACTAAGAACCTATGACTAAATGGATCATAAACCCTAGGGGAAAAACTGCTAGAAATTTGGCTAAATGGACTTAGTAGCAAATTCAGTCCTAACTACATACATACATACATACATATATATATATATAGATATATATATATATATACATACATATATATATATATATATAAAACCATAGTTTAATGCTTCTTCAATTCCTCGTGAGAGATGTACCTAATTGCAGCAGAGTGTTTAACACAATAACTCACATGGTCAGAGAGGAGAAAATAAGAGACTACAGAATGCTTAACACTAAAGGGAACATGTATAGAGATCATTGCAGATGGGAAAGACTGTAACAGCCTGTGACAGTAGATACCTACAAAGAAATATTATCTTGTAAGAACAGGAGGGCAGCTTCACACATTAATTCACAGAATTTTTACAGCATGAATAAAACTCATGCAAGCCCAAGCCAGACCAAATCCTAGTAAGGAGAGAGGGGCTGGACACACAGTCTGATCCTCTACTATGGAGCTATTGGTGATTGGTAGGTGTTTAGAAGAGGAAGAGACTGCATCACTCTCCAGTAGAAGAAAACATAGTCAAGAACACTTGAGATTTCTTAGGGGGAGGAAAAGTTAATATTATCAAAATATCTACGAAACTTTCAAAGAACTAATAAAATTTTTAAAAATCAAAACAAACAAAAAGCCTCACCTGAATCCACTCCAAATTGTTGGCATGAGTAAATTTAGAGAATGTGTTGTGTTGTGTTGTATTATTGGTTTAGTTTAGTTTTTCAGGCCAAGTCTCACTCTGTAACCCAGATAGGCCATGTCATGCTCAAACTGACCTCAAACACTGATCGTTCTTCCTCAGCCTCTCAATTACTGGGACAGCAGGACTGAGCCATCAAGCCTGCTTGAGTTTATAGCTTTAGAGTGTTGAGTCTTCATGTATGTTTCACAGTTTTAGATAAATATAACAGATATGGATCTCCCTTCGTTCTGATAACTCACTGAGAATTATTTGTGCAATTTTAAGTTGCCTTTATGTTCTGGCCTTCCATAATAGTACAGTATGTTGGCTCTTGAAGTAGAGGGTGAATTAGTTTAAGACATAATATATTTATTTATATTTTCAGCAATTCCATAAGAGAAAGAAATTTTTCATTAATTATTGCCGTAAAAAAATAACACAAACAAGCAGGACATAGTGACTTGTGCCTACAATACCAGAGCTTGGGAGGGTGAACAAGGAAGCTTGTCTTGACTTTCAGATCAGCTCTGACTATGCAGCAAAATGCTGGATAAGTAGATAGCTGGATAAACAAATAGACAGATAAAAAGATACATAGATAGTAGATAAATACTCACTACAGTATATTATGTACAATAAATGCAGATCTGAGCTTAGCATGCATGAAGATTTGTGGAAACAATGCTCTTAATAATGCCTGCTTTCCAGCCTGCTTAGGAGTGGTTCCATGCATGCCGTAACAGTAGAAAAGTGGACTGTTTTCTTATGATTTCTTAGAATTTTGTGCTGCATAGGTACAGCATTTAAATCCTTTGAGAAACATGACCAGGGTCATTTATCAAGATGATACATACTCTTGTGTTTGTTATGTCTTTTCAATGATTTGGATATAATTTAGGCACAGGAAACCATAATTAGTTTCCTTAGAAAAACTTAAATGTCATCAAGCTATCACCGGAAATACTGGTTAAACAAACTCTTCACCCAGAGAACTTAAGAATGACTTCAGAATACTAATGTCAAAATACGTGACTTTCTGTCTTCCAAGAAAATAGTCTAGGTGCATTGAAATTCATTGTTTCCACTGTTCTGAGAGACACAAAATTTATATCAGAAAGAAATACTACTTCTATTAATAAAATGTATCACAAGGGCCTTTGAGATAGGTTAGGAGGTAATGACACTTACTACCAAGTCTGATGGAGTTCAATCCCAGGTGTCCACAAACTTGCTTTGACCTCACATATGAGCCATGGCATGAGCATCATACCAGAACAATTCTCTTCCCACATTCTTCCACAGACACACAATTTTTAAAATGTAATTTCAAAACATCTTTTAAAACACGTCTGAAAAATCACTCCATTTTTCTAGTTGCTTCAACATGGTCTTTCTATGTTAGGTATTTTGAAGAATGTCAATATGTTATCAACGACATAGAGACTGGTAGGTGTCATTGGAGAAAATTTATGGCATAGATTAGCCAGGTCATTCCTATTTTAATTTGGTTCTGTAAGAAAATAAAAGTGAGTGCCTACATCTTATTTGCCTGCATGTAAGTGTAGAAGTAACCAAATTTAATAGTGTCCCGCTGATCAATGGTTATTCTCACTGTTTCTTTCTTTCTTTTTTTTTTTTAATTACATTTTGTTAACTCTGTATCCCAGTTGTATCCCGCTCCCTCATTCCCTCCCAAACCCACCTTTCCTCCCTCATCTCCTCCCTGCCCCTTTCCAAGTCCACTGATTGGGGAGGACCTCCTCCCCTTTGATCTGACCCTGTTTTATCAGGTATCTTCAGGACTGGCTGCAAAGTCCTCCTCTGTGGCCTAATAGGACTGCTCCTCCCTTGGGGAGTGGGGAGGTCAAAGAGCCTGTCATTGAGTTCCTGTCAGAAATAGTCCTTCTTCCCCTTACTGTGGGAAACCAATAGGTTACTGAGCTACCACAGGCTACATCCGAGCAGAGGTTCTAGGTTATATCCATGGTCCTTGGTTGAGTGTCAGTCTCGGAAAAGACCTGTGCCCAGATATATTTGGTTCTCGTGGAGCTCCTATCCTTTCCACGTCATACTAACTCCCCTTCTTCCATATGATTCCCTGTACTCTGCCAAAGGTTTGGTTATGAGTCTTAGTATCTGCTTTGAAGCACTGCTAGGTAGAGTCTTTCAGATGCCTTCTGTGGTAGGCATCATTCAATGCACATCCCATTTGTCTTTCTAAGTGAGGATTCATCATCTTACCCTGTGTCTGCTTTCTTGATTATCTTCTTTAGGTGTATAGATTTCATTATGTTTATCATATCTTGTAGGTCTATATAAGCGAGTATATACCATGTTTGTCTTTCTCCTTCTGGGATACTTCACTCAGAATGATCTTTTCAAGATCCCACCATTTGCCTGCAAATTTCATGATTTCATCTTTTTTGATTACTGAGTAGTATTCCATTGTGTAAAAGTACCACAATTTCTGTATCCATTCCTCCATTGATGGACATCTGGGTTGTTTCCAGGTTCTGCTATTACAACTGCTACAAACATGGTTGAGCAAATGTCCTTGTTGTGTACTTGAGCCAATTTTGGGTATATACCTAGCAGTATAGCTGGGTCTTGAGGAAGCACTATTCCTAGTGTTTCTTGATCATCCTTATATCTTAAAATTGCTAGCAACATAGATTATCTCCACATGTCTTTTGCTGTCAACATAAGTAAAATTTGTTAAATGTCAGTCATGTCCATGAAAATATAGATTAGTGCATTATCAGGGTGTTGTCAAGATGGAACACCATCTGAGTTCATAGTCTACCTAAGAGAGCTGAGTGAAGGTTTGGCTTGGTGAAGGCAACAACAGGAAGAAACAAATAGAATGAATCAGTCTGTTCAGCTTTTTGATTTGACCTATCATGTATGCAAGGGAATGTTCTTTCACCTTCTTACCACACAATGACACCAATCTTTTCTAGTTATGCTAAGGCTAACATCTCTGCTTTTTTTTCCATTGGAAGATTTTTTTTTTGTTTATTATTATTAGTTACATTTTATTAACTCTGTATCCCAGCTGTATCTCATTCCCTTATTCCCTCCCAATCCCACCCTTCCTCCCTCAGCTTCTCCCTGCCCCTTTCCAAGTCCACGGGTTGGGGAGGACCTCCTCCCCTTTCGTCTGGCCCTGTTTTATCAGGTATCTTCAGGGCTGGCTGCAAAGTCCTCCTTTGTGGCCTAACAGGACTGCTCCTCCCTTGTGGGGTGGGGAGGTCAAAAAGCCTGCCATAGAGTTCCTGTCAGAGATAGTCCCTGTTCCCCTTACTATGGGAAACCAATTGGTTATTGAGCTACCATGAGCTTCGTCTGAGTAAAGGTTCTAGTTTATATCCATACATGGTCCTTGGTTGGAGAAACAGTTTCAGAAAAAAACCCTGTGCCCAGATATGAGTCTACCGCAGAAGGCATCTGAAAGACCCTACCAAGCAGTGTTTCAAAACAGATACTAAGACTCATAACCAAACCTTTGGCAGAAGGGGAGTTAGTATGATGGGGAAAGGATAGGAGTCACATAAGAATATCTCTGCTTTTATTTTAACCATTTAATGTTTACCATGTACATCTGAAATGCTCATGTTTCTAAAAATCTCCCTTCATATTTTTCAAAATCATATTTTATAATGAATGACCATGTTAGAGGTAAATGACACACAGTATGTGTTTGAAGTAGGAATGCCAAGAGGCCTAATCTAAAAGATGTGCTTACCCAAAGTCCCCTTTATTGATGTGGTCAATTAATTCTGGATGAACAAGGCACACATTCTGAGAACATTTCCATTGCTGTCCTGAACATGTACTGTAAAGATAAAAAATTACAAAGTCCTTTGGCCTTTACAGAATCTATTTCCAAAATAGATGTAAGATAGTACATTGTTAAGTAAGTCATAGAACAATTTCTTGATTAATGTTAGCCATGTGGCTATTTGATTGTTGGAGAAAATAAATCATAAAAGCTTCATGAGGTGCTAGTCAATGTGTTCTTATCTTCTGAAGTGGCTATATATGACATAATCATATATTCACAGAAGTTTAAGCAACAAATTAAAATATAGATTTGATATATTTATATTTGAAATTTTTCTGCAGGCTAATTCAATCTAGCCAGCCTATTTTCATGTATACTTACTGTGCTCAAAAAACACAATTTGGTAACAGCCTATCAAAAACACTCATAATTAACAACATGCTTAATGAGTAGTTGCTATATGGAGAAAACTTACTATATAAAGACAACAATTTTAGAGCTTGCATCGAATACATACATAATTACATTTCCAAAATTGTTTTCATGCTTCTGAAAAACTATGTCTAGGAAATGTGATTTTTGCCTACATGTGTTTAGATGTATACTTTAATCACAAGATTTTCTCATTCCTGAAGAAATAATCAGGGAAAAGAGCTCTGTTCTGTGTTGCTTACATTACTTACCAGGAGTTGCAGTTTTCCTTAAACACTGATCCTTCTTCATAATGTCGGCCATCTCTGGAGCAACCTGACAACAGGACATACAAGCAAATGAAACTTCCAAACTTAGTAAACCATATTTGCGTGACAAGCCATCGACGATTGTCATTAGTTGATAGACTGTGAAAAGCCACTTAGTGCCAATCTGACAGCAGTCTCCATCTGGTTTGTGTTAAGGTTTATGTAACAAATTCTTCTGTGCTTGTTCCGTGAGGCTTTGTTTTTACAGTGTGCATTACATTCCAAAACGAGGATTGTGAGATAAGAAAACTAGATTGTCATGGAGTTGATCACTAACTTTGCTTTTAAAATGTTTAGATGGGTGATGTATAAACACTTGAGTCAACTTATGGCATTCCCTCCTTTTTAAATTTTTATCAGATTTAATAAGTGGGTATAACTGCAACAGATGACTAAAGTTCAAAATGGTAATGCCACAACACAAGGCAGTTTAACTCAATTCACCTGAAAACTATTTTTTCTCTAGGTTTTTGATCATGGTAAAAAAGATCAAGAATTAGTAAAATTGTAGTCATTTGTCTTTAAGAAGACAAATGCAGTCATTTGCCTTGGAGAAGAAATAAAGAAGACACCAGAAAATGAAAAGAGGTTCAATGTTTGTGGATTGGTAGAGTTAATATTATGAAAAAGGCCATTCTAAGAAAAGCAATTTACAGATTCAGTGCAGACCCCACCAAGATCCCAACATAACTCTTCACAGAAATTGAAAGAAAAAAAAGTATCTTCAACATCATAGGGAAACACCAAAATACCAGTATCATTAAAACAATCCTGAATTAAAAAAAAAAAACAACTATGGAAATCAGTGTGCTAGTTCCTCAGGAAACTAGACATAGATTTACCTCAAATTCCATCTCATTCTTGAGCATGTAATGAAAGGACTGTAGATCTTTCTAGAAAGATTCTTGCTCATTCATGTACAATGTTCAATACATTTCAAAACATCTCCAAGAAAGTTGATTCAACTGTTAGTCACAATGTTACATGACAACTTCTTACTTCAAATCCTTTGATTTAAGAATATGAAAATTCTGTTGCTTTCCTTGTGGAGCTCCTGTCCTCTCCAGGTCTTTCTATCTCTCCCTTCTTTTATAAGATTCCCTGTACTCTGCCCAAAGTTTGGCTATGAGTCTCAGCATCTGCTTTGATACCCTGATCAGTAGAGTCCTGATAGGCTAGAGTCAGATGGAAGGAGAGGAGGACCTCCCATATCAGTGGACTGGGGGAGGGAAGGAGGATGGGGATTGGGAAGGGACTAGAGAGGAGGCTAGAGCTGGGATACAAGGTAAATAAATTGTAATACATAAAAAATAAATAAATAAAAAGGAAAAACAAAAACAGAGCATGAAATTGCCATTGATATTGTGTGTAATGAACTAAAGTTTCAAGTAAATGCATCTCTCCACTCTTTTCTGTTAAAATTTGATATTCTATAATTATTCACTGAGCTCTCACAACCAGGCATTTTTCAGTAAGGCAGACTCAAGCAAAAGTGAGATTTAACTTTAAGTTTAGAGCATAATTACTCCAGAGGTGAGGTAGATTCAATAATGAGTCAGTACAGCTATTACTGGAATAAAGAATCAGTGCCACAAAATAAAGAATTCTAAGGCTGAAGGTTTGTGTCAGTAGTTCAGTCCTTATTTAACATACAGAAAGGCTTCTGTTCTGCTTTGTATATTTTAGGTTAAACCTACGCTAGGCATCTAAATGGAGCTACTGACAGCAGTTCTTGTTCTTGTTGACTGGGCACACCCAGGATCAGCTCTCAGTTGGGAAAATGTCTCCATCGGAGCCGCCTGCAGGCAAGTTTCAGCCTTGAAATCCTAGCCTGACCTCCTGGGATGATGGAATCTAAACTGTCAGATGAAAGCAAACCTTTCCTCTTCAAGTTTCTTTTTAAATCTTGTTTATCAATGTTTATCAAGCAAACTAGTATATCTACCCATATATTATATTAACCAAAGATCAAGAAAGAAGAATTCTGGACACTACATCCAATATTGGAGAATTTTGCCAATGGGCTCATCAAGAAGTTTATTATCGGCTGCAGAAGTCTTGTGGGAATGAGATGATGAAGAACTTGAAAGAAAGCAAGCAATTTTTTTTCTTTCAGATATTTTGCCATTAAATGGACAAAGAAATAGAAAATACTAAGAACAGAGTCGAGGAAAGGTCTTTTAAAATTTTAATTAAAATACTTAAAAATTGCATTTAGAAAATTGATGGCTAATTGAGAGAAGTGTGTGAGAGAGAGAGAGAAAGAGAGGGCTGTAATATGAAAGAGGACTTGAGAAGACAAGGGAATGCAGCACTTCAAGGTTTGCACATATACCAGTTTTGTCAAAAAAAACATTACGCTAAATTAAAAAATAAATTTAATGACTATTGAAATTTAGAGAGTCTTATAACTTTAATAGCTTTTAGAATTAGTCAAATCAAATATTTGGTGATGGAAATAGTTGGTCTTGTTGCCTCAAGAAAAGATAATAACATGGTGTGTGGGATTTTATAAAATACATCATCACGGTGTGTTATAAATATCTGTGCAGGCGGAAGCCGCGCTGCAGGAAAGGCTGTCACTGGCTGTAATCAGGATTCTGCACCCCAGGGGTGCGCGCTAGCATGCATTCTAAGAGGCCAGGCTTGGGGTAGCGGCTTTGTGTGCTTACATTATCCACATTTTCAGCATTAACATAGTGGGATTTCATTAGTAAGATTAGGGGCCGGTTAATGAGCCCAGTGTGTCCAAATAGTTCACTCTGGTTAAGCGAATAGTATTCAGTTCAGGTGGTTAGCTAAAATAATTCGGTGTCACACTGTACCCCTCACTTCACAGTTCGTATTTATCTGTTATTCCTTAAGGCAAAGTCATACACAGTCATGGACCCAGTCCCCTCAGATCGATCTTTCTCTCGCAAACTGCGACCTCACGTAAGAAGATTCACCGATTTGATACCTACAGCCAGTGTAATAGAAGCAACCTCTGCAAGAGTGTCATGTGTTACCTCAGTAATTTCTTTTTCAAGAAATGAGTTCCTAAAAGGGCAGAGACTTGGAATTTTACCCAGATCACAGAGATTATGTGGATTTGCTTGTGTTTCTTTACCTTTGGGAATGGTTGATATGTGTAGCAGAACTTGAAA
>REGO01000476.1:161748-187134 GCA_010120015.1 Rhombomys opimus
CAGAGGCGACCAGATTTTCTGTGAGTTTGAGACCAGCCTAGTCTACAAAGAGTTCAGGAGAACCAAGGTTACACAGAGAAACCCTGTCTCAGAAAACAAAGAAAAGAAAGAAAAAGAAAAGCAGAGAAACGTCTATTAAGGATCTACTATAAGAAGCAAGAGGTAAATGAATTTCTCCTGTCTACAATACTCAAACATGCTCTCTTTGGGATACTACTTACAACAATAACCTTACCTCTAATCAACCCTGGGTGTAGAAATCTATAGGATTCCCATACATTATCAATTGAGTTATTAATGTAGATTATCATGTTATTTGACTTTATTAGTTCTGTTAATAACCATTTTAATATAATAGAATAGACCTTGTAGTCTCTTCTACAAAAGCAGCTCTGAACTTTCTTACACTTTCAAATAAATATCTGTTTTTCAAACCTAAAATATATACAGTAGTATCCAGGGACTACTGTATACAGTTACACAAGTTGGAGTTTGGATGCAGCCAGAATTTGTGCTCAAGGAAACTATACATGTCTTTGCATAGAATAGAAAAAAAAAAGAGAACCAAGTAAGAAATAAGGGTTGTGAAATATGGTTGAGTGGCAACTACATGTGTTCTCAAAGGGTGACATCTATGCTCGCCTCCAAAATAAAGACTCAGCGTCATCAAGACTTCCAGCTTCTCAAGGGCTACTAATAATTTACATTCTATTACGAAAACATTGATTCCAAGTGTAATTGATATTCACGGTATTTTCTGTTGCATAATTACATTTACTCCAATAATGAGAGTTTCACCTCTTTAGTTTGTTTCACATAATTTTTTAAAGCATTAGTAGGGACCTTCTTATTTAGTAGTTGTGAAAATAATGCATTTACATGAAGATAATGCATTTATATAACCTATATTTCTTCAAGAAATATAGCTAAAATTATTCATGAAGTTTATTTTGTAGTTTCTTCATTACAAGTATTAATTACATTATTATTTCCTTTTATATTTTTTAATTTTTAGTTCTTTATTATCTATTATAATTTATTCACTTTGTATCTTGGCTGTAGCCTCCTCCCTTGTCTCCTCCTAGTCCGACCCTCCCTCCCTCTTCTCCCTCTATGCCCCTCCCCTAGTTCACTAATTCAGGAGGTCCTCCTCCCCTAATATCTGACCTATCAGGTCTCATCAGGACTAGCTGCATCCTCTTCCTCTGTGTCCTGGCAAGGCTGCACCCCTCAGGGAGAGGTGATACTAATTAATTAATTTATTTACTTTACATCTTATTCATAGCCTCTTTCCTCTTCTCCTCCTGATCCTACCCTCCCTCCCTCTCCCCTCATCTCTCCTCCCCTATTCCTCAGAAAAGGAGAGCTCCCCTCCATCCACCTACTCCAGTTCATCAAATCAGGAAAGTTTGCCAAGCAGTATCTGAATAAACATGAAAACATAGCATTTATCTAAAATGTCAAGAACTAACTCTCAACAGATCATAGGGTCTCGAGCTCAATGTAGAATGCTCACCTATCATTCCCATTCCTGGGGTGCTGGGGTCAATGTTCAATAACACAAAAAAATCACTTCACAAACATATATATATATATATATATATATATATATATATAGAGAGAGAGAGAGAGAGAGAGAGAGAGAGGAATTACATTATTTTATCAAAAGAGTTCTTCAAATACTCTTAGTAAGAGGAGAAATACTCTCTGTACTATTAAATGGAATACCAAACTTGATAAGGGCAATAATCTTCAAGCAGATTTATAACTTCTGGTGGTTGCCAGAGACTCGGGAGAACAAGAGCAGTTAAACAGAGAAGGTAGATAGGTGGTCATACGTTAGAGTTAAGTAGGAGCAGGAAGTCCTGATGTGCTATTGCACAGCAGGGTGGCAATAGACAAAAGTAACATGCCTGTGTGTCACATTCACTAGACGAAAGGCTTTGGAATGTTTTAGCCATAAACAAGTGATGAATGCCAAACTTGATTTAAATACACAATACCATGTGTACCAAAACATCATACTCTACCCTTAATACTTAAAGTTTGTTTTGTGTTAATTAGAAAATAAATAAATGTTCATTCATTCATTCATTCATTCATTTTATATCCAAATCATATGTCCTCTGTCCTTTCCTTTTTGTTTCACACTCCCTCCCTCTTCTCTTCCCCCCCTCCCCTACTTCTCAGAAAAGGGGAGCCCCTCCCAGCAACGCACTCCAACCAAAGGTTGTCTCCGATGTGGATTCTGTTGCCTGCTTTTCAATTACTTCCCTCTGTCAGGGCTGCCTTGTCAGGTCACAGGAGAGGAGAACACACTCAGTCCTGATATGAGTTAATTAGAAAACAAATTAAATTTATTTAAATAAAAGTTTAATAAATTTAATTTAAATAAAGATTACAAATTCTAAGCAATTATTCTCATAGTCTTAGCTTGTTTTAAGTAAAAAGGTCATTTATTTTGAAGGACTAAGTACTTATTCTGTCATCGTAGAAAGAAAGAGAAAGAGAGCAAATAAGTAAACTGGCTAAATTTTAAGAAAGCAGGAAGTGGTAGATGGTCAAAATGGAATTATGAAAGAAAAGGCCAACATGAGATAGGATGAGAAGCTCAAACCTATCAGTAATCAGGACTTCCTGCTCTATGTAACTTTGACATACTCCCACTTCTCAACCTTCTCTGTCTCACTGCTCCTATTCTCCCAAGTCTCTGGCAAACACCAGAAGTTATAAACCTGCTTAGAGATCATTGAACTTGTAAAGTTTGATACTTCATCTAATAGTATAGAGTATTTCTCCTCTTACTAAGAGTATTTGAAGATGTCTTTAGATAAAATGCTATGATCTTTCTCTACGCCAACCAAATATGTTATGTAAATTGGCTTCTATGTAACTGCCCATCTACAACACTGAGCATTTAAAATATTCGGTAAATGAATTCATATAGTGTCAGATGGGGACTAAGTGACTGGGATAGGCCATCTTGAGAGCCATGTAGCAGTGATCAGATTAAATAGCCCTGTGCTCCAGTCCTAGGAATCTCAGTGTTGTTGTTGTTGTAGTTGTCACACAGTTACAGAGATGAAGTGTGAAGAGAGGGTGGGAAGATACAGGAGCTAGAAGATGGGAAGGAGGGTTGCGAAATGTCATCTTCTGGATAGGATGCAGGTGTTATACCCATAGACTCAAAGCAGTAGTAACTGCCTGCCTGATACCTGTTCAAGACTGGACCCATTGATGCTCTTTCTCAGATAGGGGAGGGACATATGAGGCCCCAATTCTCTCTGAGAGATTTTAATGTCTACCCAGGGATGAGGACTCATACTCCTTTTCAGCGATTCAGCCACTAGTAAGTAACCCGTTGCTCTAGTAGTTAACTCCCACAAAGATTCGTGCATGCAACCCTAACTAAATACAGCGGCCACACATACACATGAATACAAGAGAAGCATTTGGAAAGAATAGGTTCCGTGACGGGGGAAAGTGAAAAAGAGGTTAAGTGGAGGATGATATGGTCAAAGTACATTATACATATATATGACACCATCAAAGATTAATTTAAGTAAAAA
Source organism: Rhombomys opimus (assembly GCA_010120015.1). Lineage (NCBI taxonomy): Eukaryota > Metazoa > Chordata > Mammalia > Rodentia > Muridae > Rhombomys > Rhombomys opimus. The sequence continues at coordinate 165,318 of REGO01000476.1, forward strand.
CAAATTTGATTAGTATTTAGAGACCAATTAAATTTTAAGCATTAGTATTTTATAAAATAGAACAAATGAAATTATTTCTGGTTAAAGGCAGAGTTCAATACTCCATGGTACTGGCACAGAAATAAATTTGGTTGATCCATGCAATTGAATAGAAGAGCCAGAAATAGACCCACACACCTATGGACACCTGATTTTTTACAAAGGAGCCAAAACCATTTAATGGGAAAAAGATAGCATCAGCAGATGGTGCTGGTCTAACTGGATGTCTACATGTAGAAAAATACAAATAGATCCATATTTATCATCCTGACCAAACTCAAGTCCAAGTGAATCAAAGACCTCATCATAAAATCAGACACACTAAATCTGCTAGAGGAGAAAGTGTGGAAGAGCCTTAAATGTATTGGCACAGGAGACAACTTCATGAACAGAACACCAACAGCTCATGCTCTAAGATCTACAATTAATAAATGAGATCTCATGAAACTGAAAAGCTTCTGTAAGGCAAAGGACACTGTCAATAGAATGTAACAGCAGTTGATGGGTTGGGAAAAGATCTTCACCAACCCTACATGTGACAGAGGACTAAAATCCAAAATATATTAATAACCCAAAAAATCAAATACCAACAAACCAAATCATCCAATTAAAAATGGGGTACAGAGAATTCTCAAGAGAGGACTATTGAATGACTGAGAAGCACTTAAAAATGCTCAAAGTCCTTAGTTATCAGGAAAATATAAATCAAAATGATTCTGAGATACCATCTTATACCCATCAAAATGGCTAAGATCAAAACCTCAAATCACAACACATGCTGGAGAGGATGTGGAGAAAGGGGAACCCTACTCCATTGTTGGTGGGAATGTGAACCTGTACAACCACTTTGGAAATCAATCTGGTGCTTTCTAAGAAAACCTAGAATAGTGCTACCTCAAGACCCAGCTATAGCACTCCTGAGAATACATCCAAATAATGCCTCACCATACAATGAGGACATTTATAATAGCCAGAAACTGGAAACAACCTAGATGTCCCTCAACTGAAGAATGGATAAATAAACTGTGGTACATTTACACAATGGAATATTACTCAGCCATTAAAAACAGGGAAATTGTGAAATTTGCAGGCAAATAGATGGAACTAGAAAGGATCATTCTGAGTAAGGTAACACAGACCCAGATAGACACATATGGTATGTACTCACTTTTAAGCAGATTTAAGCAGGTAGTACAGGATAGGCATACTACAATGCCCAGACCCCAAGAAGATTAGTAACAAGAAGGACAGAGGCAGTATTAGCAAAACTCACTCAAAACAGGAAATAGCATAGACAGAGGTAGTGGTTGAAGAATTAGAACAAGAGAAAGCAGGGAGCACAGAGAGAAATAAGGGTGGAGATCAGACCTGGGCAGAGCATGGGGCAAGAGGGTAGAAGGCCTGAGAAAAGAGAAAAGGGTGTGTAAGAGCATCTCTGTGACAAACTGGAGACTAAAGTCAGAATAGACCTCTGGGAGAATATGAGGGGGGACTCTGGCTGAGACTCCTAGTAGAAGGGTCCATGGGTACTGAAACACCCTCAAACTAGACAAGATTTCTAGTGGATGGAGGAAAACACCAGTCCACCCATAAAAAACTTTGATACAAAACTTATCCTGACTACAAGACCTGCAGGGACAGACAGAACAGATAGAGTAGAGATTGAGGGAATGTCCAACCAAAGCCAGGCCCAACCCTAAGACCCATCCCGTGGAAGAAAGCCTACCCCTGACACTATTAATGATACTCTGTTATGCTTGCAGACAGGAGCCTAACAGAGTTGTCCTCTGAGAGGCTCCACCCATCAAGGGTTCATAACAGACACTGAGCCAAACAGACACTGAGGCAAAGCATAGGGAGCCTAGTGGAAAAGCCTAGGGAGGAATAAAAGGACATAGAGGTGACAAGAGTTCCACAAGAAGACCAACAGAGCCAAGTAACCACGGCCCAGAAATTTTTATGGATTCTGAAAAAACAGCCAGGGATCATGCATGGATGGGACAGAGGTCCTCTACATGTATGTAACTGATGGACAGCTCAGGCTTGTTGTGGGGCCACTAGTAAGGAAAGTGGGGGATAGCTCTGACATGGACTCTGTTGCCTACTTTTTGATCACTTCCCCTTGATGGGGCTGCCTTACCAGGCCATAGGGGAAGAAGATTTATGCAGTCTTCATAAGACTAGATGAGCTGGGGTAGGTGGGTAGGAGGGGCTCCCATTTTCTGAGGAATAGAGGAGGGAGGATGTGTGAGGGAGGGTGGGACTTGGAGGAGAGGAAAGAGGAGCCTATGACCAAGATGTAAATTGAATAAATAAATAAATTTAATTAAAAATAATTTTATAAATATTATATAATAACCAGGTTTCGCTGCTAAGTTTGTTACCATGGGTAACTTTTACACACAGACACTCTAAAATGATGGAAATGTTACTCCTGCCTCTTTGTAATATGCAAAAATTGGATACAGTAAGACTGTCCATGAGCAAAACTGGTTTTTAAAGGAGACAGTGTACATGCGACTCCACCACGAGCTTTGCAGTGGTAGCAGATGCCCATTTATCATGGAGAGAACAGAAAGGGAACTAAAGAGACAATCACAGAGGTCTAGACATGCACAAAGACAGAGACGGAGACAGAGCCTTAAACATCATGCTGTCTGAAAAGAGTGAGAGAGAAAATTGCCTTTAACAGGAGAGAGTTTAAAAAAATTAATTCAGATGCACAAAATCATCTCAGCTCACTTGGTTTATGATGACATGTTAGATACATTGAATCCTAAATGGACTTTAATTAACTCAGTTCTCTTTGTCCGGGAATGACACAGAGAGAAATGACATATTTCATTTTGCAAGAAACACTGTCAATAGAGCCAGACACACTTCTATAGATAGGCAGTATGCAACAGGAGATCTCAGGCACTTGCACTCTTAGTGCAATACTCAGTGTCCCTATATAACTTTCCTTCCCTCCTACCTAATTACTGATTCTGTACTATGTGGCTTCTTGCGAACTCATCATACGCATACTACATCCCCCTGGAAATAAATGCAACCCATCTCAATTATCCTCTAGCTGACCCATTCATTTCTGTGACTCACTTCTAATGTCCTGGGTTCTAGCCAATTGAGTACATTCCTGTCACAATTACTGCCCCTGGATGTCATTAACTTTTCTAAGGTCCCCTAGGGGAAAACCGTGTCTTTCAAAGTTTCTGCCTTTACATCATCTGAGTCTAATTGTCACAAGGCTTATCCATGCTGCCTTGATTCCTTACCCGCTCATATGACCTAAAATCTGAATCATACATAAATTGAGGGACAAAGCCAAAAATCATGATTGGAACCCATTTCTTCTACATTATCGAGAGCTTCAAGATGGAACCAACTGAGTTTGGGAGTCTTCTGAAAATGAGAAGCTCTTTAATCATACTGTTACATATGTAAGACACTTCATCCTTACACCAATGTAGCATCTTTTGATAAGTTCTAGTAAACAAATCCGATATCAGATGCCCAGCATGGCCTAAGTGGTCTCTCGGGCAATAATTTATACTCACTTCTCTGATCTGTCACCTACTCTTCCCTCATTATGAGTCTCTAGAAACAATGCTTTCTTCCAGTTGACAAATGGTGCTGTGGCCTTCACACTCAGGTTTGAAACACTCTTGTACAAACTGTTCTCCAATTCAGCTCATTCTTTATCATGTGGAATGATTTTTTTTTAAACTGGTCCCCCAATGAGACAGATGGCAAATAGCTTGGTACATATTAATACTTTCTTGTGTTAGACTTTCTCACGGCACTCAAATTGTTTGTTCAGACATTGCATAGAGAGTTACCACCTTAATTTTAGGGCAGGGTCTGTCGTATTTGTGGAATAAGTATAGTAGGTTAGCTGGCCACAGAACCCCTGGCATCTGCTTAGCCTTGCTTTTTTATTCCTGCCACCGATTATGTTTTTCTGTGCGGCTTCTGGGTGTCAACACCAGGTCCTTGTGCTTGCAAGGTAAGTGTGTTAGTCATCTAAGCTGTTTCCACAACCTGGAGAAGCACTCTCATTTTCTTCAAAGAATGCACCACTATTTGCAGCTACTCAACAAATTTCCTACGTTTTCCCTACTTACACAACTTTACAAATGTTTATTAAAAATAAGACTTTTCACATTGCCTGGTGCAATGGGGATACCTGAAGAATCGTTGAAGGAAGATTTTTCATACATGGTAGAGTATCTTCCACTTTGTAAAATGAAGTGAATGTTTACCGAGGTGAAATCTGTGGACAATTCTAAATAATAAATACACTTTTAAAGAAACATTTTAAAAACTTATAAGCAAGATGAGTTTATTGAAAATAAGAGCCGTTGACACCACCTCTATTTTGAAATGAGTTTTTTTAAGTGCCTTGTAACTACAAGTTCTAGCCAGAGACCAACTTGTAATTTTATGACAGGATTCTGATTCATTCTCTGCAAATTTCTGATGCAGAGATCTGATGCTATTAGATCTTCATCTGAGGCAGAGCATAGAGTACATTTGCCCATGTACTCTGGATCCATTTGTTGTAGCAGCCTCACCAAATCAATATCCACTCTTATATAACTGCATCCACGTAGCAAATACAACCATTCTACTTATCTTATTACACATCATTTGTATTTATCTTCTGGGGCCTAAAACTCTTACAAGAGCATTGTACGCGACCCTCCTCTCTCTTTAATGATCTTTTTAGACGGGCTCTCACGCAGCGCAGGCTGACCTTAACGTTCTCTGTGCAGCTGCCCTGTGCATCTCCTTACCCTTCCCCCGCCTCTGGAGTGCTAGGATAACAGGCGTGTGTCGTCAGTGTTCGGTTTGTGTGGTGTTGGGAGCAACCGAGGCTTCGTACATGCGCGCTAAGCAAGCAGTCTACCAACTGCGAACCCCACTCACATCCCTCTCTTCGATAGTCTTAAATTTTCCAAAATGGTGAAATGAGACAAAAGCATCCGTGAAGAATGTATTATCCTTAGGCAAGGAGGATACTTGCTAGTTTTATTTTGCCTTATTAACTTTAATGTCCTTCCCTAATGCCGTGTACTGTGACGCTACAGGTTCATGAGCCTAACAGAGTTATAAGTAAAATGATACATAGGAGAACTGCTCAACGCTTCTAGATGAGCAGGTTTTTTAACAAGTCAGGAAATTCCCTAAGTAAAACACACTCAAATGTCTGAACATCATGATGAGTAGATTACAGAAAGTTTTAAACAACACGTATGTGGAAAGAATGTACAAAACAGAACCCAGATCAGCACTTACTACGCTCAAACCAGAACTTTTCCAATGGTGCCGGAATGGGACAGGTGCTCTGCACTTGAACCAAGGAAAAGTAACATTCCAACAAAATTTGCGAAATGAACATTTTTATTCCATTGCAAGAAACAGAACGGAGAGGAGAGGAGAAGAGAGAAGAGGACAGGACAGTGCAGGGCAGGGCAGGGCAGGAGAGGACAGAAGAGGACAGGACAGGAGAGGACAGGAGAGGAAAGGAAGATAAATTTGTCAGATCTGATGACTAGGATAACGTTCAAACACAGTCCCAAATCCTACCTTCTGGCTCTAAAGGCTGCTGAAGAGGAGGCCGTTCATTTTCCTCACGGCAAAATGACTTGTAATCAGGACAGCAATCAGAGTTTTCCCGCTCACAGAAACTGTCGCAGTAACAAAATGCATTGGCCTCATAGAACTGAGTGACACAGGCATCATCCCTGGCTTCACAGCAGCCAAAGAGCCTACAGTATTGCCCTCGGAAAATGGCCCTTTTGTGCCTTGTACCTTCAAAAATGGTGTGATTTCTAGCGAACTGCGGCCCTGGATCCACTTCTCTTTGAGATAAATGAGTCTCCGTGTAGATGCCTGTGGTCAGATAGGAGAAGACTAAGATCTTATATCCGGTCCACATTCTCTGGACGTCGATTCAGCTTCCACTTTTAGCTGTCTCTGATTCCTTTAGTCTGGGTTTTTTTTTTCCTAGAAGCCTGATCAGTAACAATCAGGACATCTCTGCCTGGACCTTGAGACTCATTCTTTACTTGAGCCGCTTATAGTTAAACATTAATAAAAAAAACTTTCAGTGTTTGCACAAGATAATACAAGTGTTAGAAATGGGCTATTATAATTTATCTAAAGTTTAAAAATGGGATTTCATACACTATTACGAAGTTTATAAGATCATCAAAAAAATCTACCTAAAATCTTAAGCATAACTGATACATGGAATATTGCTTGTCTCTCAGAAAGTCTAGGTTTTTAAATCTAAGAAAACTCCTGGTATAAGCATGTCCCAAAGTATGGCTATAAAAACACTGGCAAGGTGCAGGAAATTTAAAAGTCAAAAATAACAATTACTCATTTCACCTGCTTGCATGGTGACCTAACCCAAGCTTCCCCAATGTCGCCTGCTAGGATCTGTCCCATGGACAGCAGTTCCTCTGAATCATGGATTCACATGCTGGTTTCATTTCCCATCTGCACCTCATTTACCTACCACAGGCATTTCAATTTTTAGGCTTGCCAAAGCCCTATTGAGCAAGAACGCTCTGAGTCTGACCTTACTTCTCCCCATCCCTAACATCGGTGGAAAACTGTGCATTCTGAGAAACATCTGTAGCCAAGCAAATCAGGTCCCCGTACTAAGCAGCTTTCAGTGAGGGAGCTGTAAAGGACACTCAGAGGTCAAGATGTCTGGTATTCTGTAAAGGTATGCATTTACAATGGGTCTTGCCAGGCTGCATTTATTCATTAACCACAGTAACTGCCTGTGGATGTGGGAAAAATAGCCAACAGGCAATGATTCAGCAAGAGAGGTTAAGTGAACTACTGAAAAGGATCTACCACAGCAATCAGAAACCTGGACTTCCATCCCCGAGCAATTTACTGCTTCTATGGCCTGGTTATCATAATTTACTTCTATAATCTTCAATTATTTCTTCTATAAAACAAGTGTTCCTCCTCTTACACCCATCATCTCTATATTCCCTGACTTTGCTCTGCCTTTGATTCTACTCATTCTCTTCCTCATTATGCCCTTTCCTTTGGGTGATCAACTCTCAGGGTAAAAGCAAGTGTAATTTTTTTCTGTGTTTAACAAGATTCTTCACCATCTTAATATCACTATTCTATCTCCTGTCATTCCTCCTGCCAGGAATGGATGATTCCATCGTTTTCCCCTGTTCTGAATCGCCAAACTTCCCTACCATGTGTGAGGTCCCTGGTCCTATCACTAAAATCCAATCACCCACATGATTTTTATATTGAGGGACTTCCATATTGTTTTCCGAAATGACTTAATTAGCTTACACTTCTACGACAGCATACAATTTTATTTTTCTCCAAATCATCGTGAATATTTGCTATTTTTTGTGTCCTTTTTATCACAGCTGTGAGATGTGAGATGACTACTCATGGTTTTACTTTTTATTTACTTGATAATTAATAGCTTTAAACATATTTTTCTGTACTCATTAGCCATTTGTGTGTATTCTCTCAATAAACAACTTTGTATCTTTCCCCATTTACTTTCCTTTTATTTTAACACAGTATTAACTTATTTTTTCACAATACTTAATCATGCGTGAAATTTTTATTAACGGGTTTTATTAGGACAGTCTTTGGTATGGTTATCATGCATTTTGATTATCTTTACCTTCCGATGCTTTCTCTTTTTTTCCACTCACCTTCCCACTGGTGACTTTGCTCTTTCTAGACTGTCTCCCTTCTATATTTATTCCTTGAATTTATATTTTAATCTATACCCTACATATGAGTGAAAATACAGAATGTGTTTTTAAAGCATTGATCTAGACCAATGTTATGGAGCTTTTCAGAAACAGATCCTCAAACAACACCCTAGAAAGTTGGCCTTCAAGTACCATAGCCAGCATGTGGACAGATTCTTTCTGGGACCCATATCAAGACGTCTCGTATCCCATGGGAAGCTCTGTCATGAGAAGAATGGCCAGAATTATGCCATTTTACTATCTACCTCAGTTTATCAGTATCTAGTACACATACTTCTGGTGATATCTTGTTTTATCTAATATATGACCTCTGAATTAATGTTTTAAAACGTGAGAGGAACACCATGCTAAAAATACCCTATGTGATGTATGTTCTACTAGAGCTTGATGCCCTTAAGCCAGCAGTTCTCAGCAGAGGATGGTTTCATTCACAGGAGCATGGCAGGGTCTGGGAACATTTTCATGCCCTAGCTGTGGAGATAACTGCTGTTGTTTACTTAGCAGACAGTAGGTAGGGTAAATGTTGAGCATCCTGGTGTAAGCAGAGTCTGTAACATGCTCATTTTCAGTTTGGCCTTCTGTAAAGCTCCAGCAGATAGAGCTCCAGTAAGTGGCCTCATCTTGAAAGTGGCTAATGATATGGCATATATATCCAGGAAAGAACTACCTGTCGTCTATGCTTTTGCTGGGAATCAATAGGGCTTTTTCAATACGGGGCATGGGGTTTTGAGAGATACAGGGTGATAGGACAGACAGGTGGACTTGCTAAGATAACAGATCTCAGTGGCTTAAGTTCTATCAGTAGTGATTTACTAAGTAAAAAATTTCCACTGCTTGGAGGTGTATTTCTGTAAGGGAAGCTAGGAAATGTGACCTCATCTATGAGCATTCTGGACTTCACGTCTATCTTGTTGAGAAGTCTAGGATGGCTCATGAAGACTGGCTGGACTGGGAAGATATTTAAAGACTTGGAAATGAAGGCCTTCCCTCACACATTGACTCATCAGCTCAACATTGAGGCTTCGTATTTCTCCTCCAGAGTTACCTCAATGTCTTAGAATGAAGAATTTCAGTGACTAATGAAAACACATATGTGCGAGTGTGTAAACAAATACAATCCTCACAACTCTCTTCGATGACAGAGGTTATAACTACCATTCAAATTTTAGTTTTTATGATAAATACTCAGTTTTACATGCTAAAGATCAAGTGACTAATCAAAGCCACACAAAATGTTTGATATCAACCCAGAGAACATCTCCCTGCCTCCTCCGTTCCTCTGTCCAAACATTCGCCTGAGCCTCTTGTCTAAAGCCTGGCCTCCATTCATGACATCCAGAAAAAACAATGTGATGGAGGTGGGTGGCAAAGGTAGAGATCTAGGAAAGGATAATGAGTTCCACTAATTGGTTGTGTGTTATAAAAATATCCAAGTGATGAAAAGAATATATATCGTCCTGCAGAATTACAGCCATTAATGAAGATTCGGTATCTATTTACACAATGCTGATCAAAATAGAAAAATATTAAAAACACCACAGACCTGTAAGATGAAAAAGTAGAACTTGCAGTAAAATTCTGGGTGCTGGCTGAGGTCTAAGCTTTGAGCAGTCTTGTCCACGGCCTTCTAACATCTCATTATAGTTCAATGGATGCTTTGGATACCACTTTTTGCTTTTTTTTTTTTTTTTTTTCTTTTTTTTTTTGTCTTTTTTTTTTTTTCTTTCTTTTTTTTTTTTTTTTTTTTTTTGGTTTTTCTTTGGCACCTTTTTCCATTTATGCCCCAGCACAGAGCTATATGGTATGCTAATTTTTGAAACTGCATATTTAGACAAGTTAGAGTGTCAACTTAGAAAATTCTAATAGACCAATATGATGTGATGAGAGAGACTCTCGCTGAAGCCTGATCTCACCTCCCTCCTGGATTCTACTCTTGTTGAATGCCTCCCAAAGAGACAGTGTTACAATCCCTTTGCTTCATTGTGGACTATGAAGCAGTCATTTAAATTCCATAATTACAAATCTCACATAGAAGCCAAAGATGAAAAAGAAAAGGAAGGGAAATTGCAATAGGCAGATGAGCTAGCAAAGAAAAAAAAATAGGAGAGAAAAGGCCAATAGAAAGCTCTCTGCAGAATAGGGCTGTACAGATGAGTCAGAAGAAAGTTTCATTTTAAAACTCACATTTCAGTGTATTAGAACGGGAAGTAATAGAGAAACCAAATGCATTAATTCTAAGAAAATGTTTAATTAGTACTTCATTTCACAAGAAGCACTTAAAACGAAGAAATAGGCCTGCTATCTCAAACTAAACATACTCAGCATTTCCAGCATTATAATACTTTGAAGAAAGTAAATATTAGTCACTCTGTTTTACTAAAAAAAAGAAATGTTGGGCACGCAGGATGTAACTCATTAAGTTGAGCATGTACCTGGTGTTCAAAAGGCTCTGGGACAGTATCCTAGCAAACACAGAAAAAGAAAAAAAGTTCATTTCAAACATGCTCCAAATGTCGTGCCACGTAATAGGGTATGTGAATTAGTGGTCCTACTCCTTAAAGACAAACCCAGTGGAGCCTAGAGCAAACTTGTTTAGAAAGCATTTCAGTGAGCCCCCTTCAGTTTAATTGCTGGGGCACATAAAAGGTTTCAACAAGGACACAGAGAAGGGTGCTGTCAGTCCCTGTGGATATAAGAAAAATAACACCAAATGATATTACACATGAAGGTTGAAAAGTAAGCAGGCTGTTTGCCATGAGGCTTGCATACTAAGGGAAAGAACACAGTACACAGCACAACTGCAAAGCTGCTTTGTCCACAGAACTGTGTCTTGAGTGACACCCAAGTATGAAGAAATGGGGACTTTAAAAATATAGAAGACTTGCTTGGTCTTGTTCTCATTCTTGTGCTTTATGGAACAACATATAATTTCACTGAAAGATCTCTCTATTCTGCTTCTATCCTGATGTTTGATGTTTGAGTGAGACGGTCATCCATATTGACAGGGCTTCATCTTCCCCACCTCTCAGAGGTTTACTACCCCATGGCTTACCAGGCATTCTGACTGGTCGTCCAGATCCCAGAAGAAGGTGACTTTATAGAGAACAGAGTTACTCATTCAGACACAAAACCCCCAAACTTGATCATGACTTATACACTTTCAAATTTTCTTTAACTTTGTAAATGACAATATTCTCTTAAAACACCTTTTTTTCTTCTTTTAGTTTGTCAGTAGAGTTTAGTTGACTGTAGTCAAAGAATTAATTCATCTCTTATGAACATTACGTGCTTATTCTTTAAAATTTTCATCCATACAATGTATCTTAATCACACCCACCCTCAACTCACCTTTGCTTCTGCCCCGAAATAGAAATAAAGATTTCATGAGAGGTAAAGTTACCACAAGAATAAGGTCAAAATGACATTTTTAAAATATTAGCCCTTGACAGTGATCCCTACAAGAGCCAAAGACTACCTACCAAAAACCCCAACACCAGACAGAGAAGCCCTCTTTCCAGTTGTTGGACAAAGCTCTCTAGGAGACTCTCCAACATACAGTCCTCCTTGGTCATTCCCATCTCCCAGAGGTGGAGAGTGAGTCCCCATTGAGAAAGATATGACACACTTCAGATACGGGGCCCAGAGGTGTGCAACAACACCCTCCAGAATGCTGTTTTAGACATATCGCTATGTCATCAAGGTAAAGGACAGTTTCTGTATGGGTAAGACTGGAGGTAGTTGGTGTGAAACTTGAGTCTAGAATGAAGAGACATCATCAGGAGCTGGGAGTGTGAAAGTCGCTGGGATCTGACAGAATGGGAGCTGTCTTTACCTAGAGTGAATTCTAGTTTTCGCGCATGAATGACTGGATAGTAGGTGTCATTAGAGAAGAAAAAGCAATTAAGAAGCGAAAACGAACTTAGTTTGAAATGTACCCAGTTTGACTTTTTGCTGGTTTATCCAAATGGAAATGTCGAATGAGAAATGCACTTCCATCTTTGCCAGAGTGTAGATTTGGAAGCTACCATCGTACAGTTGATACCGGAAGCTGTGGAGACGAATGTTGTTGCCTGTCATCAGCGAGGACTGAAGCATGACTCTGTCAGTAAGACATTTAAACAGTCTAAGTGTGTTAACAAAAGCCAACAGCAAGGAATTGTACTGTAATACCTCATGAGCTCTGCTAAAATGTTTTATAATTCTTTCTTTAAATAATATGAGAATCCCAATGTACTTCTTATGTATATTGTGATTCTCAACTTTGAATTCAACTTTGAACTCCTTACTAGTCATCAGACATTGATCAAGTTAGTTATATCCTTATAGATTTAACGACCTCAAATACCAAAGTGGGAAGTATAATGTAAAGTTAATAGAGCTGCTATGGAGATTAAACAAAGCAACACAGGTGATGTGCTGGAACTATGCAGACATTTCTATACTTGCAAAAATCAGTTTGAAAAGGCTGATACAAAGCTCGTGTGTTCTGAACTCCAAAGACTGAGAAAATTACCAACTGAGATACCCAGATACAATTCATCTAAAATGACATAAATACCACTAAAATATCTTCCTTCAAATTAGGAAGCCTTTTTGAAACATATATAGAAAAATACACGAAAGGAACCAGCAACTTTCCCAAAGATGTCTACATACGAATAATTCCTAGAACATCCTGTCAACAATCACTGACTCTACAATGTTTACATTGAGTAGCCTTGAGCCTGAAGACTTACTACCGACCTGTTTGTACTATTGAAAACATAGGGGAGGAAACAAGATGGCGGTGCCAACCACCCAGGTATCTGAACAGCGGCTCACCAGTGTGAGCTTGGTGACCAGCAGGCTCTCCTGTGGACCCCAAAACCCCGATGTCCGTGTTTCTCAGGTGAGAGGAGAACCCACAGGGATTCCTGAAGGTCCAACCTCAGGCCACCCGGCTAATACTGGGGAAAAATTCTCTCGGTCAATCATCCAGCACTTGCTGCAGCCCTACGCTATACCCAATCCCAACACCTGTGGATACCTTCCTGGGACCAGTGACAGCTCTCTGGGCTCTGACCCTACAGCGCTAGGCCACTAGCCTAAACTTACCATCTGTGGATAGATTCCTGGGACTGGCAGTGGAGGCCACGTGAGGGAGGCTCCTATCTTGCTGCCTTAGACTGCCCACCAGAACCCACAGGGAACCATGGTTGCAGCAGCTCTCTTGGTTCTGACCCCGCAGCCCTAAGGCCACCCATCAGAACCCACCATCGGTGGATACTTTCTTGGGACTGGCAGCGTGCTCGGAGGGCTCCTACCCTACAGCCTGAGGCCACGCATCCGTCCAAACACAGCATCTGTGGATGCCTTCCAGGACACGCAGCAGTGTGGCACTCTCAGTTCTGACCCTGCAGCTTTAGGCCACCCACTGCCCGCGCCCACTTTCTGTGGATATCTTCCTGGAACCAGAGCCAGGGAGCTCTGACCTTGGATACTCACTCTCGGGGCTTGTGGAGTGAATACCTTCTTGTACTGTGGCTTAGACTCCAAACCTGGGTGCCCACTCTCACAGTCCTGAGGACCGCACTCAACATCCTGTGGACACCTTCCTGGTCACAGCCGCCAGTGTCTCACTGCCCAGTGGAGAGGATATATTCTGGTACTGAGGGGAAGGCAGGGCTCCATTCTGCCTACTCCCCTCCTGCCTGGTTCACCCAGGTCAGAATCAGCCAGCACAGCACAGACAGTGAACACAGCAGAGGTGAGCTAGGCTTGGGACCCAGGTTCCATTCCCCACCAGCTAAGGGAAGCCTGTGGGACACTGGAGCAGCTCTAGGCAAAGAGATCTATGCTCCAGTGCCCTGGCAGCCTGGCTCACATAAGCCAGAATCAGGGAGCCCAGCACAGAAAGAGAACCCAGTGAAGATGAAGTATGCACCTGACCCAACTTCTACTGTCCTCCTCTCCAAGGAGGCCTGTGGGGCATTGGAGCAGCTGGAGGCTTGGAGATCTTTCTGCCTGTTCCCCAGCGGCCTAGCCCACCTGGGTCAGAAACAAGGTGGCCAGCAGAACCAGCAAACTCAGAGGAGCTGAGCCAGGCCTGGGACCCAAATCCCATTCTCTACTGTCTTAAGGAAGCCTCTTGGACACTGGAACAGACTCAGAGATTTTTCCACCTGTGCCCCAGCTACCTGGGTCACAAACAGTGAGCCAGCAGAGACAGTGAATCCAGGGGAGACTACTCAAGACTCCAGAGACAGGTGGATCTTGTCTGCAGTTCAGGCTCCAGGAATAATCAGTCAAGGCTACAGACAACCAGATGGCTAGAGGCCGGCATAAGAATACAAGCAACGAAAACATATTTCATCAGTACTTCTAGATGCTTAAAAGCCTTTTCGTTTAGAAATTCATAATCTCATTCCTGAACTCCTAATCCAATGATTTCACAATAGCTGCAGATTAGAATCCATCAGGAAATGATGAGCTTTGTCAGCTCATACCTCATCCCAAGAAACTGAACCCCTAATGTATCCCAGGCACTAGGCCTCATCTGAGGATACATAGAATGATGAAACTATGCAATGATGCTCCTTGTACTTAAGGAACAGCCAGTGTGGTCAGGGCAACAACTTGTAAAGAAAACATAGGAAGCAGTCCTTGCGTTTCAGTCCAGGGAAATATAAAAGAAAGCACAGAATAATGCCCAATTCTTCCTGGTAGAATTAAGGACAGCAGCAACAAGGAAAAGTAAAGAAGCAATGCTTCTCATCATTAGTGTCCAATTCAGGCAGCTGAAAGGCAATTACTGGAACAAAATCTGGCTTATTTATCAATCATTCTCACATTGTTTCTGTCTCTTCCCAATCAGTTCTAGTGATATAGACTCACACCTCCCTATGCCTTGATTGACTACAATAAGCAGGATTCATTCTCTGAGAAAAATGAGTCACCAACCACAATTGTACATAATATCCATTTGCACATCATCTAATTTACAAAAGCTATCCTTCACTCTCTATCCCATAAGCCTTGTCTTTTAGGTACCCACTTGCTACTTATCGGGAATATAGGGTTATCCATTGTAATGAATTACCTCCAACATGGTGCCGATGGCCCACTCCCTGTCCATGAGTCTAGAAACACAATGACTAAAGTGCCCTAACACTGTACTAGCCATATCTAATGGTGATGGGTGATTTTAATTACAGTGTAATTTTGTTCACTTACTGAGAGCCCATAAATTGAAAGTGTATCTGATTAAAAGCCTCTGTACCAGATGTGTAATAGGCAGCCAGTATCTGCCACTTCCTCTAAATCGTTTCCTTACTCTGTCCTCCCTTTCCCATCATTTGCCTTCAGATAATAAATGCATTAGGCAGAACTTGCCTAATCTTAAATTCTAATCTCTGGTGGGTTATTATTATTCAGCAGCATTATGTGCCTCCTTTGTATAACAGAAGAGAGTTTATATTCATGAGTGGTATCCTCAGGGCTATTCATTTCCCATTTACTCATAAAGATGATGATAACAAGCCATTCAAAAAAATGGTGTTTAATCAGAACCGAATGAGCAAGATGAGATGGGAGACAGGATGTATGTGGGCTGAGATCGCTGACAACTCTGGCCAGGACCCGGGTTCCTTGTTTTATCAGAAGAAGGTACCTTTCTGCGTATTGTTAGAGAGATGGCATGCTGTCGATCTTTCCTCCCCACCATAAAGCACACACCATCACTGGCTTGAAATGACGTTATTTTTAGCATTGTTCTAGTGAAAACCAGAAAAGAAAGAAGGAAACGGATTTAATGATTTAAAAAAAAAATGTCAGAGAGGATAAAGACCGATGGCTTTCTAAGATGTTTTGTGTTGCAAATGAAGGAAAGAAAGAAAGGAAGGAAGGAAGGAAGGAAGGAAGGAAGGAAGGAAGGAAGGAAAGAAGGAAAGAAGGAAAGAAGGAAAGAAGGAAAGAGAAAAGAGAGTAAAAGAAGGGAAGGAAGAGGAAAGAAAGAGGAAGAGAGAGAAAAGACAGTTGCGATGAAGGGAGGGATGAATAAAGGGAAAGAGAAGGCATTTTTACATGACATAGGGGAAATCCTCAAAACAATCCCATGTGAGACTATGAGGACAACAGGGAAGCACGGGGAACTTGGAATCAAGGAGACCACACTTTGGGTTCTGCCTTTGGCTTTGTCCTACAGGTCATTCCTTTCAGAGTTCACTTGAGGCTTTGCCTGCTTCTTACTTTTGCAACTTATTTATAGGTTGCACAATATATCAGTTCAGGATGGACTTCATCCCCACTCACATACATTTAGGTTATTACCTGAAAGACATTTTAGACTATACGAGGCTGGGCACGTTCAAATAACTTCTTTCTTTCTGCCTCATTTACAAAATGATGTGAACCTCATGAGAGTGTGTTTTCCGGCTGAACTCAGAGTTTCAATTCAAGTATCTAACAGCTAACTGCAGAATGGGAACAGACACAACTGAACAAGGGTACGCTAACCTAAGACAGGCTAAACTCCTAACTGACTCTGATGTATCTCTGTCTTCCCAAAACAACAGCATCCATAGCATTATGAAGTCTAGCTTAATCCTGCAACTTTTACATCACCAAATAACTGTCCTACTTTCTGTTTTTAAAATAATAGCATTGAGATTACGAGGGGGAGCGCCACCTGTAATGGTCTTTTTAAAAACCCTACTTTATCTGGGGTGTTTAGGCCTCTACTTTCCTTCCACCACCACCCCCAACCTTAAGTAAGAATGAAAAAGGTTACTGGGTAGAGGGGGCCCAGACCCCCTTACTTCTTCTAGCTACTTAGGGTCAAAAGGTACTTTTAGGGGTCTATACCAGTTCCCATCAACTGCAGATCCGGTTAAAGTTTCTTCCATGCTGCTGTGCCCAAAGCGTTCCTCTCTGTCCATCTGCTCCAAACTGCCACATAGTCTCTGGTCTCTGGTCCCTCCAAACTGCTCCATGCCACACGCCAACACCAAACGCCACACAGTCTCTTTCTCGGCCTCACATTTATACTCTAGATGAGGTCCCTCTCGGTACCTCACATGGAAGGCCATTACCAGCTGGCAACGAGCATGCACAGCACGTGACAATTAACGAGCATGGACAAACTATTGTCCAACTAAAATCCCACACTGTGATCAAAGAAAAAGCATATTTACATAACATACAAACAAACCAGAACTTCCATTACAAGATTATTTTATAGATTTTGATACTGATATAATGGTATGTTCTACATTTGTATGACTGATGACCCCCTTGGATAATTTTTCAAATACAGCTTCTGGTTTGAATTGAAAACTTCACAACAAGAAGAGAGTAGCCAGCTACAGATGGCTAATGAAGAAGGGGTGACTTCTCTGCTCTTTTGTGACGGTGTCCACAGGATATTCTCTTACATGGTTTAGGAATCAACTCCCACACAATTCAGCACTGCCTATGATTGTTTTCAACATCTATGTCCTTAGTCTAGAACTTGCTTCAATTAACCACAAATATTGTTAACTATATTTTAGATATGTCCATCTAATATCTTAGTTATCCCAAACCAGTTTATAAACTAAACTCAGATTGTGCCTATTCAGTCCTCTGTTATTTTGTTTGCAACTACAGACACACACACACACACACACACACACACACACACACACACACACCCCTTCTATACATCAAGACAGGCTAGCCGTATTTTCCAGGAACAACAGCAACAAAGTTTAAAAGCATGCCATATAAAGTATATTCCCAGCTCATACAAGGTCCTTTCTCAACTGGCAACAGTCCAAAGCATCTGCCCTCCAGGACGGGATTCACTTTTCTCAGATCTTTGATTCTGGGACTCAGCATCTCACATATGGCCTCTCTGCTTGCTGCCAGAAGGAAAGAAAAAGGATGTAGTCTAGCTGAGGGGTTCCCAGTACCTCATTTCAGAAGTAGCATGCATCATTTCCAATCATGGTTAATTAGCCAGAGATGGTTGCACATTTCCTCCTGACCTCAAGCATGAGCCAAATACAATTTTCTATGAGCCAGACAGAAAGAATTGGAAATGAAAAGTCAGATAACATTGTATTTGACCACATTTCCTATTTTAGACTCCCAGGTCAGAAACTATCTTCTTCATCCATATTTCTCTACCACCTGCATCCTTTTTTTTTTTTTTTCATTAATTATGGACCAAGAATTAGAGCATTTCTATACTCCTTTAACCAGTTCCCTTTCCTTCATTCTAAGCTCCACCTACAAACATCAAATTCTCACCATTTCCTCAATGTCACCTGAAACAACTTTCAATGTATCTTTGTGTTTTTATTAACCTTACTCTAAAATCAACTTTCCCCTTGAGCCATAAAGACTGTTTAAAAGTACGAGGACAATCACATGTGCTAAAGTCTTTGCTCTTAAAGTCACTGACATCCCATTGTTTAAAATTACCCTCCAGCTTAATAAACCTTTAAATGTGATTTACACATCCCTCGATTGCCTGGTTATGCACTTTTTACTCTAGCTCTATTTAGTCATAATTTACAGTTTTATGTGCTGTGCAGATTTCCCTTACAAGCATGAATCACTTTTTTTTCCTGGCTGCTTTGACGGGACCAGCTGATGGCTCACAGCTGAAATGCTTTTCTGAGAATGAAAAGAAGCTGTATTACTGAGGATTGCTCCACCACCTTTGAAATTTTATTCAAGATCAGTAGAAGGCAAATACCCTCACCTTCAGAATTCAGTGCTGATTGTTTTCTGTGAGCTTGACTGTAACTAGACCTCCCGCTCAGATGTAGTCCAAAAACAGCTTGGTCTCCATGTGAGTTCCCTAGTTAGGGGAACAGGGGCTGCCTCTGACGTGAACTTGGTTGCCTGCTCTTTGATCACTGCCCCCTGGCAGTGTGGCCTTCCTAGGCCACAGAGGAAGAGGATCCAAGCTGTCCTGATTAGACCTGATAGGCTAGGGTCAGATAGTGGAGGAGGAGGACTTTCCATATCAGTGGACTGGGGGAGGGGGGTGGGGAAGAGAGAGGGAGGAAGGGTAGGACAGGGAGAAGATGAGGGAGGGGGTTGCAACAAGGATACAAACTGAATATATTGTAAAGTAATAATAATAATAATAATAATAATAACAATAATAATGATAATAAAATGTAAAAAAAGAAAAGAAAAATTGCATTACGAAACCCCTGTGTTTGAGGTAACCTGACAGACTCATTAGATCTATGGTCTAGTCATTTGGCTCCAGCTTAAAGCACAGAACATATAGACTCTTCATTCTGAAAATAGGCCTGTTCTTGGGATCATCAGTATCTCTGGCCTGTGAAGTACCGGGAACCTAGAACTCGGTACATGGACAAGGCTACCTGTATTTCACCTGATATATCTGTATACAAACATGTAGTAACCATTGCATTGGGGTGTGAGAACGAGGTAAGAGCTGAGATTATTCTGGCCATCTTTATCCTTCCTCTTGTTAACTTTTTTTTTCTTTTCATCATCCTCAAAGCTGCTACTTGCTTTTGATGAGTTCTCCCCCACCTCAAGATCTCCCTGCTCCTTGAATCCATTCTTCCATTTACACTGTGATATGCTAAGAAAGAATAAAATAACCTAGAAAACCACTTCTTTCATTATGACCGCCCTCAGAGCGTCTGACTTCCTTAAAATGTAAAAACAACAACAATGAGATATAAATTCGGGAGAGGTGTCTTTCTCAGCAATACAGCCCTTCTTAGGGAAGGCTCCATGACTCATCCTGGGAAAGCTCCCTGGCCAATCCTGGGAGAGTTTCATGGCTCATCCTGGAAAAGGTCTATAGGTAAGCACACAAGGGTTAACATTCACGGAGAATTTTCACTATTCCCCAATCACAGCTATTCTTACGTTTGTTCCCCGAGGGTGTGCATTTTCTGCCAGTGGTATTTTTATTTGCCTTGGCAACTTGGATGACTAATCTAGTTAACTAGCATTATTTATAGTGGTAAAGGACACTCAGAATTGGTCTAGCTGCCACTCAAATTCTGTTAGGCCACCTTTCCTCTTCCTGTGGATGCCACATACATAATCTCGTTACACTTACCTTCACTCGCAGTTTGACTGATGGTATACAGATTTTATTTCTGTGCTTATTAATTATTTTTTTCACCAACCAGATATTGTCTTGGATATGCTATTAGACTGTAACACCTAATGCTTAGAAACGCCCATTGTCCCCTATTCTATTACTGTTTTTGATTGGCTTAAAATCTTCCAAATATGATTTTAAAACAATATCATCCAGCATGCATAAATATCTAATAAGGAGATCAGATTTGAATCAGATTCAGAATACTGATTTTAATTATGAATTAAGGTGCACAGAATTTTTAAGTTATTCTAAGACTTATAATAATTAGTAATAAAAAGAAAAAGTGACCCATGAATCTGGTATTTTAAAAATAGGAGAGCAACAGAACCAAAAAATCTGAGCACAGGGGTCTTTCCTGAGACTGATACTCCAACCAAGGACTATGCATGGAGATAACCTAAGACCCCTGCACAGATGTAGCCCATGGCAATTCAGTATCCAAGTGGGTTCCATTGTAATAGGAACAGGGACTCTCTCTGACATAAACTGATTGGCCTGCTCTTTAATTACCGCCCCCTGAGGGGGAAGCAGCATTACCAGGCCACAGAAGAAGACCACTCTTGATGAGACCTAATTGACTAGGATCAGAAGGAAGGAAAAGAAGTCCTCCCCTATCAGTGGACTTGGGGAGGGGCATGCATGCAGAGGGTGGAGGAAGGGAGGGAACCACAGGGGAGACACAAAGTGAATAAAGTGTAATTAATAAAGAATTTTTTAAAATAGGATATTTCTGCCAAGTTCTGTAGGGTAACAAAGAGCAGTAGCAAAAGCCTGTAATGTTTTGGGGTCTATGTGATACTATTCACACCACTCACAAATAACTCAAAAGGAGGTTATCCATTCTTGATACTAGGGTTTCTGTTTGCTAGCATGTGTTGTCCAGTAGGGGTATTATCCCCTGTTACGTGGTAATTGCATATAGGTAGATGATAAATAGTTACATAGATAGGTAGGTAGATGATAGAGAGATAGATAGATGATAGATAGATAGATAGATAGATAGATAGATAGATAGACAGATAGATAGATAGATGTAAGTCATGTTAGTACTGACCCAAAAGCTCCATCTCTTCTGCCTAGCTTTCATAAAGCCAGAAGGTGCTATGCTCACTCTCTGTCGATAAAAGTAACCATCAGAATAACCCAGTTGCAAATCGATTACAGAAAATGGCAACTAACACAATCCCCACACACACACCAAGTCACGATAGTATGTATTAAGTTGTTACTGAGTTAAAAGACAGTCTTTTAGTTACAAGTGATGAAATCCCATTCAAACGAGTTTGTTCTAAAGCTCAACACTCATTGGAGGAGTGCAGAAGATGCGTGGCAACAAGAGGCAGTGAGAGCAAGGGGAATCCCAAGGCTCTTCACTTGCTTTTCTTCGGTCACTTCCACCATTCATCCTGTTATTGCAAACCACATTTATTTTTCAAAAGCCAAACTCAACTCACAGGACAGGAAAATAATACAATATTTTCTTTTTGACCATCTTGATGGCAGAATTCAGACTTTTTCCAAGTTGTAAGAGAGAAGCATGCTTTTTGAGAAGAGGAAGGAGATTCGTGTGGGAGAGGCAAGGAAGGTCAATGGGAGGGAATTAATATACAGTAATGATTTAGTTTAAAGTAATAGGCACAGAAGAATTTTTGAATATATATAACATTGGCTTTTGAAATAAACATAGCATATGTAAAATGAAAATATTAGAGGCATCAACAAAGAAAATACTAGCGTCTGGACAAAGAAAAAGAGGAAAAGCACTGGGTGGTAATGGAGTTCCTGGACACGGAGGCGAAGGTGAGAGTCAGCAGAAATGTTGATGTGTGCAGTGATAGAATCTGTTTCTCATGGTGTGCAGAATTTCTTTGCC
>REGO01000476.1:202080-215861 GCA_010120015.1 Rhombomys opimus
TGAAAATATTATAAATAAGTCATCAATTAATAATTAAATATTGAAAGGGACTTGCCCAAATTTATAACAATTGTGAGCGATCTGAGGAGTATGACCAACTCAAAAAGTGAATGAATGAGTAAATGAATGAATGAGTGAATGAATGAAGCATTAATACAGTGTCTTGGCATTAGAATGAAATTACCTGACTTCTAACCCTACCACTTATGCCTTGATTTAGCCATTTGGATATGCCTACTTTTGTAAGCATAAAACAAGGGTAATGATGTTATTACTCTAACAAAATCATTCATGATGAAGGCTAAGTGAAACTAAGTCATCTTAACAACTTGTCACTGGTATATAACAAGACTTAGCAGACTGCTAAGACCTACTGTGTGGTTCATGAAAATGATGTAGCTGTTTGTAGAAGAGATGAGGAGAGCTATTTACCAAGGCTCCTTTGCATTTCTAATACCAGTAGAGAAAAACATAAGTTTATATTTCCAGGTGCCAACTGATGGTTAATAATGGAGAGTTCTGATTCCAGTTGCTCTTTCATAGGAGCCTCCCTTGAGTGGGCTAGCTGGGTTGATGAAGCAATGGGAGAAAGAAGCAGGAGTTGAAAGCTGGCTCTCAGCAAGTGTGAGCTACATGCCAAGGGAAAATCAAAAACATTTTTGCAAAGGTCCCTCTGCTACCTGAAGCCTGCTGCTGGGGGCTGCTGAGGACCCTTAGTGGGTGTTATCTTGGTCTTCCTAGATGGAAAGAAGAAGGAAATCACTAGAGGATACTATATCAACTGCGGGGAGACAAGCGGGGGACAAATGAAGCATACACAATAGGGCTGGCAGCAGCTGTGGCTCTGCTGGCCTCTTGGGGCTGCCATTATAGTCAGGGTTTGCTCTGTGGGAGCGTGACCTGTGAGGTGGCTTTCTTAAGAACCATGTAGCCATAAGCAAAGACATCGCTGTTGGAGATACCCCAGCACATATTGGGCTCTCTCCAGGACTCAGTCCACAGAGCATGTAAGAACCTTAACAGTTTAGGAGTCAGCATGCATTATGAAGAACATCACCTTTCTCATCTCTACAGTTTCACTGATGCACCCTAAAAAAAAAAAGTCATCATCCTCTGAGACACAAATACTCTTAAAGATAACGATGCTTGATTCAGTTAGTAATGTATCCATTAAACAAAACAACGCAGACGTTGAAAAAAACAGTCACAATCGTTCTTGTATTCAGCTATAGTTTTTATTTGGCTGCTAAATATAGAGAGCGTTAGTATTGCTGTCAACTTAATAGTAGGGATTATAGGCCTGACCCACGATGCAAGAAACTACAGGTCTATCATCTTGCTCTGGCCTTTGTGGAGTGTGCTGATGCTATGTGGCTGCTGCAGACCTTCCCGGTGCTCCCGCTGGGCTGAGCTTACCAACCCAGCACTCATTCCGAAAAAGCATGAGCTAAATCTATCAAGCACTGGCGTTCCAAAACTCTTCAGCAGACTGGTTCCCACTTCTGCTCCAGCTTCATTACTACAAAATGAAAGAACAGATTGATGAAGGTGAGGAAATATAGAAAATACATCGAAAACTATACATTCATTTGTAGATGTAGTATCAAATGTGAAAATAGTTTCTGCATCAGGCTCTTGTCCGGAGGGCTCAGCAGATCAGATCTGGTCTCACAGTGGTCCTGCCGACTTCCCAGGCTGGTGCACTCTAAGTGTAATTCCATAACCCACCTCCCTTCTGGATTATGTCAGTCTTTATAGCATTCCCTGCATCATTCCCTAACAAGTAATACCTACAACAAGAAGGGAAAGTGAGCAGGGATTCAACTAAAGTCCACATTTTGTAAAATGCACCATGGCATAAAACAGAGACAGCAAAGAGCTTATCTTTATACATTGATTTTTCTAAGCCTTATAATGTTGCTATGCAGTAGAGAAGCAGTTACAAAATGTCTTTATTTGTTTGCATCTGTTTGTTGCCAGTTGATACAGTGAGACTGTCTGGAACAGATAAGATAAACTTGACTAATGAAGATGGATCTTTGCAGCAGTAAAGTCCAAGTGGACAAAAGAAAGCATCAGAGATGAGATGGGAAGAAATTAATTTCTAAAACATAGTCTGATAGGACACTGTGATACAATGAGAAAGGAGGAAATTACTAGAACATTCTATTTCCAGGTGTTAACTCATGAATGAGGATGAGACAATCCAACATGGCCAGTGGAGAATAAGCGAGGCTAGTTGCTTTTACATGGGGAACTCTTTCAGCTTTACATGGTTAGATCATGAGCAGGAACATCCCCAAAACCCCCTTGGCTTGGAGCTGGCTACAAGATGGGTCATAGTGAAAGGACTCAAGAAAATGTAGTAGCA
Organism: Rhombomys opimus; assembly: GCA_010120015.1. Classification (NCBI taxonomy): domain Eukaryota; kingdom Metazoa; phylum Chordata; class Mammalia; order Rodentia; family Muridae; genus Rhombomys; species Rhombomys opimus. Next base: position 204,452 of record REGO01000476.1, read on the forward strand.
TTGTGAAAGTGTATACCTCTGCATCCCATATAAGTAGAGTGGAAGAAGGATGAAGGAAAAGGCAGATGGGTAGCTCTGTGCAGCACTGAAGGGTCCAGCCATAGACTGTCATTAGCCATGAGATAAGAAGCAGAGCACTCACTGAGATACTCTGAGGAAATGACTAAATTATATATCCTTTATATTGCTAACAAATAAACACTATCTTAATCAAATTTTCCTCAGTGTATCAGCATGTAGTAGTTAATATGACAAATGATTTTCGAATCATTGTTGGCTTGCATTCATTAAATGTTATGACAGATATGCCAAACAACATATTCATATCTGTACTGGGGTCTTCATGCCATTTTGCAGTGAACAAAATTAAAGTCCAAGAAGATTAAATGCCACATGTAAGGCCACTCTATTCCCATGTTCAAACTTAGTTTAATCAATGTTTTTACTTGTTTTCATTGTTAGTCATAAGTTAGTCACACCAAAGCAAATATTGAGTATGTTTATATTCTGTCACCTCCAAGGTGTATATATTACATGTGTATACATTAAATAAAATATTATATAGCCCGTGGCCTCTCAGTTTCTTTCCAAACCTGGTATGCTGTAGTTCTGTAATGATTGAAGAGGCTGAAATAGTACAATCATGTCAGCCTCGTGCTCATTATCACCCTTAGCTGATGCTGGGAAAACAAAATTGTGTTTGACACCACAATTCATTGTCTGGTTAGAAATGATAACATGACACTGTGACAGGTAGAGCCATCATTTTAGATGCATTCCGAAGTTTCTACATTGCTTTGCCAATCTCAATATAGTTAAAGGGCTAAGCATGAGAGGGACAAAAGTAAACTCTTAAGGAAAATGAAGACAATTAAGTAAATCAATAAAATGCCCTTATCTTCAAACTGACATTCTGGAATCTCAGACCCAGAGTTTTATTGCCAAAAGAACAACATACTTACTTAAGCTGTAAGAAACTATAAGAAAGAACTTAATACACCTAGAAATCATAATTCTGAAAGGAATCTTGCTCCAGTTGCTTCTCTCTGTGGCTGACTTTGGTTAAGAAGTGAGTGTAGCCTGTGAAACTCTAAGCCAATGTTGCAGAAAGCATTTTCTTTTAAGAATGGGCAATGTAAACAGGTTTTTGACCTCCTTCAATGTAAGTACACAGACTTTCCTGCAAAATACAGACAATGTGATTTGCATAATTCCTCTTGAAAATATAAAATCAGATCTCACAGATTAGAATTCAAAACGACTTTCAAGAAATGCACACACAGTAACAATAAATAATTTTCTCCCATTAATCATGAGTCATTTGCATATATTTATAGCTGTTCACCTTGATGTGAGGACATGAGACACAGCATTACAGTTTATTATCCATAGACCAAAGCCTATAAAGCCTTTAGTAATTGGGTTCTCCTTCTATGTAGCAGTGCTTCTCAACCTTCCTAATGCTATGACCCTTTAATGCAGTTCCTCATGTTATGGTGACCCACAAGCATAAAATTATTTCGTTGCTACTTCATAACTATAATTGTGATATCATTATAAATCGTAATGTAAATATCTGATATGAGACTCAAAGGGGTCTCGACCCACAGGTTGAGAACCACTGATATATAGCATGCCAGAGATCAAGGTACTATATAATGGGCACTGAAAGCTAAATATTCAATCTGGTTCCAAAACTACTGGTCTCTAGACTATCCATGATCCAAATAGTTATTAAGCTTGGTCTTACTGCTTGTTTTTTTTGTTGTTGTTGTTGTTGTTGTTTTGAAAATCAGTTCAATGTCAGAACAAAAAGGAGCCATGAATTCATTGTGGGGCCTGGTTTTGCAAGTCTGTAACCCCACAGTCCCAGATATTCTGCTCCAGGGCTTCGTGCCTGCTCGGCTCACAAATCACTACAGTGCAGTTTATCGAAATCATCTGCTAAGAAGCCAAGGACCATGCATGGAGAGGACCTAGGCCCCCTGTTCAGAGGAAGCCCATAGGCTGCTCAGTTTCCAAGTGGGTTCCCTAGTAAGGGGTAGAGGGGCTGTCTCTGGCACAAACTCAGTGACAGGCTCTTTGATCATCTTCCCCTGGACGGTGCAGCCTTGCCAGGTCACAGAGGAAGATGATGCAGCCAGTCCTGATGAGACCTGATAGGCGAGGGTCAATTAAAAGGGTAGGAAGACCTCCTCTAACAGGGGACTAGGGTAAGGGCATAGGGGGAGAAGAGGGAGGGTGGCTGGGACTGGGAGGAAACAAGGGAGGGGGCTGCAGTGGGGATACAAAGTGAATAAATTGTAATAAATAAATTAATTAATATTAAAAAAAAACCCTTTGGAGAAACCACCTCTAGAGTGTCAGATCTGTGCCTCCTATAGTAAATTCACCCAAAGTCTTAGAAGAGAAAAGCAAATGAGACGTTTTCTTTTCTTTCTTTCTTTTTTTTTCCTCTGTTGTTGCCTAATTGCGTCTCTAAGATTCCAGTTCTATGACTTTCCAACAAAATCTAAAGACAAATGGAAATTTAAAATACAATCTTCACCCACCCTATTGAACACAAGGGAACATATTCCTATCCTCTCCTTTTTCCTGAGGTTTGTATTTTAGAAAATTTGTCAACAGTACTCTCCTTACTCTTTGAATTGTCTAGAAATCCCTTCAGGAATTAGATGAGAGTTTTGTGAAACCCCAGGATGTCTTTTCTGAGGCTTTCTTCATCTTTTCTCAAAGTGCTAACATCCAATTAACTCTCTCTCTCTCTCTCTCTCTCTCTCTCTCTCTCTCTCTCTCTCTCTCTCTCTGTGTGTGTGTGTGTGTGTGTGTGTGTGTGTGTGTCTTTTTTCCTAGCGCTCAGAGTAAATAAACACCCGATGTTTAGCAGGTGCTGCCTTCAGTGGGCACCTGGCTCTGCGGTGTAACACTACTTCCTAAAGATATGTATATTTTGTGTAAATATACATATGAGACAGATGAGTTCCCAAATTACCAGGTTAAACCGAGGACAAGCTTTGGATGACAAGCAGTACCTTGATGCTTCCCGCTTGAAGGTAAACTGACTCATTTTAGCTTGAGAGAATAGATCTTTGGCTTTCTGATAAGGGTTTTCCTGGGGTTGTAATCTCTTACTGGATTGTCCATGATGCCCACCACATTCTTCTGAAGTGCTGCTCAGTAATAAACATGTGGTCACACAGTCTGCTTGTTCTAGCAAAGATCTGAGGGGTGGGAGAGTGGGCACTGGAAGTGTTGGAGAGGGGAGAATGTGGGATGAAAATGAGGTGAACTACAGGGTTATTGGGTAGAATTATCAAGAAGAAATCTAAAAAAAATAATAATAATAATAATGGGCATACTTTACCTACACACACTTAAGACAAGAGAGACATTTTGGTGACTCGCCTTCTGGATATCTTGACTAGGAGATGGCCATGTATACCTGTTGTGGATACATCTATTTTTGTTGAGACAAGTTTACTCTGGTTCTCTAGCAGTTATATATCAAAGTATGTGACCTTTCTTTTAATCATCAGACAAGTCAGGTTTCAAGTTCACCTTTGAAATCCAGCCTTAGACTCTTAGCAATCCAAGATTCATCCAAGCTTGATTTTGAGAAGGAGTTTGGAGAAATTACCCGAGAGAATAAAAAGTGGGTCCATTCCTCTTAAGACTTTCTATTTACGTCCATCCAAACCAGAACAGTAAAGTGGTGCCTGTAAAGAAGCATCATTTTTCCTTCTCTGTTTTCATTGAGAGGGGGGAAATGATTGTCTGCATAAAAACCCTGGACATCAACAGAGCCTTTGAAATTCACTGTAAGATTGGCACACAAAGTTCATTTGCCACACAGCAGCAAATCAGTCCCTGTTCCTTGCTATCAGAAACAGAATCCTGACAACCCTTAATATCTATCAAAATCAGCCAAGGGGGAGGCACGAGAAAACGGAGACCACCTTGGGGTTCAGGCACAAGTGTTTCCAGCACGCATGCCTCAGGGTGTAGCTCATTGACAGAGTGCTTCCCAGCATGGACAAGGCCGTAAATTCAACCCCCAGCACTCCACACACAAATCATTATGAAACTGAGAGAGGAATTTGCAGAGCATGTGTTTTATGGGAAACTGGTGAATAATTAGCTGCTGTGTTGTTGAGAAGGCAATCTGGTCCTGTTCTGGAAGTCATTTGACCCACAAGCTGAAAAGAATTCATTTTGGGATGTCTTTAGAAGGCGACAGAAGAAAGCAAGTTTGTTGATATGTTGTTGCTCTGCACCTTGGAATTCAAAATTAATCCTGGAAAGAGAGAAGTGAGTTCATGCAAACAGGGTGGTTTGTGCATCAAAGAATGAATATATGTAACACATACATATATATGTATTTGTGTATATGTATATCTAATGTTGAATTCACAAGACTGCTATGCATGCTAAATGACTATTTCTTGCAGAATACAAAGTTCTCTGCAACTCTGTTCAGACATTCAGGCAGAAGTATATGCTCTGTGTAAAGTATTAAATATTCACCTATTTGGTGATTATTATATCACTGTGGACAGTATAAATCAGCAAAAGTGACATTTTTTCAAAATCGTTCAGGCAACTGGCACATGCTCAAATTGATTATTTAGGAAGGTAATCTGGCAAGCTGAGAATTAATTCAAGGCCATGTTTGTGTGTGCTTGTGTGTGTGTGTACGTATGTATATGTGCATGTATGTTCATGTATGCATGTGTATGTTTGTATGTATACATATATCTATGTGTATAGTGTGTATTATGTATATATATATACATATATGTGTACATGTGTTTGTTGTGTGTATGTGTATATATACATATGTGTATATATGTATGTATATGTGTGTATGTGTGTATGCATGTATAAGTCTATATGTGGATCTGAGTGTATGTGTGTATCAGTTTATATGTTTTTCTGTGTGCACATATATATGCATGTATGTGTATGTACACAGGTTGTGTGGGGGTGTGTGTGTGTGAGTGGGTATACGCTTCCATATGCATGCACGTATGCATACGTGTGTATGCATTTGGAGACATGTGTGTATAAGTGTAGATATGTGAATGCATGTAATTTTATGTGTCTGTGAATATATGTGTGTATGAAGAGAAAGTTGTGATCTTTCATGCATATAAGATGACAATTGCTTTATAAAAACAGAACTTTTTTTAACCTGTTCAATTTATACAGAAAAATCGATAACAAGACAATGGTTGTTCATCTCCGCAACTGATGATGAGACACTGTTGCTGAAAACAACACCTACATAGCTCGTTGAACGTGGAACGGATGCCTATGTAGAGTCTTCACCCCTAAAGTCTGGCAGCCATGGCACTCGCAGGCACTAGCAGGCACTATGCACACTTATCAAAGGAGAGAGGTGGACACCAGCACAGCCACAAACACTTCGATCTACAGTGGTGGCCAGCATACAAGATGTGCTGGTGCAGTGACAGCACAAGGCTTTCGGGAGCGACTAACCAGCTCCTGCTTTGAGTTAAGGCGCACTCCGCGAGATGGAATCCATGCCCAGTGCTGCTTAGGTGACCACGAAACTGGGAGTGGGAAGGTCAAGGGCCTAGGTGAAAACCAAAAGCTACTCTTCTGTTAAAGAAATGTAGGAGTAAAGTGGCCCCTAACGACATTCTGCTAAGACTCATAGATCAGTGCCTTGCTCAGCCATCATCAAAGACCCTTTCTCCTGCAGCAGATGGGAACCCATAGAGAGACTCACTGCCAGACAACAGAAAATGAGAAACCTTGGGATACTCGGCCCTATAAAAGGAGGTCTCCATCAAATCCCTCCCATCAGGGCTCAGGGTACTGTGAGGAAGAGAACGCAGAAAGGGAGTAAGAGCCAAAGGGGATAGAAAACACCATGGAATCAAGGTCCTCCTCACACAACAGGGCTGAAATAAATATGAATGTACAGAGACTGTGGCAGCATGCACAGGGCCTGCACAGGTCTGCACCAGAGGAGTCCTAGAGGCGAAAGCTGAAGTAGACACACAGCCCATCCCTAACCAAGACACTATCTCCAATTGATACCCACTTAACATGAAACATTTTTTCCCCAAAGGAATCTCACTGGGGAGACACACCACTCTTTAATGTAGGTCCCATGTCCAGAAGCAAATGGCCGGCACAAAATGAACCCAACAGCGTCTTTGGGGGTTGTTTATCTCTTAATGTTAAGTCGGGGAGTTGGGAAATGCCTGTTTGTTTCTGCTATACAGGTTCTTATTATGGCTTTTAGTCTTGTGTTTTTGTGGGATTACTATGAGTCTAAACTGTGTGTCTCTGCATCTATGTGTTTTTTTCCTTTGGCTCTTTTTCTTGTTTGGTTGATTTGAAATATTCCAGTTTGTTTGGCTTTTCTACTCATCCCATTTTATTGTACTGTTATTACTTATACCTGTTTGTTTTCTATTGAGACAGGGAGAGTGTGGATCCAGATGGGAGAGGCAGTGGGAAGAAATGGGCAGGAGTAGGGGAAGGCAGAGCCAGAAACTAAATATACTGTATAAAAAAAATCCATTTTCCCTGTCAAAAGTTTAAACTGATACAAGGCCATGGGTCACGTGGTTAGCTGTAGAGGTTAAAACTCAATACCACGAGCTGCTCAGTTCTGTGTGGAGGAACAAACAAATCTCTTTTTCTTCCTTCCAGTTTTAATATTATGCATTGCATTCAAACCCTTGTTTAAATAAAGCTTGTTTTCAGAAAAATAAAATAAAAAATAAAGTCTCAATATGCCATGCCTCCTCTCAAAAAAAAATCTATTTTCAATAGTAAAACAAGCTTTCATAAGCATACACACACATAAAACACAATGAAATGCTCTGTCCAACCTATGTTATTTGGCAATTCAAAACAGTGTTTTATATTACCTGAAATTGATGACTTGTCAGTTCAGTGTTACTATATGAACTGGAGGCTTTGGTTCTTCACATAAACATCTGATTTTACCTTATTTTATAATGACACTGATAGTGAATAGATGTGACAGATGTGAACTTATTTCAAACTTACTTGGCTTGAAATACCAATAACATTTTACTTTTTAAACATTCATCAGAAAAGAGCCAAATATTTTCAACCATTCTCCTATTTGGGTACATATACGCCGGTCCAAATTCTTATTTCTATACAATCTGTCACCATTACACCGAGAGGGATGACATATGGGACAAGGTTATTACCCTGACGATAGAAAGGGAGTTTGTTGCTCAAAAGCAATGCCACCTTCCAGTGGATCAGAACATACATCCATGCAAAACACAGCATTTTAAACTCCTTTGACTGAAATTGGCAAGTATTCCAGAATAGCATATAAGAGAAGAAGGAACTAGATGATACAGGAGAAGACAAGAGAGAAAGGGAAAGACCTTTATCTAAATTAAGTTTTTTTTTTAATTTAATTGCTGAACTGAGTGTAAGAGAGTCCTGAAACCAAAGCGCTAGGTAATCCATAGAGATTTCATACTGGGACTGTGCCTACACACTCCAGCATTTCCAGTAGAATCATCTCCCTTACCCTTACTATGCTCCCTGCAAAACAAGAATAATAAAAGCAATTAATAATATGTAACAATTAAAAGAAGTATGTGACTTTCTTTCCATTATACAGTATGCGCTCAGTAAATTGCCCTGTATAATCACTTCAATTCCAGCAAGAGCACATGGAGACAGGTATTGTACCACATTCCTGGCAAGTTGGGTTGCATAATTTATAGTAGAGCCATGTGTGTTAGAGGTAACATATGTTTCTACATGTATATTCTCACTTCCATCCTTAGTATATTACTTTAGAGATAACCAGAAAGGTTATAATAAAGGTTCTAATGTGAGCCACTCATAACACACTTTACATTTTACACTATTGTCACTGCAGAAAGCCTAGAAGATTTTGCACAATGATAGCTTTAAAATTTGTCTAAATAGAGGGCTGGTAGAGCAGTTGCCTAGCATGCATATGGCTCTGGGTTAAATACTGAACACCACCCAAAATTAATAATAATAATAGTATACTACTAATAATAACAATAATAACCATTACTATCAATAATAATAATAATAATAATAATAATAAACAACTTTAACATGGAATGGTGACATACTCCTCTAATTCCTGTGGAGACAGAAAAATTTCTAATTCAAAGTCATCTTTAGATACGTAGAAAGTTCAAGGGACTAAAAACCTACTCAACAAGAAGAAAATCAGACCCGACACTGAACACCTAGCCAACAAACTGGGACCAGTGAAGTCACAGACATTGGAGGAGAACCTACAGCTACTACTTTACTAAGCCAGGTGAAGAAGACTGTTGAAGAGAACAACCAATCAAAATGTAGAGCTGTGGAGCCAGCTCCAGTGGAAACAAAACACTAACACCTACGGCTCAGGGAACACTGCTGGAGCGAGAACAGAAAGATTGTGAGGCTGAACAGGGACGTTGCTGTGATATTGTATCTCCTAGGATAGTCAGAAGCTGCGTCTATAAAATCTTATCAGCATGGCCACCTAAGCGTGAGCTGGGCAGTGGTGACACCAATAAATACACCAAAGTGGAAGTGGAAATGCCCATAAGGCTCCAACTGCACACAACGAACCAGACACCTAAGGAAATCTTAGAATGGGAGAAATAGTCTTTCCCAGGAAAGAGCAAAGTAGTTTTCCAATGCCAAAAGGCCAGTCAGAAAACCTACATAAAAGCAACTTTATACAGATTGTGACGGTTATATTTAGAAATACACATATATATATATGTGTGTGTGTGTGTGTGTGTGTGTGTGTGTGTGTGTGTGTGTGTATGCATGTGATCATTAATAAAACAGAGACCATAAATTAAAAAAAATAGCAAAGAAGGATACGTGGGATGGTTTGGAAAAGAAAAGGGAAAGGATAAATATTGTAATTATATATAATCTCAAAAATGTCATAATTTTGGTAATATTAAAAGAAATGCAGTTGGTGTGCTTCTACGACCAGTATGACATTGATCTCCACTCTTATCTTACATTACCTCTTTAAAGTCAAGAGTGTCATGTTCAGGAATTGCCACCATAGGATGACCCAACTTCACAGAAAAGAGGCCCAGCTTGTGATCAGGAGACAAAGTGAGGAGAAACAGATGTTTAGATTTCATTTCAGCAGATAATTAGGTAATGACATCTAATATTTTGCGACAAACAGTAGTAGATTGTAGCATCTGTAAGTATTGGGACTTGAATATTATTTCAAATGTACGGGAAGTGTTTTGGCAGGTAATGGATACTCTGAGCACGAAACTACATCTTATTTATTTATTTTTGCCACACTTCGACTCCAACAGTCCTTAGCAATACAGCAGATACTGTCGTTAGTTACTCACTGAATGAATGCTGGAAACACTGATAATTTTATAGAAATAGGGCTAATGGAAATTGGTGTTTCAAGCCTCATATGTAGGCCCCTGATAATATAGTTCAAAAGTAAAAACAGCCCATGCTCAGACTCACAACAAATATACATACATCTCAAGGCACTTTACAATAGCATATTGTTGTGAACTTCAATAATCTCAAAACATCATAAATTTTGTATTTCCACCAGATTAATATTGTTATAATATAATGCAACACAGCAATGTTTAACAGGAATATGTTCTTCCCCTATGTGGGAGTTTTTATTGCACAGGTTTTCTGAGTGCTATATAGACCCTTAAAGCCATTAAGGTAGAAGGGATTCTTCGATATGCCAGTAAAGGTCAGACAGTGACGCAGAGAATTTCTACTGAAACCTACTCCCTACCCTTTTTCTTTCTTTCTTTCTTTCTTTCTTTCTTTCTTTCTTTCTTTCTTTCTTTCTTTCTTCCTTCCTTCCTTCCTTCCTTTAATTCCTTCCTTCCTTCTTTCCTTCCTTCCTTCCTTCCTTCCTTCCTTCCTTCCTTTCTTTTCTAAGACGTTTTCACTGAATATCCTAAGCTGGCCTGTAACTCAATATGTTGCTCAGCCTAGCTTGATCCTATACCTTTCTCCCCTCAGCCCCCCAAGTGCTGGGATTATAAGCATAAGTTTCCATTCAAAGCTTCATCTCTCCTCTTTTGCATCATCTCTATTACTCCAGCTTTATCCTTTCTGACGGGGGCAAATCAGGACTACAGAAATGACTAGACCCCTACGCTCTCAACACAGTCCTGCTTTGAGCAAACAATGGGACAGTGGCTACCTGCCAAGTATTTAAAGCAAGTTCAGAGAGGCCAATAACTGATAAAGCCCTGAGAAGCCTCTGGCCCTGGCTACTGAGGGCCCTCAGGAGGTCTCTCCCTGGAACCTTATCAGGCCCTACTCAGTTCCAGCAGCTTTAAGGAACTGAGCCTGCTTTTATTTAAAATTCTAACTCCACTAAATCCCAGCCCTTAAACTTTACCCCAGCTACAAATCCTCTACTTATCATGGAATCAGCAGTTGTTCTCAGCACCGTTGCTTAAATGGAATGGAGCCAGTCCAAGCTCTAAATAACAATCCGGGAAGCAGCCAAAAGCATCTATTGCCACATGATCTCATGGTCTCACTGACACAAAGCTTCGCTTGGGATCAGTCCTTATGTATTGCTCAAACTTCCAACCCATGTAATCAGTCCTGGACAGAACAGACTCTTAAATACACCTAGGCAAGGTGATAAGGTTTACAGTTTTGTAATGGCACATTTTCATTATTCTAATTTCCTAATGCTTACAAGAAGAGCCAGCTTGAAGTTTTTTTAAAGCTTCGTAATTCCCTAAAAGCATTTTGTTGAAGATAGAAAAGCAACTGAGGCATTATGGGTTGCCTACATTTATATTCCTCTCCTTCTTTCCAACATAAGCATTCATTACCTTAAATCAAGTTCATTATCACTTCAAATTTCAAAACCTATGTAGTGATTCCTTAATCAACCTAAGAAAACAGTAACTAACTAATCATAAGTAATTATTAAGTCCTAAATTACTTCCATTTGACCTAAGAGTGATCTCTGAGTGAAGCATATTTGCTCTTCCATCTTCTTCTAGGCAGCTGAAGTCTGCTGGTATCACGTAAAGTTCATGAGCTTTAATCTTTACTTAATCTTGTACTTATGTGCTAAATTACTTGTATGTGTTTTCTTATCAAATATTTATTTGTTTTATTTTGTTTTCAGGTAATCTCTTCACTGTGTAGCCCAGGTTTTCCTCTAACTCTAATCCTCCTGTTTCCATCTCTCAAGGGCCCATGCTTGACTCTTCATTGAGATATCACATGTCTAACCCCTGATTCACAGATAAGCCAGAGCACTAAGACAAAGAATGATTTATTGGTGCTCTGTTCAGGAAGTTGTCTCCTGTGTGCCAATGAGTTCCAGGCTCTTCCTCACTTTTTCTCCTAACAGGTT
>REGO01000476.1:217476-252836 GCA_010120015.1 Rhombomys opimus
GGGAGGTAGGTACAAGGGGGATACAAAGTGAATAAACTGTAATTAATAAAAATAAAAATAATTTTAAAATGATTTATTTAAGAACCAGAAGTAGCAATGTAGAGCAATGACTGGAATCTGGGAGACAGTTTCCAAAGACAGGGCAAATGAAAGCTACGTGAGGAGACAGGTCCATAGGGAGCCCTCTGGGTAATATAAGCAAGTAAGGGGCATGTGATGAGTGTTCAAGTTGAACAAAAGCCACTATAAGTTATATGCAAGATATTGATGGCTATAGAAATATATTATGAAATCCATTAGAGATGGTTGTAGCAGGGAGAAAGGTAGAAAAAGAGGGTGGAGGACAGGAAAGAAGGGAAAAAAATTAAATGAGAGTACTGTTGGGGAAAAAAACAATGGGATCGAGTTTGGGCAATGTGCCTCTCCTACTTTCCAGGAATCATGGAGGCAGCAAATGGATGCACTGACCAGGACAGGTGAGCTGGGAAGTTTTAGAAAGAAGAAATGGTAAATGGTAAAACCTCTGTTGGATGCAGAAATTTGGTAAATCGTGAAGAACAGGAACGTCGAGTGATGAGGGCAATAGAACACAGTAGAAAAGTCCTGCAAGATTCAGAACAGGAACAAATTTTAAAATATACTAAAGTCAGTTTTACAGGATTGCTATACAGAGAAAAAGACACATATGAAGGGACGGAGGGTGACCCAAGCCTGCATATGTGGTCGCAACGTTTCGAAAAACAAACTATTTGGCAGAAGATGACAATGCAGCCACTCCTGATGAGATCTGATAGACTAGGATCAGAAGGAAGGAGAGGGAGACCTCCCCTATCAGTGGACTTGGGGAGGGGCATCCGTGAAGGAGGAGGGAAGGGAGGAGAGAGGGGTTTATGGGGGGATGCAAAGTGAATAAAGTGTAATTAATAAAAGTTTAAAAAATATATAGATGAAATTTGACTGTTCTCATCTCAGCATTATCCAACATAAGAGAGTGAGTGATTGGAACGTGCAGGTGATATGAGGAAAAGCATGCTTCTCCCTCAGGAGGGTCCTATATAGCAGTGGAATTAGACCTTCGTACACTAATAGCTGCAGTTTTTAAATTACACACTCATTTGGTTCACTACACATGATCCCAGCTGCCAGCAAACTAGGATAAAACCTTGTGAAATGTTGACCACCTGTGGGCTTTCTCAGACATGATGCTGTGTCTCCAGGGGTCTTCTGACCTTCCATAAAAAGAAAAAAAAAAGGATGGAATCTTCCCAGGCCAGGTCGAGAAATGAGACTCCAACAAGTCAAAGGAACACAAAACGTACGAAGTCTGTCCACAAGAAGGGGGTCTCAGTGCTGTGATATTTCTAGAATATTTCCTGTCTGAAGGTGAAGTAATTTTTTCTTGACTCACAGGAACTCTAAAAGAGGAGGAAGTGCTGCAAGAAGTTTCAACATCTTGAAATTATCAATGAAAGACAAATTTCTGGCCAGAATTTCTTTCCTTAAGATTGCTTTATCCGAGGTCATCTACAATACCTTATAAACCTTCATCCCACCAATCTATAGAAATCTGTACCTTCTTCTGTCTCTACACTTAGCAACTCAAGGTATAGTATGACTTTTTTTTTTACTTTTTAAAAATTTTTTATTAATTACACTTTATTCACTTTGTATCCCCCCTGTAGCTCCCTCTCTCTCCCTTCCCAATCCCTCCCTTCTTCCCCCTTCTCCACGAATTATAGTATGACTTTTATTAAAAAAAATACCTCTAGAAAATAGTTATGAAAATCTACTGCAGCAAGAACTACAGAGCCCTGCCTGATTCCTCAATATAATGCTAGTAAGATGAGACCACAAGTCTCTGTGAGTCCCAAATGATGTGCCATCCATCTTTGTGTTGTCTGTCCCTGGTGGACAACTCACCCACCATGGAGAACAAATTGATATGAAAAAAAATAAATTAAATTAAATTAAAAGTGAATAACATTGTTAGAGAGGAAAATATTTACGAAACTATAGAATTCCACATTTTCGAATAACTGGAAATTGTCTCCCATGAGACCTCACACATGGAACACACAGGTGTTTGATTCTCACAACAGTTCATGGTGCAGAGAACATTCTAGAAATGTCTCATATGTGCACAGGAAGAGGAAAGAGGGCCACGAGACCCTCCTGCATTTCTAACTGCTGCGGCTGCTGCAGTTCCGGTAGGGAGGCTACGAGCAGCATCTTCCAATGAAAGGCTTCACATTCTTCCCATCACGCTTCCATTTGATTGTAGTCAAAATTTCTTCCTCAATTAATTTACAGGCCGTTAGTGTCACGAAATTATTTACCACGGACCTTTTTAATTTTATGCCCATTAATGTGCCAGGCATGGGAGTGGACACAGTAGTGAACAGTATTCTGGCCTTGGAGATTACAGTCTAGTGTGAGAAATGAATATTACTTATATTCTCATTAATATTTTATGTATCAAGTTATATATTAACGGTAATATACTTATTCTAATGAAATAATATAGTTATAGTATTAATAATTGCACATCCTATTACTGTTAATTATTATAGTATGTTCTGTTAATAATCGATTACATTATTATGATAATCTATGTGACATATGGTTATGATGATAATGTAATATATTACATGTAATTATGGCAATATAATTATAATAACAAATTTGAAAAGTAGTAAGCAATATATGATTACAATTGATATAATAATAATACAAACACACAATAATGTATTAGGAAATGATACTCCAAGTGTGGTGAGGGTTTATTATTGATAAACCTGAGCCAGTCTAGAAAGATGTACGAGAAACTTCCCAATGGACCAAGCTGCCTCCTGGAAGTAAGGAACAGGAAATATGCATATGGACCCGTTTACTAAGAAGGAACCATAATTAGGATAATTGGCAGGTCGGGAGAAAATTCAGAGGGAACGGATGACACGGGGGATTGAGAAAGTGTCAGGAGAATTGCTGTGCAGATATCTGTAAGCGTCAACTCCACTTCATAGTCAATGAGCAAGCGCTTCAATTTGCTAAATGAATGAGCACTGTAAAATTGGAGTTTGTCTCATTTCCCCACTACAGGCTGCGAGATGATAGGCCCTGCCATATCCTAGCAATTGTGCATCAAAAAAAAAAAAAAAAAAAAAAATTATGACTCATGATTCCAGGCCTGGGGGCAATACAAAAGCTCATCAGTGCTCTGGGTTGCTCTTTATGAGAATCAGTACACCGCCTGTTTGCAATGAAAGACTGGCTTCTGTCTACTTCAGGAAAATGCCACTGCTTCCAAAAGAGAACCAGCTCTATGTCCTAAACATTTACTTTGGTTTAGTAAATTTAAACTGTAAAGGTAGAAAATATGAGTAGCTTATTTCTTACATTAAAAAGAATGCATTTTTGGTGGCACCCAAAGGTTTACAAGTTTGTCTTTCCACCAATGCCCTATTATAACCTCTCTGTGTCTCAGTTTCCTGATTCATAAAATCAGCCCTAGGCTGAGGGGGGTGGGTAGCTCAGTGATGGAACATTTGCTTACTGTGTAGGAGGTTCTGAGTTTGCCACCCAGCACTAACAAAGTAATAACAATTAGTATAATTAATTATTCAACTAAAATAAAATATTGACCCCAATGGAATAGAATTATGGAAAGGAGAAACAGTTGATTCAATAAAAGGCCTTTGGAGATAATAAGTAGAGTATATCATATGTATATATAGAAATGCCATGGTAAAACATGTTACTTTGTAAACTTCATACATGCCAATTAAAAGGAAAAAAATCTAGGCCCTAAATAGATGTTCTCAAATCTATTTTTCATTTGGCCAATTTATTGCTTCCACGATTCTTTAGAAAACACTATCGGTTGAGAAATGACACAATCTCCAAATGACAGTTCTTTCCTTGTTTATTTTTATTTTTATTTTTATTATTAGCTACATTTTATTAACTCTGTATCCCAGCTATATCCTGCTCCCTCATTCCCTCCCAACCCCACCCTCCCTCCCTCATCTCCTCCCTGCCCTTTTCCAAGTCCACTGCTTGGGGAGGACCTCTTCCCCTTTCATCTGACCCTGTTTTATCAGGTATCTTCGGGACTGGCTGCAAAGTCCTCCTCTGTGGCCTAGCAGGACTGCTCCTCCCTTGGGGTGTGGGGAGGTCAAAGAGCCTGCCATTGAATTCCTGTCAGAAATAGTCCCTGTTCCCCTTACCATGGGAAACCAGTTGATTACTGAGCTACCACAGGCTAATGGTGGGATCTAGAAAAGATCATTCTGAGTGAGGTATCCCAGAAGGAGAAAGACATACATGATATATACTCACTTATATAGACCTATAAGATATGATAAACATAATGAAATCTATACACCTAAAGAAGATAAACAAGAAAGAGGACACAAGGTAAGATGATCAGCCCTCACTTAGAAAGACAAATGGGATGTGCATTGGACATAGGAGAAAACAAGTAACAGGCCAGGAGCCTACCGCAGAGGGCCTCTGAAAGATTCTACCTAGCAGTGTATCAAAGCAGATACTAAGACTCATAACCAAACCTTCGGCAGAGTGCAGGGAATCATATGAAAGAAGGGGGAGTTAATATGATGTGGAGAGGATAGGAGCTCCACAAGGACCAAATATATCTGGGCACAGGGGTCTTTTCTGAGACTGTTTCTCCAACCAAGGACCATGTATGGATATAACCTAGAACCCCTGCTTGGATGTAGCCTGTGGTAGTTCTTTCCTTTTGAAGTTTCCTGTTCTGGCCCACAGCCAGGCTAGAAGCTCCAGCCATCAGATGAAGAAAGGACTCTCCCTCTCCCTGAGAATGTGATCTGAAGTCCTCAGATCTTACTTCGCTCACTGCCTCCTTGTTTGGACCTTTTATAGACACTATCAAGTTTCACAGAACTCTGCTCTGTCCTCCCTGCGTGTCATCGGCTCAGCTGATGACATGTTGACACACATCACTTGATAGATAGGTTCACTGCTTCATGTGTCACAGAATGCTTACTGGTGATTGCTAAAAATCACTTTTATCACATTCCAATCTCAATTCTTGAAATACAGTCAGAAAAGAAGGACCTTTTCTGCTCTGGTCGCTGTGACAGATCTGAAAAGTCCTCACATACACGTTTCACTCTTTGCCTTTCCTGTACCATGCTATGAAGTAAAACATTGTCTTTCTCCAAAGGCAGTACTCTGTGCTCTAAGCGACAGCTTATAGCATAATGGAATGCTTCTGTCCATGCTATGTTCGGCCTGCTTAAAAATAAACCCCATTTCCTCTTGTTTGCTCACATTTTACCTGGAGTTGTTCCCTTCCCGGGCAGAAAACCGCTTCCTCGGGGGCTCAACTGCACAATTCACTTCATCTCAGTGCAGAGCCCCAGGCCATAATAAAAATGGAGCAAAAAATCTATATACCAACACGGTCCTAGGGGCAAAAATGGATTATAGAAATTGAGATTGGAATTGACAGGGAAGAATATTTTCCATTCTTCTTGTCTGTCTCTTAAGGGCACAATTAGTTGCTTAGAATTGCACATAAAACACTTAAATTATTTTTATATCCCAGTGCTCTACTACAATTAAAAACCAAATATTTTTTTTCACAAAGGAAATATTTTATACTTTATCTTCTGTATCATATAAGTGTTGCTGTTTCATTTGTATGACATGGATCTATATTAAAAGTCTCAATTACAGAAATATTTTCCAGTCCCAGTTGCACATCCTTACTCTCATTCTAGATCTTCTTGACTGACAACACGTTCTCTAAAAGCTGTAGAGAACCAATCCTAGAGCCCAATGCTTTGTGAACATCTCTAAATTGAGGTGTAACAAATATCTATAGGACTATTTAGGAAGCAGAGTGACTATGAAATGGTAGACTCAGGCCATCTCCCATCCCTCTTCATCAACCCATATCATCAGGCTTTACCTGGTTGTTTGAGACCTCCCTTCGAGCAACAGGACTGAGGATGGATGAGGCAATGCTGAGGCATGACAGTGTATATGAATGAGTAGGTCGAAAGGTGAGCTAAGGATAATGTGAGTACCGATAACTCACATTAGGTTGTCTTAAATAAGGTGGCGCCTATCAGCCTTGTGTTGGCATTAGACCCCCAACTCTTCTGCCGATATATACCTCTATGCATTTCTTCAACCTATGTTTTCAAAACCATGTAAGCTATAACCAACCCTTTACTCTGTTGCTTTATATACCTTAGAACTGTCAGGACACCGGGTATCCCTTGACCTCTTGGTCTTTCCTTAACTGTACTTTGCCATCAGACACTGTAATTTGGCCTTTGAGCATGTCCGTTCCTGATGAATTTGAAAGAGTCTAAGATCTCCCATTTAAAAAAATGTATTCTAGCCAGATGTGGTGGTGCATGCCTGTACTCTCAGCACTGGGGAGGCAGAGGCAAGTGGATCTCTGAGAGTTCAAGACCAGCCTGGTCTACAATGAAAATCTAGAAGAGTCAAGGCTACACAGAGAAACCTTGTCTCAAAAAAAAAAAAGAGAAAGGAAGGAAGAAAGGCGTAAGGTGTGTCTTGTTTTACCTCTTTGTTCTCTCTAGAATCACAAGAAGGATATTTACTAAAGTATCTCACAGGAAAATGCCATGTTACCATTAAGTTTCAGGAAACTCAAAGAGTAATATCTAGAAAATTAAAGTGGAAATGTTGTGGGCTGGGGACAATAACTCAGGTGGTTGTTTGCCCAGCATGGGTGAGGCCAGTACTACTTATATCAGGCCATCTGGGGTATATGAGATCCCGTATCAAAACCAAAATTTTATAATACCACATTTGTCTAAGGTATCAATCAGAATCTTAACATCCGTTAAATTTTCATTCAGGTGCAGACCATAAAATATATGGCATAGAAGACCATAGAATATTTGCCAAACAAAAAGTTCCTTTAAGGCTTCTTTTTATTCTTAATTAAGAAAGAAAGAATGCAGGGGGATATTAAAAGAAATGCAGAAAGCAAAGGCGTAAGACATGCATACACATATGCAGCAGCAGACAGTTGACTTGCCGAGGTGAAATGCCTCCATCAAGTTCTCCCTGAACTGAGCAATTGCTCACTGAGAAGTGTGCCCTCGCCTCTCTAAACTGCTGCCACCAACAAGAACTGACTGAAGTCAGAGAGGAAGGCTCCTACCTTGTGTGTGGACAAGTTTCTTTCTGTGTCCTAGATCCCTCTCCTTATGAGTTGGGCCAAAGCTGGCCTTTGCCTGAGAACCCATTTGTTGTTCTTCCTGCCCCCCACCATGAGGACTCTCTCCCTTGCTGACAGTATGCATTTGTGAAGAGCACTTATTCAATAACCTAACAGATCATTGCACCCTATCCTGGTCTCCTTCACTCAAGAACCTGATATAAGTTGCATGAGAATTACGGCCAGTACATGCTGTGAAATGCAAGCTCCGTTTTCCTTAGCGTCTCCATCAGGATGTAGTACAATTGGTGGCATATGTCTATATGACTCCATGCCTATACAACATACATACAGGCAATACATTTTAAGGATGGACAGCGTGTTAACTGAATAGGTTTTATATATATAATCATTTATTTATTATAATTTATTCAATTTGCATCGAGGCTGTGGCCCCCTCCTTCATCTCCTCTCCTCCTAATCCAATCCTATCAGTGGACTAGGGGAGGGGCATAGAGGCTTAATAGAGCTTTACATTAACAAAACCAGAAATGGAAAGCGGGGGCATAACAACAGACACTGAGGAAATCTAGAGAATCATGAGGACTTTAAAAACCTGTATTCCAGGTTTAGATTTGGAAAAATCTAAAAGAAATTGATAATTGTCTTGACATATCACTTATCAAAAAGTTAAATCAAGATCAAGTAAGTAAATTAAACAGACATATATGTCCTAGTTAAATAGAAGCAGTAATGAAAAGTCTCCCAACCAATAAAAGTCCATGGCCAGATGGTTTTAGCACCCAATTCTACCAGAATTTCAGAAGAGTCAGCACCAATACTTCTTAAATTATTCAACAAAAAAAGAAACAGAAGGAACCTTGCCTAATTTGTTTTAGGAGTCCAGTTACCCTGATACTCAAACCACAAAGACCCAACAAAGAACCCACATGATCATAGATGCAAATTTTTTTCAATAAAACACTTACAAAATGAATCCAAGAACACATTAAAAAGATTATCTACAGGCATTATCAAACAGGCTTATCTATTTAAGTATGTTGAACTATCCCTGTGTATAAAAAAAAAAAAAAATCTTGATCCTGGCGGATTGTGTTTTTGGTATACTTTTGTTAGCTACCAAAGAAGAAAGGTAAACGCCAACCCAGCTACAAAACTTTTGATCTACAAGAGTGACCTGCTTACAAGATGTGCTATGTAATAGTGGCACAAAGCTTGTAGAAGTAAACAACCAATATTTGATGGAATTTAAGGCCAACTCCAAGAAATAGAACCCATCCCTGACACTGCTCAGATGGCCAACAGCCTGAGGCTAGAGAGGCCATGGACCTAGAGGAAGATCAAATAATAACATCCTGCTAAAGGGAGATAGCTGAAAAAAAAAAAATGACTCCTGATAGCACTCTGCTATATTGGTGTCTTGCTCAGCCATCACCAGAGAAGCTTCCTCCTGCAATATATGGGAACAATTATAGAAACCCAGAGCTAGACAACGCGCAGAGAGTGAGACCTTAGAATACTCAGTACTAAAAGAGATTTCTTTATCAAATCTCTCCCCTTAGGATTTAGGGAAGAAATAGGAGGGAAAAAAGCATAAAAGCCAGAGGCAATGGAGGACACCAAGGAAACAAGGCCTCCTAAACATGCAGAACTAACATGCATATTAACTCACAGGGACTGTGGCAGCAAGCAAAGAGCCTATATAAGTCGGGACTAGATAAGGTGAGAGAGGAAGTGGACACAAGCCCCCAAACCTAAGCCAGAAGCTATCTCCAATTGATAATTTTTTTCCAGTGGCGTTCCACTGAGCATACAAACCACCCTCAAGGCCAAGCCCAATACCCAGCATTAAATGGCCAACACAAATCACATTCAATGGCAAATTTTGCTGTGTCTTATAAATTTTTGTCAAGGTTTTGGGGCTTTTTTTTTCTTACGGGTACAGTTCATATATATTGTTTCTGGTCTCACATTATCATATAATTTCTTTGTGTGTGAGTGTGTGTGTCACTGCATATATATGTTTTCTGAGTTTTTTCTATGGCTCTCTTTTTCTGTTTTGTTGTTGTTATTATGTCCTATTCTGTTTTTTTCTTTTAGTTTTATTTTATTATTGTTAATGCCTGTTTGTATTCTAATGAGAGGGAGAAAAAAAGGGGTGAGGATTTGGGTGGTGTGAAAGGGAAAAGGATTTGGGAGTAGTTGGGAGAAGGAAAACTGTAATCAGAACATATTGTAAGAAAACACTATTTTCAATAAAAACCAATAAAGAAGCCAAAAAATGTCACAATGAAATATTTCAGCTAGATACTACATGTCTAATGCCACACAACAAATGAGTTCAGGAGCAGATGTTTTTGTCAGTAAGATTAGCCAAAAGGAGAAATATGAATAAAAGAATGGATTGTTCTCAGCTTCCCAGAAGAAACGTAAAATTCAAGGGTTTATATAATTAAATTAAGAACATTTTCAGGATGACAACAAGGAGTCAGACACAGAGACACTCCCATTTGACATGGCAGACTGTCACAAAGGCTTCCACTCTATTGAAATGCTCTCTCTGCCCTCTGGTGAAAAAAAAAACCTAACTAAAGAGCTTTGCTACTTCAATTGTGCAAGCGCATCTGTTAAAATACCTGCTCATTGACATTCATTTTTTAATGTTAAAAGTCCAATTAATCTGATTTACCCAAGTGAACAGAACATTCTTAATGAACATATTGAAAGAGTCCATCCATTCTGAAAACAATTTCGCATCTGAAAACACTGCCTCTGCTCTGCTTTCCTGAAAAGTCTCTGAACATTAAAAACCCATTTTGAGTTTGATAAAATGTCCTAGTCCACCCACCACAAAGATTTTTCTCCTCTGAAGCATCCTAATCGCCATCCACTTCCCATTACCTCCAAAAAAATTGTCAGAAAAGTTTTCAAATTGAGAGCAAGGCCATTTATCTCTATGTTGATCAAAAATAAATTACCTTGGTTTATTCACTCAGACAGGTTTCTACTTGTATATACAGTTGGAGCGAAGCAAGCATGATTAATGAGGTAGTTATGGGCAGTTTTGCCTCCAAGTTTCAAAATGACCTTTTTTAGTAAAGTGACTGACAAAGTATATTATTTTTGTTTTGTGCTTTTATTTCTTTTCTTTTTTCTTTTCTTTTCTTTTTTTTTATTCTTGCTGTGTAGGTTGTTCTTGAGACCTGAGCAATTCTCCACTTCCTCCTCCCCTGACGTGTGCTGGGCTGTGCTCAGTGTTCATTTTTGCCAGAATGCATTCATTGTTCTCTTATCCGCTAACCTTTAGCCCATGGCTGACAAAAAAAGGTTGGGGTCCGGAGACAGAGTGTAGGAGATTGATGATAAGCCCAGACCCCGTTGAGAGTGCTTACTGTGACGATGGGTGTCGCTTTGAACTACCAGGCTCCATTGCTCACTGCTTGCTGGAGGCAGGCTCCTGCCTTCCTGTTGGGCTCCAGTCCTGAATTAGATGGTGCAGTGTTTGAGCAGACAGAAGCCTCTGATCTGCAGGTAGCAGCAACGGTGGAGATGATAGAGCTGCCTGACCGAAAAGGATTGTGGGAGAGTTTCTGAAGAGCAACAAATCTAGCACCAAATTCTAAGTCATCGTGTATAATATCATACAAACTGCCTATGGTTTCCACTCCTGTTGCCTTGTGTAGACAGAGAATGAAACCTACTTCATATTTACTTTGAAATTTAAATAGAAAATACTGTCTGTAAAGTAAAAATCCATTTCCCCCATACATATCAGTTTCTTCTTTTATCAAAATTCAGGGACTACTCAATTCAGGACAAGCCACCACTAAGACACTTGTAATATTCAAGTGCTCCCTGCTGGCTGGTGGAGAACCTGACCAAACGATTTGCCTGGAATGTTTTCCCCAGATGCCCCTCCCCAGTTCAAACAGCCCAAAATGCCCACAAATACGGAAGGCCATCTAGCAATCTGACTTCTTGCTAACCATTCCCGTCGGTCCTGATCTGCTTGCTCCTTCCACATCAGACCAGCCTGCTGGTATTTTCTCAGATGAGCCATTTTCTTTTTTCCGGTTTGCTGTCTTCCCTCCCACTGCTCCCTCTCACCGGGCAAGGGCCATTGCTTCTTTCACATCTCATATCCCCAATCACATCCTTCCTCCATCAGTCCTGATTCATCAGAGGAATTTAGGATCTCAAAGATGGCAGGACATTTGCGTGGTGATTGTGCTCTTTTTTTTTTTCCTTGTTTAATTTCTTACTTTGCTTTCTCCTACACAGAAAACAAATTCCTAGTTAAGACTTTATGCCTCTCTCTGCTTGTTCCCTCTGGCTTAGGCAGCACTGATCTGAAAGGGCTTTTGCCTACTGGAGAGTCAATAAATCTTTGTGACACAAATAAATAATTACATTGTGTCTGCTTCTGGATGCTAGGGCTTCTAGATTTCAGCATCAAATCTTTAGCATCTATAGTCTTTGTTCAGGAAGAGAATTAGGTTATGGGTTAGACAAGGTTTTCATAACTTTGAGCCTAATTATGTCAATTGATGTTCATTTCATCATCTTGAAGCTTGGCTTATTTCAGTGTGCTAGGTTCCTCTTAACTGAGCTTTGTGTTCCTAAATCTAAATATTTAAAACTTATTTCAGGAGAGAAATGGTTTCAAAGTTGCCCAAAGCCTTTAGGCCCCCCAGTAGGTCAAGGTTCAATTATGAACAGCCTCCCCTTCTGTTCATTGATACTTTTTGTTAAAACATCAGAGGAAATCGCCTTTCAGAGGATTAACTCATACTTGGATAATATGCATATAACTTTAATATCATAATCTACTTGCAGGAATTCTGTGTGGGTGAGGAGCGTGTGGCTTTCTAGCATTCCCAGTAATTCTGATACAGCCATCTCAATTTGTGGTGAAGGCAGAGTTTCAAAACCAAGTCAAGTATTCTGCAATTATCACCCACAGGGAGGAAAAAAAAAAGAGTTAAAAATAAGATAGAGCCAATAGTATTTATGTAGATTGAATTATATTGTGAATATGAATTGCTGGTAAGAGGCTATATCTACAAAATCTGATGAGCTGATGAGTAAAACCTCCACGATTGTGGAGAGGTTGGGTTGTGTCAGGCCCATAGCACAGTTAGTATACGTCATGGGCTATTTTTAGCACTTAAAGAGCTATTTATTGCCTGCCTCTGCAAGCATTATGATAAACAGATAAATACTGTATTATCTTAACAAAACCAACTTCTCCACCAATCAAAGTGCTAAGAATGCTATTAGATAGCTTTGGAAGCTCAGGGTCGAGATTTCTCCACCTGGCTCTAACCTGCTTCTCTGATGTTTTCACCACTGTGCGTGTGTTTTTAATTTCAACAACTTTTATTATTATTATTTATTACAATTTATTCAATTTGTATCCCAGTTATGGCTCCCTCCCTTGTCTCCTACCAATTCCACCCTCCCTCCCCCTTCTCGCCCTATGCCCCTCCCCTAGCCCACTGATAGAGGAGCTCCTCCTCCCCTCCTATCTGACCCTAGCCTATCAGGTCTCATCAGGACTTGGTTGCATTGTATCCCTCTGTGACCTGGCAAGGCTGCAAACACATTGGTGTGAACTCTCTGCTCACCTCACCAAGTGTTTTTTAAAAGGGCTTAATTCAAGACTTTCTATGTTCTGTTACCAAACAAATTTCATGAAACAGCTTCCACGGGATTTGGAGTAACTTAGGTTTGTGATTCCAGGCTATTAGGGTCATTCATATGTGGCATCAGAAAAAAACATTTTATTTATTTTGAGGTAAGAATGGTGTGTGTGTGTGTGTGTGTGTGTGTGTGTGTGTGTGTCTAGAAAAGACAAAGGCAACGACTGGATGTGCACAAGCAGAACATTAAATCCAAGTACTCAGAGTAGGGTAGAAAAGAAGGTGAGCAAATGAAAAAATTAAACTCAATACTAAAGTTGGAACGTGCAAGTAAAAATTTTACTTGATTCTGATAACAACCTAAAGATTGATTCTGATAACAACCTAAAGATTTTCTTCTTCTCCCAAGGGGTTGAATTGCTTTCTCAAATATAGGCATAAAATAACTTAATGATTCACCAAAAGAAATGCAACAACAGGTATCTTATCAGTATGACTGAAGTGGTTTGTTACTAAACAGACCAAATCGTTTCCCAAAAAAAAAAAAAAAAAAAAAAAAAAAAAATTATTTAGGTTGGTTGTTTCCAGATTCTGGCTATTACAAATAAAGTTGCTATGAACATAGTTGAGCAAATGTTCTTGTGGAATAGTTGAGCATATTTCAGATATATATACCCAGGAGTGGTATAGCTGGATCTTGAGGCAGCACTATTCCCAGTTTTCTGAGAAAGCACCAGATTGATTTCCAAATAGCAGCTTCATCTGTAATAGCCAGAATCTGGAAATAATATGTCCCTCAACAGAAGAATGGTTACAGAAATTATAGTACATTTAAACAACAGAATTCTATTCAGCTATTTAAAACAAGAAAATCATGACATTTGTCAGCAAATGGATGGAACTAGAAATGCTCATCCTGAGTGAGGTATCCCAGAAGCAGACAGACACACATGCACTCACTTAAAAGTGAATATTAGCCATATTACATAGGATAAACATACTACAATCGATAGGCCCAAAGAAGCTAAACAACAAGGAACATCCTAAGCAAGATGCTTAAATCTCATTCAAAAGGGAAAACAGGATAGGCACTGGAAGAAGAGAGGAAACAGGCTGGCGCCTACCACAGATGTCCTCTAAAATACCCTAACCAGCAATGGATGGAGGCAGATGCAGAGACTCACAGTCAATCTTTGGACAGAGCACAGGGCATCCTATGGAACAAGGGGAATATATAAAATGACCCAGAGGGGACAGGAGCCACACAAGGAGACCAACAAAACCAAAAAAAGCAGGGCCCAGGGGCCTGCAGGGACTTATGCATTAAACAGAGACCATATAGAGGACCAAGACTGCCCCCCCCCGCTCAGATGTAGCTCATAGACAGCTCAGTCTCCAAGTGTGCTCCCTAATAAGAGGAGAAGAGACAGTCTCTGACATAAACTAGGTCGCCTGCTCCTTGATCACTTCTCCCTGGTGGGGAGACCTAGACAGCCCACAGAGGAAAAGGATCCAGGCAGTCCTGATGGGACCTGATATGCTAGGATCAGATAGTAAGGGGAGGAGGACTTCCCCTATCAGTGGAGTCGGGAAGAGGGATAAGGAAGGAAGAAGAATAGGGGGTGGGACTAGGAGGAGATGAGGGAGGGGGCTACAACTGGAATATGAAAAATTGTGAACAATAACAATAATATAATAAATATTATTTCTAAAAATAATACTCCCTCAAAACAAATAAATGCATATAGTAGTTCATGTTTTTTGGGGTTTTTTGTTTGTTTGTTTTTTTTAAGTCCAAACTGATTAGGACACAAAGTTGTCTACATAGAGACATGCATTTCATTGCTATTTGAGAGACCCTAAAGTCTCCGACTCCTACCAGTAGTGGTGGCCTGGGGAAGCTGCAAAGGGGTGAAAGAGGTTATAGCCAGGGATGTGGGGGTTCTGAACAGGGAGAAGGATGGGTGGCATGGATTGGTCCAGAAGCAAAAGCTGCTGCAGTATTCAGGTTTTGTTTCTCCTTTGGGCTTTATTGTTGTTGCTTGTTTGTTTGCAAACAGGCTACTCCAGAGACAATGACTGAGCTATTTAAATTTAAAGTGGTAGGAAAGCTGGAGGTAGCTGGTGCATTAGAATGTACATATAATAGAACACAGTTGGAGTTAGCTCGAGGGGAAGATACGGATACACAGAAATCTCTTTATGTCTTCAGTGGGTTGAGCAGACTCAAAATAAAATTGAGTATGGTTGTAAACCATGGTGACATATTTTTATAAAATGAAAGTGAAATGAAATGGTTGCCCAGTCATTAACAAGACATGAAAATAAGATGAAACAGAAAGAGAAGATATTTTTAAAGATGCCTGTGGATTTTCTCCCTTGACTTCAAAGATGTTGATCCTATTCTTGCTACTAAACCTCTAAAGTTTTCACAGCAATAGCACCTTCCTGCTTAGGAAATTCTAGCCACCATCCTGCAGGCAGGTCAGGAGCCTCGTTCAGTTTAGTTCTCACTCATCTGGGTCTTTAACATGGGGGCCCATGGATCTGGTTTGTTGGTCTCAGCAGAGTAAGGACTGAGAGAACCGCTGATGAGGTTCCGCCCACAATGGGCTAGCTGCGCAAGACAAAAGAAAGAAAAGGTATATGTAAAGGAGTGTGGACAACTGAGTGATAGATTTAGACTCCCAAAAGAATTAGAATTTCAGGCTGACTAAAAGGGAAGGATAAACATACCTGAAATTATGGGAGTAGAAAAGAGGAGAAGTAAAGCAGAAGATGGAGAGAGAAAACAATAAAGTTACACAGGATGCTAAAGTTTCTTACTAATCACGTTCTGCAGGTGCTCAACTGAGGACCAGGAAGAGCAGCAAAGAGCGCATGGAATCATATGAATGGCCCGTGAAGCATCATCTTCCGAATGTCCTGAGTTTTCTGACATGGAGAACAGTAAAGGATAGACTACAAAAATGCCTCAATGAAGCCTGCCTTCAAACATAAAAATATTAATGCATGTGGCAAAGGAGAAACTAAATCAGAGAAAGTCGTGGCAGAGGAAATATAATTTCACATTACCTGCACAGACACATCTATATTCTCTGTCACTGTCACAGTTTCATCAGGACTGATAGTATGAATAACACTTCAGAAATAAAGAAAATGTTCCTGAGATGTTTTCTTTGGGGGGGGGCGGAGCGAGGAAGCTTGAGATTTGGAGGGGATTTCATAGGGTTTCAACCACTAAGCCTTTTCCTCAACTTCCTACTCTTAAGTTTTGATTTGGACTTCAAATTTAGTTCAACAGCATAAGCTTGGGTGAGCAGGGTCATATCTATGTCTACATGGCATTGGCATTTTATCCTTTCAACACAAACTTCCTGCTGTTTGCCTCTGCCTTTCTTTGCCTGCTGCCTGCTGTCTCTGGTGATTAGTAAGGTTCCTTCGCCCAGATCCTCTGCATGGGTCTTACAGGCTCAACTGACTTGTCAAAACTTCCCTCCCTACCTCTTGGTTAGCACTATTCCAAGCTATGTGCCATTTGCTGTTTTTGTTCGGTTGATTGTTTTGTTTTGCTTTCAGAGTTTTTTCACAATGATAACTTGTTGGCCAATATAGTCTTCATGGGATGCTTTCTCTCGGGCAGCTCCCCTCTCCGCTAACCTGCCTGGAACTCACTCCCAACGTAGTTTCTCATAGGTGACTTCTCTTCTCTGCAGAATTTAAATAAACAATCAAATATCTCTATTCACATATTTATCAACCAACCAAACAAATAACTTGTGTTATATGTGTTTCTTTTTTTAAAAAAAAATATTTCCTGATCCATTGGCAATAAATGCTTGACTAATGATTCACTGACAATAAATTTCTGGCTAAGAGCACTCTAACTCATGACAAAGAAAAGTTTAACTCAGCTATTTTGTCTATTAGGTACATTGTAGCCTCTTTGTGTAAGAACCTAAGAACCCAATATAGATTTGGGCTCATTTTAAATAGAAAAATCATGAATATATAAGGTATTAAAATAGTAAAAAAAAAAAGGGGGGGTATTTTAGAAAACACAATGAGATCACCAGAATGAACATCCCAGCATGCTATGTGAGAGGAAGCAGAGAACCAACCACCTTGCTCATCACCTGGGAAGATGTGTGTGCCAGTGACATTTCTCATTGCTATGACCAAATATCTGACAAGTCACGATTTACAGGGGGGGTTCCTCTTGGCTCACAAT
Source organism: Rhombomys opimus (assembly GCA_010120015.1). Taxonomy (NCBI): domain Eukaryota; kingdom Metazoa; phylum Chordata; class Mammalia; order Rodentia; family Muridae; genus Rhombomys; species Rhombomys opimus. Next base: position 234,557 of record REGO01000476.1, read on the forward strand.
TGAGGACAGTGTACAACGTTGCAAGGAAGTATCAATAAAAACAGCCTGTGATGCACATCAGGGAGCAGGGGACAGGAACGATGACATTTGTGTGGCTATTGTTCCTTTTCCGTGTTTATGCAGTCCTACACTCCTGCCCACGGGATGGCACTACCCATGTTGTCCATATTAATAGAGGGCCCGCCATCCTCAGGCAATCATCTCTAAACATCCTCAGAGGGGCCTAGAGAGGATCGTAACTCCCGTCAAGCTGACAAGAGCAACCAAAAGAAGATGCATTGATGACATGAATTTTCCTCCTTGGGGCATGCCCACAATCAAGTGGAAAATCATAACAAGGGCAGATAGCATTTACACTTGCTTGCAGTGAAGTTTAGCGGCTAGTGATCTAACGCTGGGTGTAGGCGCACTTGCTGTTTTAAACAACGGACACCTGAGTTTGATCTCTGGGACGTGTGTAAAGAAGGAAGGACGTCAATAATGCCTCTGACTAACATTCAATTCATGCCATGGCATTCACTCCAACACATGAATGTCGTCTACACTCAAAGCAACGTTCCTTTAAATCTGCAGATACGAATAAAGTTCAGCTAGGTGCAGTCACAGGTTGTGACTTACGGTGGCAAAAACACAGACACGGAGGAGTGAAGGATACAGAGCAACTAAGCTGATGGCTCTGAGATAGCCTCAGAGTTTTCTCACTCCTGATATAAATAACAATGTTCTCTAGAGGCACGGATGCAGCTGGCTGAGATCCTGTAAGTATATGCCACACAAGAGAATGTAGGACAATGCAAGGCACCATGCCACTTCTGGCCAGATGCCTTCAAGACATGGGGAACCCACAGAAGACTAGAGAATCTACATACAGCAAGTGAAGATCAAATGGCCACGCTCTTACAATCCCGAGGCATCCCAAGAGCTGATGACCAGATGCAGCCTGTAACAAAGTGTTCTTTCCAGCTTACTAAGATTATTCTAAACATTTCAGCAAACTGTAAGTTGACTCAGATGCCGTATTTGCTTGAGATAGAAATAATTGTGATTATTCTAGCATCTGGGGTTCATAGTGAGGGAAATGGATCGTTTTGAGATTGTTCATCATTGACACTCATTTGCTGCAATGCCTACAATGTGAGAAACATTGTGTCAAGTATGTCACGTTGTAGATGAACAAGAAAAGCTCAGTAAAGACACATGTCAATTGATAATGGCATATGAGGTACTTGGCAGACAAGAATTGTAGAGACTGAAAAAAGAAATGACGACTTTGAAGGCTGCATGAACTTTGCTGAAAAGGAGGCATAATTTGACTGACTTATACAAATGTTCCTAACCGCAAGGGAGAAAACTAGATAATTTTTTATGGGGAGAATCCATGCAGAACTAGAACTGTAAGGGATGCTCATGGCATGCCTAAAGGACAATAAGTACATCATTTCAAACTAAGTAGACCGGCAATGCAGAACAGTGCGAAACAGTGTTACTGCATAGCCAAAGATCCCAGTCAACCTGGGAAATAACTAGCTACAAGAGCAAAGCGAAAGAAAAATGGATTATCATAGATGAATCCAGCTTTCAGTCTGGGGACTTTCAGAATTACAATGTTAATGACACAAGTAAGGAAACCAGTACAGACCCAGTTTTGAGTAAGGCGAATGAGTGTGAAAGGCCAGTTTGATTTCCCAGCTTATTTCTATTGCTGTGAATAATAATAATAATAATAATAATAATAATAATAATAATAAAAACCATGACCAAAGCAACTCACGGAAGGGTTTATTCGTGTTTATGGTTCCAGAGGGATAAGCATCCATTACCAGCCCAGTGGAGAACAGGGCATCAGGAGGGAACGGCAGCCGAGACAGAAAGTTGAGAAACCATATCTTAAACCACAGTCAGGGAGCAGAGTAGCACACTGGAAATGGTATGAATCTTTGAATCCCCAAAGCTCACTGAAACACAAATCCTGAAACAAGGCCACACTTCCTAAATCAAACAGTGCCACCAAACTTGGACCAAGTATTCAAGCATCTGAACCTACAGGGAAAATTTTCATCCAGGCTGTGGTAAGGGATTACTGGGCATAATCCTCATTTTAAAAGATGAGGCAACAAGCATATAGAGGGTGGGTTACTCACTAAGGATCACCATCTGGAATGGGTGGAGTCGAAAAATGAATTCAAACAGCGTAAGCAGAAGTAATATGCCCTTACCCACTGGTCGTTAGTTCTTTCAAGGATAATAGAAGGAACTAAAAGGTATGGATTTTCTGTTATTAAAAAAATAAAAATAAAGATGGGTAAAGTAGCTCGGATGAAGATGAAATCAGAACGTATGAACCTTATCTGACCTCCTTATGGACTTCTGAATAGAAAGTAACAAAGGAGGGAAGGGATTGGGGGCCAGAGTTTAAGATTCAAGGAATTTGGTGAAAAATTAGAAGAATGCAGGCCAACGGCAAAAAAAGAATGAAGGCATGCGGAACCTCACAGTCCTTCTTGATAGGAAGCTCTGCAGACTGAACAGTTATGTCAACTTCAGCCTGAGTTTCCAGAAAGTCCTTCAGAAGGAAGGGTGGGAAGATTTTGGTTGCAGATAAAGCTGTAAGGTCAAACATGGGAATAATATTAGCACATTAGAGTAAAGTTTACTTAAGATGGAAGATTATGTTTTGCAACCCTAAGCCAAGAGATTTCTCAAAGAAACAAGAAAAATAGGTAATTGTAAAATATTATCTACAGTTATGACATACTGGTTTCTAACATACCTATTATATTGAGGAATGAATATATTTTAATAGGAGGGATAGGAATAGATGACTAATCCATTAAATCTTCCTTGACAAATACTGCCTTGGTACAAGAAAATTTTTTGGATATGAATGACTTTTTGTTCAGAATAAATGAACCTTAGACACTGAAAGACAAAAAAAAAAAAAAATCTATTCATGAAGACTGGCTAGTTCCTACATAGATTTTTACCTTTTCAATTTCTCTTGGGAAACAAGTCCTCAATTGTGTTGACTGTGCTGATAACCAATCTCTTGTGACCCTTCCACTACAACCTGGCAACTACGGGCAAGTTTACAATACTTGAACACCTATGGCTTTGTACATTGTTTTCCACAGCCTGGGCAAGCAAAGCCTGAGCAGGAATGGAATATTAGACCTAATACTGTTGAACAGTTGCAGTGAGTACCACAAAGATACCAACATCTGCTTCACATAACTGATACCTGTAAAAATAGAACCATTCACTATCATGCATGATAATTAACAAGACAGATAGTATTTACATTATTATCACAAATAACTTTTAAAAATTATTTTCATAGACATATCAAATAACATAAAATTGTTTTAAGATGTTTTTTTTCCCTGATATGTAGTTCTTTTTATCAAACACCAAAGAGCAAAACACACCTGAGACCAATAACAAAGTCATCCTAATTGTTGTTGGTAGGAAATTGATCCTATGAATGTTGTTTAATTCAAGACATTGCTCATTCATCATAGATGACATATAACATAGAAAGGCAATTCTTCTTTATATACCTGTGCCCGCTTTTCAGAGCACTGTGTTTGTAAAAGGTTATCAACATCATCTGCTTTCCAGTAACTAATATCTCAAGGGCCAAAATGTTTGTCCTGCATCTCCTAGGAGATACCTTTGTTTTTATTTTCAATGGCAGTGATGCATGTTATCGGGTATGGAGAACGTTTCAGATAAAATTTTAAGTAAGATTTCGAAATATGGATTATTTATTTAGTTGAGGCTCAATTGTGATTCGAGGGAATCTTTAGGGTCTGGGGGTCTCTATTAGATAACAAGGTTGCTATGGTAACATTCAGAAGGGCAAGGGCACTTGAAGGCCGCACAGTGGGGCTGTGTTGCTAACAGGTCACATGAGTGCACTCCAGTGCCAACCATAAATGTAATAGAATACATGTAATATACCAGCATATATGTATAGTTCAGGTGCTGGACACTTTATGATTTACAAACATATATGTATTTACTATAAACTGTTAGGCAAACGGATCCATTATATAATAAAATATTAACATTATTTCGCAAATAATGTCTGAAGTAATTCTAAATATTTCTTTGCTCACGTTCTGTAGCTATGTCTCCTCAACAAGTCACTGTAATTAATTTAACTTCTAAAGATATTAGTTAAGACTAGAACATAAATTAATAATGGCACTGTATAAAGTTCTAGAAATTTTGTTGATATTCACACATTGGGGTTGTACCATGAAATGATGAGGAACATAGTACAGGAATATCTATTATTTCTTAAATTCAGTTGTTACCTACTTAAAGTAATATAACTCAACCCAAGTAGTTAATATTTCTAATATATTTAAATGCTAAACACATAAGCATTTAGAGGTTTCATCTAGACATTATCAGATATATGTTTTATAAGTTAAAGCAGCCTAAAGTTTCATAGCAAAGAGCAATTCTCATTTGGGCAAAATCGTCTCACCTTATTGTATGTGTCCTGACTAAGGAGAGTGGGGGATTTCTCCTGTTCATCCCTCAGGGAGAAGGAAGACAAATGACTGAAGGGTCCTGGGGTAAGACCGTCAGCATGAGAGAGGGTCAGTGGATGCAGTAGGGACTTAGCAGGAGGATGGAGTTTAGACTGATATAAAGGATGGAGAGAGACAGGCTTGTGAGGGATGGTCACATCCTAGGAAGAAGACAGGCACAGGGTAGGTTAGTATATGAAAGTCAAACACACTGAAACTTACCTATGAGAGACATACTATAGCCTCTAATGAATCAGAAGAGCACTTCCTACAGTTAATAAGTTATCTCTTTGAATAATCTTTTCTACCCCAGCAAGCAAAACAAGGGCTTGCAACACATCTCCTGAAGATTCTGTTTATTATTCCAGAAAGTGTTGGGAGAAGAAATGTATAAAGAGGAACAGAACCTAACTTCAGGAGGTTGGCGGGGCCCAGGCAAACAGTGAGTGAAGAGGAGTCAGCAGTGGAAGTCATTAACTCAGGAAGGCAGCTGATTTGGTCTAGAATTTGCTGGAGCATGAGAAGAAATTAAGTTATGAGCAGAGGCATAGAAGCTCCTGGAGTATTAATCTATGCAGCCAAGCTATGCAGAAACAATGGGTCAGCAAGAGGTGAATCTAAAAAGAATGAAGACCATATTCAGTTCCAGGCAGTGCTGTCTTGGATAGAGCCTGGTGGTTCAGCAAGCAGGTGAGTTTCTTGTGCAGGAGGCCTTATTTAGAATGTTTTGTTAACATGGAAAAGGAATGAATGCAAGAGTTTGAAGGGGCGGGCAACAAAACAAGCAAACGAATTATGTGAATGAAGCAGGAAACAACAAAGGTTAGAAAGAGCCGACATACACACACAATCTGTATTATAAAAGAGCCGACATACACACACAATCTGTATTATAAAAGAGCCGACATACACATACAATCTGTATTATAAAAGCAACAGGATAATACTTGCTTGTAGACGTGTAGAAACATTTTCTACTTCTGAAACCTTACATCTCAGGATTAATTATTTATCATACAATAAAATCCACTAGGACATTCACTGTGGGACAAGCAGCCTGCTTTCTTACCTTTCTGACCATAGAAATCACGCAAAGGGAGACTATACTGAATGCTTGATACATTAATATTAAATTTTAACTGAATATGATATTTCTTATATCTTTAATTATATATCGTATTATTTCTGTGCTTCATAAGCAATGGGGGACTATTTTGCATACTTGGAACGAAGTTAGCATAAAATAACACATGTGGATCAAAAAAACATTTTGCAAGCAGGTACACTCAACTCATAACACAGTAAAATTAATGTTTTATGTTCATTTCCTTTATTTTAAGCAATATATATTTTACATCCCTGATAAGCCTTTAAACCAGTAAATAAAAATTGGTGATTATAAGAGGAACCTTGCTATTTATTAATTTTTATGCTTACTTAGTTGATTCTCTCAGAACTTCTAGAACTTCTACCTGAAATGTAAGCTCACCTAACAACCATGAATTTACCTCTTTTTTTTTTCCAGTTAGTACACATTTCTTCCTTTAATTTGTTTAGTTTCTTTGGTTAATTCTGTGCAATACTCATGCTAGTAAAGCAACTTAAATGAAACATGTATCCTTGATCTACTAAATAGTAAATATTTAAACGTTATACTGTCGTTTAAATTGAAATATATTTTAATTTCGTCTGCTTTCCCTGTCACATAGTTATTAATTTGTTAACAACCAATTTCATTATTTAGTGTCAAAATGAATTAACAGAAAGTTGACTAGCAAGAACAAACCTAGTTGTGTAAGACAGGTCAATGCCCCTGTGACTAGGTAAGGAAGCTTAGGAACTGGTGGCCTAATCTGTTGTTTACAGATTATTAGATTTCTTGGAAGGTACCAGTTCTCTGAATGTCACGAGTGAAGTCTTGAGAGTCATGAAAAGTTACACACTCATCATACTCAGGAATCAAAGAGGGTCAAGCCCTGTGTAATTTGAGAGCAAACCTTTGGCTGTGTGCTTTCTACATCTACATCACTGTGGCCAATCTCTGGCCTAAGGAGTGGGTCAATCCCAACACTTCCGTGAGATCAGGCGGTATAGTCATCTTATCTAGACAGCTGAGCAAAAAGAAAAGGTGTAATTTGACCACTAGGACACATCCAAGGAAGCTGAGTATTGGCCAAGCTGACTTGAGTACTTGGAAATATAAAAAGATGTTTGCTAGACGACGTTATTTAACACTTGAGACACTTCTTCAGGCTCTGAGACTCGTGGTACCAAAGCAAACTGGGACTGGATTCCTCCACTCTGACTTTGATTCTCATTCACTTGCATTATTCTTCATTTAATTACTAAGACTTTGCTCCACCCTCTAAAGCTTCCGTTGTTACAATTTTACAAAGGTCTTTGTTTTCCTTAGCATCTGGAAATATTAGTGTTGATGGCTTTTTTTCCTCCGTAGATAATAGCTCCTCTAATATTTTTTTTTTTTAATTTCTGGTTTGATGGTTTTGTTAACTTCGCTGTGTTGTGTTTCACATTGGAATTTTTCTCCAAGTATCTGGGTCTCTATTGTCTGCTTATGTTATTTGAGTCTGAAGTAGAGATCTTCTTTAGAGTGTCCTGAAGTATCTTCTTTAGAGATCCTGAGCTCACACAGTCATTGAAGCTCGCTGTCCAGGATAAGGAAATTTCAGTGATTTCAGGTTTTCTCCTTTGGGCTGATCAGAGTGCTCACTGAAAACTTTCCAAATCACCAGGATAAAGGTCAAAGAACAAATGCCAGCAGATAAAACAGGCTGGGCTATAATATTCTGAGATACAGTAGGAGAAGCAGGCTATCAACATGTGCCACATGGCTTCAGGCTGTGCCTGGAGAGCCCAACTGCCCTTTGTTGGGCCAGCTACACCTTCAATCTGAAACCCCATTTTCCTCCAACCTGAAGAAGGAAAGAATGCCAGCCACTGAGGAACAGGAGCCTGGGGATAGAGAACTCACTGGTACTGTTTCCTTATTTTAGCTGCTGTTCTTTTCTTACCTCTGGGAGGTTATCAGCAGGCATATCTAAACCTTCAGCTTGTTGAGAACTCTAAGGTAGAAATAAAATCAAGGCTTGGCTATCTAAGATGCCAGCTCAGGATTTAGTTTCTGTGTCTGTTATATCAGTTTCACTTCATCAAGATGCCATTATACCTCTAAAAAAACGCTGCGCTATTTCTTCTCTTCCATGCATTTTTTGGGGGATTTATCATAAAAGTACATCCACAGAGCAATTTTTTTTAAAAAAAGAATTTTTGATAGGGAGCAGACTTAGAGTTGGTGTGCAATCCTCCATCCACAGCTGAATCACCTAAGGGGGTTTTGTTTGATGAAAGTGCCTCTTAAAAGTCTCCAAAGCTAGGGTCTATTTCCTCCTTGCATGTCTAGAATGAATCCTACCTGTTGGGGTGCAGTTTGCTTTCAGGCCCAGCTAAGTCCTGTGTAGGTGAAACAGATGTTTACATGACTGCCTATAACTGAATTGGGACTGTTTCCTTTCTGTGCACTTGCTCTTGGGTGATGATGACAAGGCTACCCTGGCTTTGCTGGACTATTGTAGGAAATAATATGTTTGAGACTTGACATATCTGTTATAAACTGTATGTCTCCGTTGGACTGGCCTCTGTATAAGGAGGAGTGTTGTACTTCTCGTGGCTTCTGTGTTGTTAGCTATTTCCACTTCGACTTTTTATTTTGTATAATATATTGTCTCTCATTTTACTAATCTTATAACAAATAGCTTGTGATTTTATATAGTTTTCAAACAGCACATTTCATGTTTGTGGTTTCTACAGTTTTCTGCCTTCTATCTGGCTAGTCTCAACTCCACTCTCTTGCTTTTTACATGCAGCAGATAATGATTTTCTTCCTAAATAATATTTCTTTCTTTGCATGTGGGTGTGTGTGTTTTGTCTTCTTGCCGTTGTTGTTCTTGGGATTTCAAATGTGAATACTCAGTTATCTTTTATTATCTTTCTTTTGTTCGTTAAGCATATTGACAGTTATACAAATTTTCCCCAGGGCTATTTTAACAACTTACAGACACAACCGTTGCTTTCAACATCAAAACAAAAACCAATCTAAAATGACAATATTAAAAGCTCCTCTCGATCCTACAAACACAGATGCAGTCTTCTAGCACCTCTTTTGGGATGTTAGGAAACATGATTCCTAGTTTCAAAATTAATCACAAAGCTTCAATAATCAAATACTATGGTAACAGCAGAAAAGGAGATGCCCAAGCCAATGAAATGGAGGCCAAAGCTAAATTCATCATGACCTTTGATAAGAATGTCAAGGCAGAATGGGGGAACTAGATAGCCACATGTATAAAAATAAAATTGGACCTTAACATCATCTACAAAAATCAATTTAAATAAACGTTCTGAAAAAAAAATAATGAGAAGTCTTTTGATGAGGACTTATGCAATGACTTTTTTGGATATATACTCATCAACTGGCGAATAGATTAAGGAAATGTAATACATAAGCAACATATTCATCCTTTAAGAAAAACGGAATCCTGTCATTTGTGACACTGAGTTTTGTTTTTGTTGTTATTCACCTAAAAGCCAGACACTAACAGGTTCTGAGTGACCTCACTAATATCATGTTCCATCTGGAGGAGTTGGCTTCATAGAAACAGAGAGCAGAAGGGTAATTACCAAAGGGCGGGGAGGAGGAAGGGTGGGTGATGAGAAATGTTGCTTGATGGGCACTGAGTTACAGTTGGAAAGGAAGAAGAAGTTCTGGTATGCTGCTATAAGGCAGGATGATGGAGTCAGCAGTTGCATACATGTAAGGTGCTAGGAAAAGGGAATATAACCTCACTTAAGCAAAGTGAATGAGTTCTGAAGGTCTAATGAATGCAGCATTTTTGTAACTGGCAATGCTGCACTGCTTAGGCGGAAAACCTGAGAGGATGAATCCAAAGTGTTCTTCCCACAAGAACAATAACAAGTATTAATAGATATATGTGGGTGATGGATATGCTACTTTGATTGAGACCATTTTGTAATCCATAAGAATATCAAAACATCAAACTACATACCTTAAATATACATGATTTTGCCATCATTCATAAATCAATAAAAGTGCATATAAAAAAGAAAACATTAAGATTCCATCATAATCAAAAATATATTGCAAAAAAATTTCATATTCAAATGTCAGGAAATTTTGGGACTTCTCAGTTTGTTAATTTGTAGTCAGACAAACTTGAGTGTCTTGTTTCTACACTGACAACTAGTGGAAGGTTCTGTTTGTCCTAACAGATAAGTTTTATTATATTCAAGGAAGAGTGGGTTTTTTTTGTTTGTTTGTTTTGTTTTGTTTTTTACTTGCTTGGATATGGTTGCAAGTTAAAAAAAATCCATTTATTAGATGTAATTCAGAGCATCACTGTTTCTGTTTGCCATTTGCTCTGTCATATGGTAGATAATAATTTAAAATGATTTGCCATTAATATGTTTTCATGAAATTCTCAAAATTTTTTATATGTGGCTATCAAATATAGTGTTTAGATACTCTAATTATGTTTTCCAATTGAGTTTTATTGTTTTGCATTAGGAGAAAATATCGTCTTACTTAAAAATTTTGCTCATTCTGAAGATATGCCTGCAGGTCCACTTGCCCATCAGTGCAGGTGCACGTGAGGGCTAGAAGTGGCCCTTAAGATATCTTCCTCAATTGCATCTCCATCTTAGCTAATTTTTTTTGAGGCAGGGTTTCTTGCTGAGCCTAAAACACATCCCATTGACTAGACTGGACAAGCAAAACGTCCCCGAGAGACATCTGTCTCCTCTCTACCCCTTTGTCCCAGGTTTTTTTAAAAAATTATATTATTATTATTAATTTAAAATTTAAAATTTATTCACTTTGTATCCAGGCTGTGGCCCCTCCCTCATTTTCTCCCAGTCCCTTCCTCATCTCCTCCCTCCCCCTACCCCTCACCACTATCCTCCTCCCCAAGCCCACTGATAGGGGAGGGCCTTCTTCCCTACTATCTGACCCTAGCATATCAGGTCTCAACAGGACTGTCTGGATCCTCTTTCTCTGGGCCTAGTAAGGCCACCTTGCCAGGGGGAAGTGATAAAGTTCACTTCCCAGAGCCAGAGACTGCCCCTGCTCCCCTTACTAGGGAACCACTATGGAGACTGAGCTGTCCATGGGCTACATCTAAGGTTTAGGTCCTCTCCATACGTAGTCCTTGGTTGATTCATCAGTCTCTACACTTACCCCTGGGCCCAGATTTTTTGGCTCTGTTGGTCTTCTTGTGGAGCTCCTGTGCTCTCCAGGTCTTACTATCTCCCTCTTCTTTCATAAGATTCCCTGCACGCTGCCCAAAGTTTGGCTATGAGTTTCACCATCTGCTTTGACACCCCGCTGGGTAGAGTCTTTCAGAGGCCCTCCATGGTAGACTCCTGTCCTGTTCCCTTTTTTCTACTTCTGATATCTACCCTGTTTGCCCTTCTGAATGAGGATTAAGCCTCTTCCCTAGGGTCATCCTTGTTGTTTAGCTTCTTTCGGACTACAGATTTCAGTATGTTTCTCCTATTTTATATGGCTAATATCCACTTACAAGTGAGTATATGCCATATGTGTCTTTCTGCTTCTGGGTTACCTCACTCAAAATGGTCTCTTGGGCACTACAGAGCTGAACTCAAGACTTTACTCTTAGTGAGGGAACCATGTAAGCCTTATCTGCCTGGTCCTGAATCTTCTGTCATCATTGCTCTTCAGTGGTTCTTATCATAACTACATCATCTTGTCACAGTCTCCTTTAAATATACTCAACATACTTGGTATTGTACAATAAACAGTGGTTGTATTAAAAGATTATTTACTTTAGCAAATGCTTTCCTCTAGTTTTCTCTTAAATCTCAAAATTGTCACTTTTTGAGTTGTTCATATTTAAGACATAAATGTGATAACTGGAAACTATTTTAAAGTGCATATTCTGATCTAGACACATAATAAAACTCAGTATAGTTGAAGTCCTCATTACTCATTTCCCCCAAATCTCTAATATTGGTTCATATATGTTTTCCAAGTGTTTGTTTACAAAGGAAATTTTCCATTCATCATTTCACATTTCCATATTATATTTATTACAGCAAGAAGAATATACTTATCACTTATTAAATTAGATTAACCTGTGAAGATAATTTTATTATTTACCTCAACAATTCCTTTAAGTATTGTGTCTTGAATATGTTGTCTTCAAACAACAGTGACAATTTTACAGGCCCTTCATGCCCTGAGTTTCCTATTCTGTAAATGACTTATTATAATGCTATATTATTAGTTATAATACAAGACAAAATTATACACTTAGGACTAGGTGTATTCACAAAAGATGTAGATATGTACCTATATTTCATATAATTCATATAATTTAAAACTGATCTACTTGTCAATTTCAACTTTAATATTTTAAAATTTCATTTATGGTTGACAAACCTATATTAAACATATATATTTCCTATTATTTATGTTTATTTATGTAATATTTCCTATTGTTTATGTTTATATCTGTTCTTAGTTTATTTCATCTCTATTATTGGATGGTTTGTTTTACTTTAAAGAAAGGCATCTATTTTATCAAGATTATTTTAGTGAAAAAGTTAAAATGGTAAAGATAAGTAGCTCATATAATTAAATGCAACAAAATTAATGGAAACCACAGCAACCGCTGGACAGTCCTGACTTCCCATGAAACTTCACTTTGAATACGCTTTAGTTTCAACCACTTAGAAATCTGTCTATAAGAAAGAATAAGCAAAGCACAGACCCTCCCACTTGGAGTGGAAGCTGCAGACACTTTGTAAAGGAAGAGTGTATGCGTGCCATAACGACTTGACCTTGCCCCTTTCGTGGGAAAGCAGCCTTGACAAGACGCCGGCAAATGGGAGCAGCTGACTTCCAACAAGCTTGTTTATAAAGAGACTGGTGGAGCAGACTTTGCCTCCAGGCCGTGGTTTCAAACTCCCTTTTTTAGTTTATTATTAAAGCACATTAATAACCTCTCGTGCCTCACCCACATTCTGTCTCATCCTAGTGAAATTATCTTGGGTTCAGCACATCACAGTGGAAAATCACTTTCCTAAGTGATCTGAAGGGATTCTCATTCTCCTCCACCTCAGCATTCAGCATGTGAATCTTCAAGTTCTCGTTTTAAAAGGGAAAAAAAAAAAAATCATACCTGCTCTTATTAGTATAATAGGCAGTATAGCTATTTCTGGTAAAATTTTTCAATCCACTTGCTCTCTTCATAATTGCCCTCTTCAATGTAAAATTACTTTTTTAAAGTTCCCAAATTTTTAAGCCGTATTTAAGTTTGGTTATTGAAAAGGAACAAATTAATTAATTTCGTTGGTTTTGATATGGTACACTGCAAAACTCCAAGAAGCCATGGGCGTATGAAACAATAATATCCTGTTCATTAGAGAAATAATTAACAGACAAATATGTGGTAAGTAAATTGATTTGGCTCTGACTAATTGACAGAGACATCAGAAAATTAATGTCACAGTCCTGTCTGCGGCGCTAGCCACTCTAGAAAAAGGTTACCTTCCCCTCAACCATTAAACTCTTAACTTCAAAAGCTACTTCCATTGCAATAAAGGAGCATTTTAAGGCACTCTGGGCCCTTCTCAATAAAGAGTGCAGATCTCAGACTCCTTTTTTTTCTGTTCCTAGCATTTTTAAATGCTACCTCCTTGCCTGTGCTTTGGAAGTGATAGTGAAAATCCTCTGTCCCTTCACTGCTGCTGTCCACTCATGCTGAGTGTTATCTACAGACCACAGGCCAACACTGTGACCTAGAGCAGTGGGTCTCAGCTCCCGAGTCTCAGCTCCATCCCCTAGGCATCCGCCAGCTTTTTTTTTTTTTTTTGGAAACAGTAAACTATATTATCAACTGTTAAAAACCTTTTTTTTTAAAAAATATAAGGTAGCACCAGGTTAAAGTCAAGAACAATTATAGTATATTCTGAAAGAATGAATCATTTATCCAAAATAAATTCGATGTTTTACAGATACCATCACAAACCCCACAATACTTTGAAAGAGGTTCTGGCTGGCTGTGCCTTATGAAGATTAGTCTAGTAAACTAAGCTTCATAACTGTGAATGTGAGGCATAACTTCTGGTTCACAGGCCTCAGTTTTGATGAAGTCAGAATCATTTTAAAAACAGACTTATTTAAACTAACACATCTATTTTAAAATGTGACGTGCACTAAAAAATATGAACTTGTGAAGCAAGAAAAAATTTAGCATATGTTTAGCTATTTCAAATCTATTTTTTTTAAAAATAATTACAACCTAATTTTCAAGATAGACTCTGGATCGCAGTATTTAGAGTGTATGGTGTCTGACAGTTTCCCAAAGCAAATGGATCAGGGTGAAGACGGTTGAAGCAGGGGCTCAACAAAACAGATGGAGAAAATAGTTCCTAACCACATCAGCGGAACAGGGTTAAAATACCAAGTCTTTCACCTTTCCATATCTATGGCTTATTTCACATTCTTACACTGTTCATATGGATGTATTTAAAAACTTAAGTTGAAAAAAATTAGATGGTAGCTTATTTAACAACCCTTAAAATGGAAAGGACTTCTCACAGAGAAGTCGATCACATTCTTTCAAAATTACAATGATTTTTAAAATTTAATTAATTTTTTTATTAATTACAATTTTTCATTTTGTATCCCAGCTGTAGCCCCATCCCTTGTCCCCTCTCAATCCCATCCTTCCTCCCTTTCCTCCTCCCATGGCCCTCCCCGAGTCAAATGATAGTGCCCCCCCATCCTCTTCCCCTTTCATTTGACCCTAGCCTTGATAAAGTCTCATCAGGACTGGCTGCATAGTTTTCCTATGTGGCCTGGTAAGGCTGCTCCCCCTTCAGGTGGAGGTGATCAAAGCGTCAGTCACTGAGTTCTTGTTAGAGACAGCCCCTTACTAAGGAACCCACTTTGAGACTGAGCTTCCATGGGGCTACATCTGTGCAGGCCAAAAGCAATCTACAGATTCAATGCAATTCCCATGAAAATACCAACAGAATTCTTTACAGAACTTGCAAGAACAATTCTCAATTTCATAGGGAAAAACAAAAAACCCAGAATTTTTAAAACAATTCTGTACAGCAACAGATCATCTGGAGGTATCTCCATCCCTGATCTCAAGCTGTACTACAGAGCAATAGTAATAAAAACTGCATGGTACTGACATAGAAACAGAATGGTGGATCAATGTGATCAAATAGAAGACTCAGAAATAAACCGACACACCTACAGATACTTGATTTTTGACAAAGAAGCCAAAATTATACAATGGAAAAAAAGATAGCATCTTCAACACATGGTGCTGGTCTAACTGGATGTCTACAGGAAGAAAAATGCAAAGAGATCTATATTTATCACCCTGCATGAAACTAAAGTCCAAGTGGATCAAAGACCTCAACATAAAACCAGACACACCAAATCTCTTAGAAGAATTATAATGATGTTTAAAGAAAAGACCAACTGTAAATATTTTTAAGTTGTACCCCTTCAGAGAGTCCAGAACCAATTGACCATGCCCATTTCATTTACTTATAGCAACATTTTTCACAGCAATCAAGACATAGAAGTAGCACAAGGGCCTGTCAATGAGGGATAGGTTTTTTTTTTTTTTAATATGAGATGTAGGTGAAATATTCTGTAGCCTTAACAGAGAAAAATCTTGTCATTCTAGACAACACAAGTGACTCTAAAAAATTATTTCAAATGAAATAAGTCAACTGTAACAGGATAACTATTGCGTATCTTACACATAAAATATGGAAAAGCCAAACTCTTAGAAGCACAGTAGAACACTGGTGTCCAGTAGTGCAGGGTTGGGAGGGGCTAGGAAGATGGTGGTTAATGCACAGAAAGTTAGGCTTGAACGCTTGGTTCCGGGTTGGTGATGCTGTTTAGGGGAGTTCAGGAGGTGTGGCTTTGCTAGGAGGAAAGGACATGAGGTGGGTCAGCTTTGAGAACTTTCTTAGTTTCATTATACTATTGATTAACTGCTGTCTTTCTGCTTCATGCTTGCTGTTGAAGACACGATCTCTCAGCTTCCTGTTTCTACTCTCATGCCCGAAGCTTGCTGCCATCCTTCCCATCATAATAGGCTCTTACCACACTTGGGAACCATAAGCCAAAATAAACTCCTTGTTAGGTTGCCTTTTGTCATGATGCTCTGTCACAGCAAAAAAAAAGCGACTAACGCAGTACCGGCAACAACAAAAAAGTGTGGAGGGAGACAGCAAACACAACTCCACCATCAAACACAACACCACCATACTGAGTGGAAACCACCTGCCAAGCAATTATATGTTCAAGCTCGTTCTTCAAGGAAGCTAAAGAGCAACTCCAAACTTCATGCTCAGAGTGGTAATGTTAATGCATTACTTCATACAAAAGATTTAGCCATTTGTCGGTTTGTTGCTTTGTTTGTTTGTTTGTTTGTTTCAAAGCACATTTTTGAGAGCTCATGGCAGAGGTAATAGTTGGAAGACAAACATTCTGTCCTCAAATATCTAGGAAACTGGATATCAAAATTCGGTGAGAAAACCTGATAGATCAGAGTGTCAATGCACAATTCTACGCCACAAATCAAGTCTTACCAAATGGGTTGAAATAATTTCATATATTTTATAAGAACATAGTTCAATAAAGTTAAAAAAAAACAAAGCCAAAAAAAAACAAAAAAGCCAAAATAAAAAAAAAAAAAAAACCCTTGATCGGAGCAGAAATTAATTAAATAGAATAAAATGTAATACATAAGCAAGATGTAATATACAGAAAGACATGCCAGTGTTACATATTTAGAAGAGAATTAGTCTTCCTCCAAGACTGAGCCTTCTGACTGTACTGTAGTAAATAAACAGTAAACGTTGGGCTATACAATGTTATATGCCCTATAGTTATTGCGACAGTCTGATTTAACCACTATCACAAATAATAAGGCACAACCACCTGTTAGACTTTATAATTGCCTTATTACCTTGGGCCGGGCAGATATTTCTACCTGTGCTGTCTCAATAACCTCACCGTTCACCTCCCAGCCTCCATGCAATGCCATCCACCTTAACCATCCCCATCGGGTCTACCTTCCATCCAAAATCTTATA
The DNA here is from genome assembly GCA_010120015.1 of Rhombomys opimus. Taxonomy (NCBI): domain Eukaryota; kingdom Metazoa; phylum Chordata; class Mammalia; order Rodentia; family Muridae; genus Rhombomys; species Rhombomys opimus. The sequence continues at coordinate 251,289 of REGO01000476.1, forward strand.
AATACTTGCTTTTATTTTCATCTTGGTGTTTTCTCCATCCAAACCATCCTCAGAGTCCTTCCACCTCATCCACGTGGTTCTTTCTCCACCTAACCTATCATGTAGTCCTCCTTCTTCCTCTCTTCCCATGATCCTCCTGTCCTCCAAAGCCCGTAAACCTTAGCCATGCCTATCCTATTATTCCCCGCCCAGGTATAGGACATTTAATCAACCAATCAGATACATTTACACAAGGACAGGCGTATCCAGGCAACAATACATAAGCATCAGAACACCCCCCCAACATGACTGTTTATCTAATTGGTGAGCCCTAGAAACATAGACATTCAAGCAACATCGAACAAATTCTGCAGGTTACATGTATATGTTTATTCATTTACATGTACTGTAAAAAAACAATGGTTAAAGAGGTTGTGAATTTGGGTGGGGTGGAGCATGGGGGGTGTACAAGAGAACGGGGGTAAAAAATATAATTATTCTTTAAATAAAAATAATAAATCCAAATATAGAGTTTCACTCAAACAAATGGTAAAAACAGAAAGAATATTACCAATTTCATTCTACAAATGAACATTACCCTAACACTAAAACTGGAAAAGGACACAACAGGAACAAAAAGATTATAGACAAATTCCCCTGATGAACAGATATGCGAAAAATCTCAATAAATTTCTCACAAACCAAATTCAATTTGCACTATAAGAAGATTTTACACCATGACCAAGTTAGCTTCATTCCAGGTATGCAAGGCTGGTTCAACACACACACAAACCAATAAGTGACAAACAGCACAAAGACCTAAGGACAAAAGCCACAGGACCTTCTCATTAGATGTAGAAAAGTCCTTTGACCAAAGTCAATATCCTCCATGATTAAAAGAAGAAAAAAGGTTGGGAGTAGAAGTACATACTCCAACATCATAAACACTGCATGCAGCAAAACCTATAGCTACAATATATTAAATAGTGAAAAACTAAGAGCATTTTCCCTAAAATATAGAACAAGGTTGTGACTATTTCTTTTCTTGTTCTCTTCTTGTTCTTAGAATCTTAAATTCTAAGCTGGAGCCATAAGACAAAAGAAAAGCCTAAAAGATAAAACTAGAAAAGGAAGCCTACTTTCAGACAACATGACCCAGTCTTTAAAAATTCTAAAGAATCCAGCAGAAACCATTGAGCCCTAATAACTAGTTTTGGCAAAATTCAAAATCAAAATATAACTTATATACTAATAGAAAAGTTGTCGATAATGAATTGAGGGCAGAGGGAAGGGGAAATCCCACTCACGATAGCTTCAAAAGCAAAAGAATACGGAAGAATAATAAACTGTTAACAATGGGGATGCAATGTTGCAACTAGAAATCTTATGTCACCAAATAAAACCTCAGGTATTAGGAATGGGTTATATATTCTTCATCCATTGTACAAAGGGGCCTCATGAATTCCTGCCAATATCGTAGACTATGGTCAATGCTATTGGTTCCCCTCTACAACTTGTTGGTAAGAAACTACTGCCGAAGACACTACTTATTTGTACCATCAAACATGG
>REGO01000476.1:258772-269006 GCA_010120015.1 Rhombomys opimus
CCCCTGCTCCCATTACTCAGGAAACCACATGGGGACTGAGCTGCCTATGGGCTATCTCAGCAGGAGGTCTAGGTCCTCTCCATGAATGGTCCTTGGTTGCAGGTAAATGGATGGAACTAGAAAAGATCACTCTGTGTGAGGTAACCCAGAACACATGGTATATACTCACTTACAAACGGATATTAGCTGTATAATACAGGATAACTATACTAAAATTTACAGACTAAAGAAGCTAAATAACAAGGAGGACCCTAGGGAGGATGCTTCAATCTGATTCAGAATGGCAAACAGGATAGACACCCGAAGCGGTGAAAGAGAGGGAACAGGATGGGAGAATACTATAGAGGGTCCTCTGAAAGGCTCCATCCAACAGACAATCAAAGCAGATGCTGAGACTCACAGCCAAACTTTGGGAAGAGCACAGAGAGTCTTATGGAAAGAAGTGGGGAACAGAAGGACACGAAGGAGACAGGAGCCCCACAAGAAGACCAACAAAGCCAAAAAAATCTGAGCCCAGGTTGTCCTGCACAGACTGATGCACTGTGCACACTTCAATGGTCATATAAAAATATCTCCCAATGAAGCTGAGGACAGGAACTGTGCAAAAAGGGAGATAACTGTAGGCATTATCCTGTCTTAAGCCAGAAGACATAAATATTCCAAAGGCATGTGATCAGAAGATTCTGCAGCGCTAGACATAGGCTGCCTTGACTTTGGGGTCAAGGGGAACTTTTGTTATGGAGGTGCCTGTAAAGAGCCATGGATGAATGAATCTTCTCTTTCCTACCAACCAGTGAAGTTCTCTGATGCTCTAAGCTGAGCTGTGAATAGTATCTGTCTGATGCAGTCATCTTCTGTTTTGAAGTTCCATTGTTTAATAATTTTAGGCTCAAAACCAAGATGGAATTTAGGAAATCTGTTTTAACAAGGCTCTTATTTAAAACTAGATTACCTTTTTTATGAGATGTCCTAAATATGCCAATGGATAAGGCCGTTGAGGAAGGATGCAGAAACATCTTGGGCTACACAGGTAACAGGACAGGTCTATGTAAAGCTTTCACAGTGACATTTCTTCCTCTGTTGAATGAAGTTTATCACCAAATATTTTCTAGTAAATAATGCCTTGTACTATGACATCAAAAATAGCTCCTCACATACAAAGTGAATAAACTGTAATTAATAAAAATTAAAATTAAAAAAGTAGCAAGCCAGACTTCTTAGTGTGTTTGCTTAAAAACAAACAAACAAAAAACAAAGTAAAATATATTGAAGATTCTTACTGCTACATACATCAGGTAAAGTGGAACAGATGAAGAAGTCTCTTTAGAGGACCCTAGGTAAGATGATCAATCCTCATTCAGAAAGACAAACAGGATAGTCATTGGAAGAAGGTGAAAACAGGAAACAGGACAGGAGCCTGCCAGAGAGGGCCTCTGAAAGACTCTACCCAGCCGAGTATCAAAGCAAATGCTGAGACTCATAGCCAAACTTTGGGCAGAGTGCAGGGAATATTATGAAAGAAGGGGGAGATAGAAAGACCTGGAGGGGACAGGAGCTCCACAAGGAGAGCAACAGAACCAAAAAATCTGGGCACAGGCATCTCTTCTGAGACTGATACTCCAACCAAGGACCATTCATGGATATAACCTAGAACCCCTGCTCAGTAGCCCATGGCAGCTCAGTATCCAAGTTGGTGACCTAGTAAGGGGAACAGGGACTATCTCTGACATGAACTCAGTGGCTGGCTCTTTGATCACCTCCCTCTGACTGGGGATCAGCCTTGCCAGGCCATAGCAGGCCAGAGAGGAGGACAATGCAGCCAGTCCTGATGAGATCTGATAAGCTAGGGTCAGATGGAAGGGGAGGAGGACCTCCCCTTTCAGTGGACTTGGAAAGAGGCATGGGAGAAGGTGAGTTAGGGAGGGTGGGGTTGGGAGAGAATAAGGGAGGGGGTTACAGCTGGGATACAAAGTGAATAAACTGTAATTAATAATAAAAAAGAAGTCTCCTTAGCAACATAAATGCTGGTAACCAAAAATTCACTGCTTTAGTTATGATTTTACAATGTTGATATAAAGACAAGGTCAAGAGAAATTTAATGCCAAAGAAGATTAATGAAAGCTTAAATATGCAGTGAGTATATCTGATTGTATCCTGGAGGAGAAATAATATTGTTTCAAATGGGCATTTTTCAAAATACAAATGAGTAAATTAGTTTATTATGTTCATGACAAGTTATCTATTACATATATTAACCAGTGTATTCATGATTAATTCTTTCTTATATATAAAGTGATGAGAGGGAAGAAGGGAGAAAGAAAGGGAGGGAGGGGAAAAGAGGGAGAAAAGAGAAAACATTCACAAGGATAGGACTATTTGAGAATAGCCATATCCTCTGAATTAAACCTTCCAAAATCAATGAAACACTAAAAACAAAAACAAAAACAAAAACAAAAACAAAAAACAAAAAACAAAAAAAAACACAAAAAAGTAATTCTGGTCTTCACTCCTTTTAAACAGTCTAAGTCATTTAGCCATTTTTTAAATCTAAAAAGGTGATAGAAGACACATTTGTGACAGAAAAAAAACTGAGCCACCTTGATTGAAAAATGACTTTGGAAAAAGTTTTTAATTTATGGCACTCAGTATAAAGAGATGCATTGTTTCTCTTATCTGTAACAGAGATATCTGCCTGTTATTTCACCTGGGTGGAGCAAGGAAAGGCAGGTGAAGGTCACAATTAAAATATAACCTGATGGATAATTAAATGACAGCCTGAAAGTTGCTCACATCATCATCAAGTTGAACATTGAACAGGGAGAAATTGGGATAGAAGGGAGACAAGTTGAATGTTTGAAAATGTGAGGGGAAAAAATGAATGAAAAGAATACAAGGAGGAAATTTCTCCCACAATGATCCTTTTATATTTCTGTGGGTGCTAAGTATGAAATTCTGTGAATCAGGGCTTCTCAACCTTCCTTATACTATAACTGTTTAATAGAGCCCTTCATGTTGTGGAAGCCCCATTTGTAAGATGACTTTTGTTGATAGTTCATAACTGTAATTTTTCTGTTATGAATCATAATGTAATTATCTGTGTTTTCTGATGTTCTTAAGTAACTCCTGTAAAAGGTTCATTCGATCTCCTGAGGAGTCACGACCCACAAGTTGAGAACCACTGCTCTAAATGATCATTTTAACCCAAACACATCCCCTTCCTCCACTGAAACAGGTCAGAAGAAAAATGAAATGGAAGGGGCAGAGATGCTGGGAAATGATGTTTCTCATAAAGAAAAATCGAGTGTCTCTGGAACAATCAATTAAAATAATAGACATCTTACTTTGCTTCAGTCCAGACCCCCATGCATGGCTCTCTAAGGCTTTAAAAAAGTAATAACTTATGTAATCTCACTGACTGCATTATTACCATAAAGAAGAAAAGGTGTTTACATGCTGTTTTGTAAAACTGAGTTAAGCTATTGTATTTTATATCAAAATGAAAATATTCAGTAGAGAAGATACCCTTAGATAAATAGGTAGGCTATACGATGAGTGAGCCATTGGTTACTTTGCGTGCTCACAGGTCATCAAAGCAATCTTAACACCATTTCATCTCAGATCTCTGCACCCACGGCGTGCTCACTGGCCCAATCAAGCCAGGTAATTACATCTAACCCTGCCTTTAGTTGTCAATAGAAGCAGTCTTCAAGGCACACGGTAATCATTGTGAGTACGTATAAATGTGTATGTTTAGGGTAGAATAGGAAAGTGTTTTGCAATAAGTCAAAAGGTCCATAAATTGATACAATAATAGATTTGGAGTTAATTAAAAAAAAAAAGCATATGCTTCATTCAGAAGAGTTTTTTTTTTTAAATCCATCTGATACAGGATGATACTCTCTTCCCTAGGACATTTTGATGTAGAAAAATCATTAAATAATAAGTCTCAATTACTAGATTGTGCATTTAGTCTCAAACTTTGCTTTTAGTACTGAGAGGCTATTTCCAGACAATTTGTCAGCTCCTAATCTGTTCAATAGGCTGCCCAGCTGAATCGCGTTGAGCTATGATACATACATCTCTGCCTCTTCCCATCATCTTTAGCATCTGACATTTTGTAAGAGGGTTTTGAAATCATATTTTATGGCAGTGAAGCTGCTAGGGGAAATTTATGAACTCAACAATCCCATCCAACATGCCCTGTCATGTGGAACTGCCCCCGGTACAAGGGAGATTAGTGAGCGTGAGCTGCTTCAATTTGGCCAGCCTGCCTGCCTAAGGAATTTTCTATTACATGGGCGAATGAGATCAACCAAGTTTGGAAACATTTGATTTGTTCTATGGCAGATTGAGAGAGAGCAGTACTGACTGGAGCCGACGGTGAATGTCCTCATAGGAAGTTCTGGCGAGGTAGCAATGCCAGTATCGTTAAGTCATTGGCACCCGTTGAATTTCTAAGCAGCCCTAACTATCTACATGTGCAAGCTAACTTTGCAATCTGCTTCATTGTAGACTCTAGACACAAAGAAATTACAAACGTGCTCAACAAATAGAAAGCAGCTGAGCATATGTACCTTTCCTGGCTGGGCAGTAGCCCCAGGAATTCTATCAGACTTTAACCCACTCCTACACAGCCAACAAATGAGACCAATAGAGCACTGAAATTCACATATAAGTAGGATGCTGGATTTTTTTTCTTAATATTCTGTAATATCCTATGAGATCAGATGTCCCGCCTTCAAACAAGGTGGGGATATTTCATTGATATGAATAAATTAATAACAAAAGGAAATGTAAACACAATTATGTCTCTAGGCCACAAATACAGACAATATTTGTATCCAGTTATCTGGAAATACACACATGTATGTTGTAGCATAAGCAAATCTTCTGACTCGAATAACTACAAAAGAACAGGGGGAAAAAAAAAGCAATTCTTTTTAAAGACAAGAATTTCCTGAACTAGAAATGGAATTCATCATCCAACAGGACAGTGAAGGTGGTAAATTACAGGCAAATTAACCTGATGTTCCAAAGGGGAGCTTGCCTGAAGAAAAATTAAGCTTCAAGATTATATAGACACTAAAAATCTATATTTTACAGCAGTTAATCAAATTTTGAAAACTATAATGTGCATAGGTAATAATACCTGAAATTTATTTTAACAGCTGTAGTTTGTTGCCATGTAAATACTACATTATATTCTAATAGCTTTTCTACAGTGATTTTTCTAATTCAAAACTTCACATTAATCTTCAAAAATATTAGTATTGTACAAACAATAGGTTTTTCATAAATGTTTTCATTCACAATGAAATCTGGTTTCCTAATAGAAATGTCTATTCCTGTAACGTATAGAGTTAATACCAGTAGGATTTCTTCCCCAATGAATACAGACTGCCTCTAATGCTCTTTGAAGGTTCAAACTTATAAAAACCAGAGCTGTCTCACAAAGTGAACATAAATAAGTGGGGAACATTTTAGTATTAATTTTCCTCTCATTCCTGATATAAAATCTCACTGTGCTGCTGTCCAGTCTGAACTTGAACTCATGCATCAGGAGGTCATACCACGGGGAGCTGGAACCACAGCTAGACACAGCCTTTCCCACCTCATTATATGAATAAAATCAATGGTTATTCGCGACAAAGTACGTATGATGACCCTTTCAAGGCTCTATAAAGACTTCAGAGCCGTTCAGGGTTAAGCAATGATTTAAACTAACCCAAAATTTAGGGTTTCAACGATCCATGAAAAGGACTTGACCCTCACAGCCTACTGCACACATTAAGAAACTGAAGCCAGGGGCAACCAATTTTACCAGGGTCAGGACTCACACAGGACACAGGAAACATCCCTTACGTCTTATAAACACTAATGTAACCTACATTGTAGAATATCGCTAGCTGTCGCTTTTGAGTTAAACATCTAAAGAGGAAATACACTTACATTCTTTTACAGATAGATTCATTATGGATTATAAAAGGTGATGGGTTTATGTGTTCTGATTGTAGCTCGCATATTTTTTTTTCCCATTTTACATTGCTTATCCACAATTCCTCTTTGGTGTCTAAATGAAGTATAGCATACGTTTTACATTTTTAACTTATTTTTTTCTTTTATGTACATGGAAGTTTGGCTTGCAACGTGTGTGAGTGGACCGCGTGCGTACTTCACTCAGGGAAGATGGAGGAGGCATCAGATCCCTAGAACTAGAGTTGGATACAGTTGTGAGGCACCGTGCGGGCGCTGGGAACCGCACGTGGGTCCTCGGCGGCATCCGTGAGCGCCCTTAACTGCCAAGCCATCTCTATAGGCCCTAAAGTTTTTTATTATATGTATGTGTAACGCCACGTTTCACTATTTTTTGTAGAAAGCCCCTACTGACAGTTTTCCTTTCTCCTTTCTGGAGCATGCAACACACATGATGCAAATCGAGTGAGCATGCGCTCTCAACACACAGCAGTGAAGTGACGTGCGCCCTGCCCTGTAAAGTAATGAGCACACTCAAGCTAAAAGAATCGCATCACCCCTCAAACATACTGTGTTAATACGAATCTGGACAATGGGATTTTTATCAACCTTGACAAACCTAAAATATATACTCTCGAATATAAGCTGGACTTGAAAATACTTCAGCGTCATGAGGCCATCCACAGCATGCCCACGAGGTCTTGAGATGAGAGGTGTAGGTTCCCACACAACACATAAAGGTGTAGATATTGGGGTTCTTTGTTTGTTTGTTTGTTTGTTTGTATTTGTTCATTGGTTTGTTTGGTTGGGTTTTGTTGTTGTTGTTTTTTAAGAAGGACTTTGAGATGCTTCAAAGTAGCACCCCTGAAGGATAAAGAATTTCTATTGTGCAGTTTCCAAGTGGGCTTCCTAGTAGGGGAACAGGGGCTGTCTCTGACATGAACTCAGTGGCTGGCTCTTTGATCACTTCCCCCCTGAGGCATGGGGCAGCCTTGCCAGGCCACAGAGGAAGATGATGCAGCCAGCCCTGATGAGACCTGATAGGCTAGGGTCAGACAGAAGCAGAGGAGGTCCTTCCTTAGCAGTGGACTAAGGAAGGGGAATACGGGGGGGAAAAAATGGAGGATGGGTGGAACTGGGAGGAGATGAAGGAGGGGGCTACAGCTGGGATACAAAGTGAATAAATTGAAACAAACAAATAAATAAATAAATAGGATTTCTAATTATTTACAAAATTACCTTTTCTAGTAACAGGAATAGAACGTACTAAGCACATTTTTTTGCACGTATGATAGTGTTAATTTATAAAGGCACTTATCATAATATGAAATGTTTCTTTCTGTGTAATACTCACCTGTTCAGAAAGCAGGCCACTGTTGTCTTCAAGGTATTTGCTGAAAGGGTTGGGTTCATAAACTTCTTCCTCCTTCCTCAGTAACAGTTTGGATCTTACAGGTACTGGGCGAATCACTCCAGGTTTAGTCTTCATGAAGGAGAAATGTTTTTAAAATGGAGAAAAACACTATCAAAATGAGTAAGTCTGTCACTGTTGTTACCCAAATGCTCTAAGAATAATTTTCTTTTGAAATTTGAGGTTCTTTTTTTTGTAAAGAGCAATTTATTTAAATTTGTTTTTAAAATAATGACTAAAACAGTCCAGAAATCAGATTATTTTAACAATGTGACTAAATATAAAACTCAATTGTTAAAAAATTATGGTCGATTAGTTCATTGATTATGGTAGCATCCAAGTTATACAAATCTACTATCATAACCTAAAATTGCAAAACCACACCAAATATGTTCCCCTATCCTTCCCTTGACAAATGTTCTTTGAGTGCCTGTTCTGTAATATACAATATAGGTTCTAGTAGAATAGAAGAGCTTGAAAAGTTCGTCTGTATTAAGTATAAGCCACACACACGTTATGTATGGCAGAACTAGGTCTAGATGGAATACAGGCTACCCCTCCCGTGAATGTGATAGCAAGATCTGAGTTCCCTTCAATTACTTTATGTCAATGCAGGATCTATAAGATGCCCTAGCTAAACTTAAAGGGTAAATTGAGTGAAATGAAAAGAGCTTCATGAAGCTGCAGCCAAAAGAGGAAAGCACTAGGATCAAATGCCAAAACATTCCCTGGGCCCAGCTAGGCATCCTGTCCTGTTTTTCCCTAAGACTGTCTTCTCCTTGTACAGTAAGTTCCATCTGGTGTAGTTTGTATCAGGATACACTTAGCTAACACATCAGTCAGCAGGAACTCATAAAATTATAGCCAATGGCAATAGGAGAGGGGTTTTCTTTCTTGGAAAAGTTTCTAAATGTTTCACAAAGTGTAAAATCTTGTCACCCTGTCAAATGCCACAAAGTGATTGATACGTTTTGAAACAATGCCAAGTGAAAATTCAATAAAGAGAAATTGTGCCACTCTTTGTTTGAGCTTTTTGCTGCAATCATTCATGTCAAACCCATTCCTCTTGGAAAACTGTAAATTAGCACTGCCTAGTCAATCCCGGTGCTCACAAGTTAAGCCTTAAGGGATTCCATCTATCTCTCTGCTCTATAAAGCATTTGATGTATTTTGAGTCTTGAATAAATGTCGCTCTGCAATGCTTTTTGCAGCTGCTATTTCCGCAGTTGTCTTCCATGGATATGCCAAGTGGAGAAATACAGATTGCAAAAGCGCTTTCCTTCTCCAGGCTGAGAAATAGCTCCGACTTAAGAAACTGCTTTATCTCCAGGGAGAAAAATGTGCCAGTAGTATCCAGTTATTTAACAACTATGAGGGCAAGTGTTCACAAGTGCACAGTATAAGAGCACCACTCCAATTATATGCCGGGCAGTGCAGCCACGACCTTATGCTGTACAGATATCCTTCTTTTCCATGAGATGCCCTGCTAATTTCTCCTCTCTCTCTCTCTCCCTCTCTCTCTCTCTCTCTCTCTCTCTCTCTCTCTCTCTCTCTCTCCTATTTCTACACTTTTGTCATGAAATCAATACGGAAAATCAAAATGACCTCCCAGGTGCCCAAACCAGCGTAGAACTTTAGGAGTTCTAAGCCAAGTGCCAGCATGAAGAGAGGAGAACACTGCCTAACAGAATCTGATACGGTAGAGAATCTCTGCGCCAGAGAAACGGCCTCCTTTCCTGCATTGCAAGCAGATGTCTCAAGTTATATTGGCCTAGAGCCCATCTGACTTGTGACCAACGCCTTCAAGGATGCGATCAGAAAAGAAAGTGTTTGAGGCCAGTGAAATGGCTCAGAGGGTAAAGGAGGTTGCTGCTAAGCTAGACGACCTGAGTTCAATCCCCAAGACCCAGACAACTGATAGTTGTCCTCTGTTCTCTCTCTCTCTCTCTCTCTCTCTCTCTCTCTCTCTCTCTCTCTCAAGTAATATAAAAACAGAAAAAACAGGAAGGAGACTTTTCAGGGTGTGAAATACTAAGCACAAGACATTCACTATCAGAGTCAGTTCCTAATGCCTCACAGTGCTTCTCTGCCCGCCTCTCTGTTCCTTACTTGCTGTGTGCCTCCTGGATGTGGTGGCCTTCTCAATGCTAGATAACCACCGAGTCTTGTTTCCAGTTTCCACTGTGAGGTGAGGTTTGTCCACTTTTTATCATTATTAAAAACTGCATCTCAGACTTAGTCTCCCGGAAGTATCCGAGTTGTCCCTGTTCTTCATTGCTAAACTGGTTTTCACAAATTGCTCTTTCTTAAGCTGTGTGCTTTGATTTTTTTATTTTTTATTTTATTTTTTTTATTTTATTTTTTCTTTCTTTGATTTTATTTTTGCTTCTGTACCATGATTTGGTATAATTGTCCATATTCCATAGCCACAAGTTCAAACCATAGGGAAAGGACAAAATAGGCAGAGATTGTCTTTGATACTGTTCATATTCCTGTTCATATGACCTTCATCATAGCTTCCAAACTCTCTCCCTATTGGTCAGTTTAAAACTGTATTCCTCTCTGCTCTAGCTTTATTCCGCAGGAACTGAGGGAATCTGCAACCAATGCCTGGAGCAACCTGAGACCCACTTCACAGGAGAGAGCCAACCCCTGACACTATTGATGATGCTCCACTGTGTTTGCAGATGGGAACCTAACGTGGCTGTCCCCTGAGAGGCCCAGATACAGATGAGAACAGAAGCTAAGACTCACAGCCAAACACTGGATGGAGTGCAGGGAGCCTTGTAGAAGAATGGGTTGGGAGGAGGAGAATAAAAGGACCTGGAGAGGACAAGAGCTCTACAATAA
>REGO01000476.1:270506-280901 GCA_010120015.1 Rhombomys opimus
CAATGAGTCTAAAATTGGCACTGCCTAGATTTGATTAACAATATACTCCCAAAGCATGACAGCAGGGTAAGGAGAGCAAAAGGACACAGGTTTTCATTTCTGAAATGCAGGCATTAGACAATAAAATCTCGGGAAATCAATTTGATACAGCAAACCTCACGGGGCACTATAATTCTAATCTTTAACTGTGCCCTTTCATAACGGGTAGTGCTACACTATAGTCCTAATCTTCCGGTCTCTTCAAGAATAAATGACACCACATCATGTATCTGAATCAGCCTTATTTCTATGTGTTCAAATCCATCACCCCAATGTAGCCTCAAAGTACAGCCTCAGAAGGCCTTTAATATACATAATGCAACAAGGGCTAACAGGAGCACACAGGAGGCCCTTCCACGGAGACTTTCTATTCTTCCTAATATGATGTTTCTCTGTGTCCAAAGATGACATAACTTGTATTTTCTCGACATAAATATCTAGCACAAAGTAAACCAAGGCTTCCATCCAAGAAGTCTCCTAGTGCCTTGCCACGTAGAATACGGTCTGTTTGAAGTTGTGAGCGTCGCCTGAGAACCTATTACACAGGACTGACTCTAGAGCCATTTTTGACATATGAATTAGAACTTGCACTTTAAAAAAAATCCCTAAATAATTTGTGTGCAAAGTAAACACTACCAGGCACTAAACAAGACCTTCTGTCGAAGGAGCTGCTTAGCTGGAGATGACCCTGCCTTCCAGACACACTGGTATATAAGGGTCTTTTGTCTCTTGTGGAAGAACAAGCTGTTCTTTAAAAATTCTGCATCTCTCTTTTCCCTTAGCTCAAAGTAATCTGCTATCCTTGACCATCAAGCAGGAGTTCTCTTGAAGGGTTTCCTTAAATTATTTTTTTTTACAAATCTAATTTGCTAAGTCTCTGTGCAAACAAACACAAAGAAAATTATATAAATCAAATAAGAGGTGTCCATAAAAGTGAGCTACTGTAAGACTGTCACTATCTAACAACTGAACCCACACGGATGGCTTCTTGTCACTTGTAGAGTAAGCAGACTTTTGACAGATGGACACATATCACTCCAGTTATGCCAGAAAATGAGATTCTGTGATCTTTTTTTATCTAGAATAAATGGAAAAATTGAGAGGGCTTTTTCACACAGCTCATGCCCAGAACACAGAGAAAACAAGTCTCAAGATGGAGAGTGTTGGCGAATGTGACAAGCTGACTGAGAAAAATAACTTACTATAGGTGCAAACCTTATGAAGGGCCTCAAAAACAAAACACCTGTTTGTGAACTCTGTTTGAGGCTTTGAGGACCTATTCCATCAAATGGGACCTAGGTTCCACCAAAACCGTAGTGTCATTGAAGATGGATACAACACAACTCTCAGCTTAGGGAATCCACAGGGCATTCTCCCAACACAGGGAATCCTACAGAGATTTGCTAACTCCTCCTTCATGCTGTAGATAATAAATAAATGCACTGAGTCTCCAGGCTGCTACTGGAATGTTTCCATCAGGGTGTATGACACATTCAATGCCAGCTTTTCAGTATGCCTGTCATTTCCTCATTCCTGTTTCTCCAGTCATGTCAGTCCCAAAGCCAAAGCCATGCACTTTGAGGCACCCCTGCATGCATTCATTACAAAAAAAAATGGAAAATACAAATGAATGAAATATGCTTACATATTTCTACATAACATCTACTGTTATGCTCAGGAAAAAAGATCTGAGACCGAAAGAATAGAGTTCTGGGAGTCCTCTAACATTATTTTGGGAGTCGGGGGAGTTGAAAGGCATTATTCTAAGGATGCTATTTATTTGTATTTATAATCCATCACATGTACATTTTTACTTGAGCACTGCTACTACTGCACATAAAATTAGATTTGTCTTCAGCCTTGAGAACTTATAATCATAATTCTATGACAGAAAGTGGACACTGCCTCTGGCCGTAGACCAAAGATGGAGATTTACTGCCAGCAGTGACTGAGCAAGTTTGTTGCCAACATTTTTAAATGATGGCTTCTGAGAGGGACATCTCCCCTAAATTAGTAACTTCAACAAATGGTATGTTAGGTTGCCTGTAGCTACAGAACATAAATTATAAGGTGATATGATGCGGAACAAAAGACATAAAAGGGACACGTTTTCAAGTCTGTAATCTCTTTTGTTTGTTTGTTTGTTTGTTTTTTAATCATAAGATAGTCACACAGAAGTAAAAAGCAATAGAGTAGCACACAGCCAACAGAGTTGCGCTAGGAGCGCAACTGATTTGATGGACCAAAAATTTTTTAAAGTGACATGATTGGTACTTGTGTCTGTTTGCTTCCATCTTCTCACCATTCAATAGTTCATTTTTTTTTCTTAGAAACTTTGTAGCAGAAAAAAAAAGCTTGTAAGAATCCAAAATCTATAATTTTACATTGTAGATAAAAGAAGCATTATTTCATTTATTTATGTAATGATTCACTCATTCAATCCTTGAAGGGTAAACGAGTCTAATTCATTAGAAAGTGCTTGAATCAAATGCTTATGCTCATTTTCCTTTCAAATAAATATCTCAGAATTCAAAATTGTCTAGTATATGGTAAATCTCCTGAGAATAAGGAGAATTCATTTTTATGCCATGAGACTACTGAGATGGCATGTGGTGATTATGAGGGTCTGAGGAAATAAGATGCTTTCCTTTGTAAGGAAAACAATAAAAGAAATTTGAAAGGTAAAATGCATACTTATAAATATAGAACGTATATAGAACGTCAGCTGTAAGTACCCTAGACAACTCACAAAAACATCTACTTACTGGGTTTTTATTTTTGAAAGTTTTATAACTACCATAACAGTTCTATAAAAGTAAGCACAGCGATTCAATAATTATAAAGCACGTCCCATAGCTCAAGAATTGTTTTGTGGAATATATACAATACAGATTGACCTGACTCAACTATTTCAATGGAAAAAAAAAAAAAGACAATAGCATGAGTCACAGCTGAGGAGGCGTACATGATGAATGCTGTGGCTCCTAAGTATGCTGTGTCAAGGAAAACTGGTCAAGGAGAATCTGCCTTTGAGCTTAAAGAAGACATCAGTTCTACACAAAAGCCTTTCTAAACAACAGGGACTTGAGGGCCCTCAGGAAGCTGAGTCATGCCCAGTAAAGCAGGGTATAGCAGCTGGCACCTGGAACCCTGGACAAAGTAACTTCCAGCTTAAGGCTCGTTTTATATTCTGTTCCAGTAAGCTGCATTTGCGTTTACTTCTATGTGGCCGTGTGGTTTGTGGTTTATTTTGTAAACCTCTTATGGTCTGCTCTGCAGATTTAGCAGCCCATGCCGAGCAACGCTGAATGGTTTGCTACGGCACGGAATTCCAAGAGCAAAAGAGCTAGCATTCATGTAGCCAGTCCACGTTCCCCTTAGAAAATAAAAATAAATAGACTTACCCATCTTGTCCAAACTAAACTGTTTCCCAAGTAAAGAAAAGATGACAAACCCATTTTTATTAATACTGAGATGGTTCAGTTCCAGGATTAGGAAAGCTTCATCAAAGCTTCAAACAAAGAGCCTGTTTTCTATTTCCTCTTGCTCTTTTCAATGTGCTACAGGAAGCGCTTTCCAATTGGATCCAGTGCCCGTGATGGTCCTACTCAGTTCACCCTCACCCTATCTAACCTCTTCATTAAATCATCACAGTTAGCAGACAATGCAAAATTTTGGGATGAGCCAGCCAGTGGGGGTAGCCAATGAAGATAACAGTTCTTCAGAAGCCCGTTTCCCAATTTACTCAACAGATGTTTCTTAAGCCCCCTGAACTACTTAAAAATCAATAATAATGATTCCTTTGGAAAACCACACAGAACAAGAATGAACATTAATGTAATGATCAAAGATAATCTATTTAAATTCTTGCAGCCTCTACTTCACAGTCTGTAAAAATGGCTTCTCATATATTTTAATAACCTAATGCTTACAATAATATAAAATTGTACCAAGGGGTACAATAATATAATTTTCTACGGGGTCATGTTGAAAGCAGTTAATGGTGCTATACGAGCCTCATTAAAATCCTGTCAGGCGGGCACAGTACTTACTCAACTTACAGGTAGAAAATTCCTTTCCAGTTGTTATCTACTGTGTGGATAGTTAATAGAAGAAAAACTAATACTGTGGGTGAGTCTCAGAAGAGTCCCCCAAATCATCTCTCAAGCTCAATATTACGTCATTTGACTCCCAGGATAAACAATGGAAATGCAGCACACACAAACACACACACACAACACGCACACCCGCACACTGCTTGCTTGTGTTTTAAAGTGCAGCAGATTGAACCCGGGTCTCCCGGACACTTGTAAGTACTTCACCACTCAGCTGTACCCCGAATCCAGATGCAAGTATTTTCAGAATCATAACTCTTTGGAGCTGCACACTGGTAATGACAACAAGCTAGTAGATAGGCCAGGCTGAAAACCTTTAAAGGCATAAAATTACTGTGTCACTCAACAGTTTTGTCTGTCTCTGTTCTTGAAGCCAGACTCTCATGCAGCCCAGACTACTCTCAACTTCTGTAAGCATCAAGGCCTAGCCTGAACCCGTTACTGTTTCTTTCACCCCTGCCTTCAAGATTCTGGGGTCTAGTTGTGATCTGCCGGGCATGGGTTGAAATGACATGTTCTAGAGGTTAGATCTTTAATGCCCGTCACAGTTCCAGCACTGCTGAGTCCTTCAAGAGCTCAAACCACTGGCCCTTCAAATCATGTGCTAAGTATTACTACTTGAATTGAGAGCTGATAGATATGAAAATACTCAGCCCATTTCAAAGACCTTTCTTTCTAAAGAATGTACAAACACATCAGCGTTCTGCTGAAATGATGTTTATCTAGCATTTGTATCCAACTGTTGGAAGGACCCTGCTTTTGAGGTTGCAATCCTCCCAGTCAGAATACCCATTCTGAGCTCTGAGTTAAAGTGCAGGACTTCCTCTCCCCAGCATGGCCTCCTGCTCGCTGCCTGACTTCATCTGGAGTGGGTCTCCAGACATAGATGCCCCTAATCACATTTGACACACTGTCTTTGACACGGATCCCTGCTAGCTCTCCCCTCTGTGCCTATAGGATAGTTAAGTACTGTATTCCCATTCATATAATAGAAGCGTGCTGTATAATGCAAATCAAGCATCCTCGAAGTGCCTAGGTTTTTTCTTTTTTTATTAATTATTTATTACAATTTATTCACTTTGTATCCTAGCTGTGGCCCCCTCACTCGTCTCCTCCCAATCCCTTCCTCTTCTCCACCTATGCCCCTCCCCTAGTCCACTGATAGGGGAGGTCCTTCTGCTCTTCCCTCTGACCCTAGCCTATCAGGTCTAATCAGAACTGGCTGCATCTTCTTCTTCTGTGGCCTGACAAGGCTGCAACCCCAGGGGAAGTGATCAGAGAGCCAGTCACTGAGTTCATGTCAGAAACAGCCCCTGCTCCCCTTACTAGGGAGTAGCCCATAGACTCAGTCTCCAAGTGGGTTCCCTAGTCTTAAGTGCTTAGTTTTAACCAATTATGTACACCTATCCTTGGAACCCCCCACTCACTCCCCAAGGAGTGTATAGCCTTTGTTCTCTGGAATTAAAGCTGAACTAGTTCCTTGAAGTGTTTCCTGAAGTGTTTGATCTCCATTGTTCTCACAGGCCTTCCAAGCTCCTCGTCTTCTGCCCCTCCTGCCTTCATGGCTGATAGGAAACAACGCCCCAGGCAGGAGGAGAATAACATCCCATTATTGAAATTAGTCCACTTGTTTTATTTATTTTTTATAGTGAGTATGAACTTTTAAATATTGTGTAGTAACAATTCAAGAAAAACACCATGAATTTGAAAAGAGTTGGGGGAATGGTACATGGGAAGATTTAGAAGGGGAAAAAAATGAAAGAAGGAAAAATTACCTAGCTATATTATACTCTCAAAAACTTTAAGCATTTTTTAAATTTCACGAGTGAGTTACATTTGTTGTTCACTATACGTTCGGTTGCTAATCATAGATCTGTACATTCACATGCTAATTCTCATGTGTGATGATCTCTTTCATCCCCACACATCCAGAAGCTGCTCCACATTATATTATTATTATTATTATTATTATTATTATTATTATTATTATTCTCTCCTTGAACTGTTTGGGATCTCTCTCATCAGGAAGTGATCTCCTCTCTAAATTCAATTCACATTTTCTTCTGACTCCAATCTCGTAACACCATTGTTCAGAGTTGATGGTAGCTACAGTCTATAAATTGTCTTACCTGTTAGCCACCTAAAAACGCAATCATCACGTGGCTTTACTAAAACATCAGTAAGTTTTGTAAGACAAGTGAGCAAACTAATTATCTGTTTACTCTCTTTCAGCTCAGAGTTCTTGAGAAATAAGAGTGTTCAAAAGAGGTAAGCAAAGCAGAACAAGATACGTACCAGTTGACTCTCAGACACGGTAGACGATGATGACGAAAGGTTTGCCTAAAAAAAAAATGAATATGAATATGATGGATGTTAGTGAAATGAATGATTTAGTAGAACAGCATGCTAGAATTGAGCTGGAATGAAAACGGCTTCAGAATCCCAAGGTACTTTTCTGTCCAGTTGGCACTGGCTTCATCGTTGTACTCCAAGTCAACCACAACTGGGTGATCAGATCTGTACAACTAGTTAGTATGTCACACTTGTCTTACTAATTTTCTGTGTTTCACTGTGAGGAGGCTGGGGATGAGAGGGGTGGCCAAGAAGAGGGGAGGTGAAAAGATGATGCTGAAGGAAACTTATGATGAAGCTTCATTCAGGCTGAGTGTGTGAGTAATTAACGGAGCTGTTTTGTAGCTACCAATAACATGTTCTTCCAATTTACTAAAGTCTACTTTTCAAATTCTTACCCTATATAAAGCGAGATCTCTATGTTGATTAATGTGCTTCAAGTTTTTATAACATATGCACAGATCAGACACATCACACTGTATTTTTCCATGAATATAAAATTATTTGTCAGTTAAAGACAAGCATAAATTTTTATAAACTAATAGAGTGCATTTTCAGTAAGGTTACAACCTTTTTAACATCACAGAAATTCTGTTAGTTGTGTCTTTGGGTTGGTTGGCTTTGGTTTGGGGTGTGTTGGTTGCTGTTTTCTAGGGTCTCAGTACAGCCTAAGTGGGGCTCTATCCCATGACCTTCCTGCAGCAGCCTCCACACTCTGACAACAGAAGTGTGTGGGACCATGCCTCACATACAATTAGGTTACACAGGAACTAAAAGACTACAAAGCCAAGATGTGACTGCCACTGAAAGACAAATGACTACGCAGGGACCCCAGCTATGCGAGCCAGCTTTAGAGAAACTAATCTTGCTTCCTAAAAACATAATACCAAAGCCATAAAGTGCCTCCAGGCCCCTTAGTCACTGTCTGGAGCTCCATTTTCCTTGGAACCCATATTGGAGAAACGCTAAAGTTGCATAAAATCATATCCTCTCGTGGGATGTCAGACTTGGAACTGATTCAGTCCTCTTCGTTCTAGTGGAGCAGAGCCTGATGGTAACCTCTGCTCTTCCCTCAGCCCCTTCCATGTGCCCATGCACTGCAGAGGCACATCTGAACAGGAAACAGAATAAATGACGATAATTGGTAGACTGGCATTTCTTGTCTCCATTGTGTACAACTCTTTCCAATAACTCATCAGCCTCTGGCTTCATCCTCTGGAAGCAGATCTGGACCCCAAGTGGGACGTGAGTTACCCTTTCCCCTAAGATCTATGCCTTCTGCTGAGCAGTGCCTGAATCACTCCAGCATAGCAACGCCTCCAAGCATAGCAACAAGAAGAATGTGAGAGCCGTGTAAATGAGAGAAGGTGACCTTTATTTGAATATCTGCGTATAGAGTGGGAAAATTCTTAATAAGGTTTGACACATTTTTCAATATATTGTGATATTTAGGAATCAATATTCCTCCACTGTAATGACATTTTCTGTCCCTCTAGCTCATTAAAATGAGATTTTACCTATAAAATATCGTATATTCAATAAGGTTGTACCATTTACTTTCATGAAACTTAAAAGTAATTCATGAAATGTAAAAAGTTCATGAAATAAGTTATTATCAAATAGAATGTTATTTCAGAATCATGGGCTTTTGATAAATTCATTAGAAGCACAAATATTCTATTTTCTAAAGATTAGATTTTATTAAGAATGCATGCTGTGATTTTTAAATTACATGAATGAAATACAGGTGAGAGTTCATCAAAATAATAAAGGTAAAGCAGAGAAAAATCTTCTTCCAAAGCCAGGAGACTGAATGAAAACTGAAGTAGTGTTTTAATATAAGAGTTATTATTTCACATAGGGGACAAAAAAAATGCCTCAATATAAAGGCTAGGATGCAGCTCAGTGGTAGATCAGCTGCCTACCATATACAAGTGCCTGGGTTTGAGTCCCAGAACTAGAAGAAGAGGGGAGGAGGTTCTGGAAATCTTGTAATAATAAAACTCACCTCATAGGACTCATGGTCGGTTTAAGTAAACTAGTTAAAGTATATTTGACACTAGCTACTATTGCTGAATTTAGCATCTGTTTAATACTGAAATGAAATGATTCATAAAATGATCCATTCGGTCCTACAACAGACCTAACACTACATGGTCAATATGTTATTAGATCTATTTTGTTTCTATTACACTTAAGGATATCTCAACTAAATTACTTTAAAGTGGTCTTTAATTCAAGAATTGGGAGAAACAATAAGAAACCTTTAATCAATCTAAATTAATGAGGGTTTCATTGATCCAGACTCAAACTAAAACAGACTGTAAAAGGTAGTAAACATTTAATAAATTTCAAAGAAACATTATTGTCTACTCATTTCCCCCTTCTTCTCTCCCTTTTTTCATTTATATTATTTTCTTCCTTCCTTCCTCCCTCCCTTCCCTTCTCTTTCTCTTGTTCTCCACCACTTTTCTTTCTCTCTTTCTCTTCCAAGACCCAAGACCCATATGGAATAATCCATAAAACCCTTATTACTTAATCAAGCTATTACAACCACGACAGTAAAATAGGAAATCCCATGAGTACCCTGACGTGCTGGTACACCAGGAAGTACCTACTCTGCCTATCTCCTTTAAAATCATCCAATTCTATGGCCTGTTCTCCCTCTTTCTTTTAGAAAGTGAAGAGTTCATTTGTTCTGTCGGTTTCTTGTTACGGCCTCCACTGACATTTCGACGTGAGACCCTTGCCATTGTGTTCATTCCACTCAACCCAGTAACCCCTCAATGACTTGTACAAGATGGCCAATAAATAGTTGTCAACTCAATGAAGAACAGTGGAAAATTGGACAACAAAGTTAGGAAATTCTAACTAGTTTTCTCATTACTAAGGATCCTTGAATTGTGTTTGAAATGAGTGTTTCTGGAGATAACTTGCTCCAGATATCCACAAGCACAACACAGTTCTCTTCTCGACTTTAACCCTGCCTTGTTCTGTCCTCTCTGTGCTACATGGGCTGGTGAACTGCACGGCCCCTGCTTTTGAACTGAATCCAGGACTCTCCTCAAAGGTAATAAAACACGGAGCCTCAGCATGTATATTTCTGTGAACATGCCTAATTTCCCCAGGAGAGTGAAATACTAAAATACTAGTCCACAAACTTCTCAAAGTTGCTCTGACAGGACATGAGAGAAAACTACAATGATAAATTAATGGAGTAAAAACTATTCAATTTGTACTTTTATGAAACATCGTGTGTTTTATCCATTATATTAGAATTTCCAAAATGAGTTATTGCCTTGTTCATTTTTTAAAAGTCAGAATGTATTGTGTTAAAGACAGATGGTTGATATAAGGAGACAGCCTAGAACTGAACTGAACTTCTGTCCTAAAATTATATTATTCTCAGAGTGAATGCATCAGCTGTTGCTTAGTAATTACAATAACAGCAGCTGTGTAATGGTGTCTATAAGTTGACATCAAAGAACCGGTTTTATCTGCCATTATAAAATCTTGCAAAAAAACATCTTCCAAAGACATGGACATATTTGAGATGACACACATTTAAATGTTATATTGAAAGAGTATATAAATAGGAAATCATGAAATTTGCAGACAAACGGTGGGAACTAGAAAAGATCATCCTGAGTGTGGTATCCCAGAAACAGAAAGACACTCCTGGTATATACTCACTTATAACTGGATATTAGACATATAATACAGGATAAACATACGAAAGTCTGTACACATAAAGAAGTTAAACAAGAAGGAGGACCCTGAGTAAGATGATCAATCCTTACTCAGAAAGGTAAATGAGAAGGACATTGAAAGAGGGAGAAAAACAGCAAACAGGACAGGAGCCTATCACAGAGGGCCTCTGAAAGACTCT
>REGO01000476.1:280911-319645 GCA_010120015.1 Rhombomys opimus
AAGTGAAGAGTTCATTTGTTCTGTCGGTTTCTTGTTACGGCCTCCACTGACATTTCGACGTGAGACCCTTGCCATTGTGTTCATTCCACTCAACCCAGTAACCCCTCAATGACTTGTACAAGATGGCCAATAAATATTTGTCAACTCAATGAAGAACAGTGGAAAATTGGACAACAAAGTTAGGAAATTCTAACTAGTTTTCTCATTACTAAGGATCCTTGAATTGTGTTTGAAATGAGTGTTTCTGGAGATAACTTGCTCCAGATATCCACAAGCACAACACAGTTCTCTTCTCGACTTTAACCCTGCCTTGTTCTGTCCTCTCTGTGCTACATGGGCTGGTGAACTGCACGGCCCCTGCTTTTGAACTGAATCCAGGACTCTCCTCAAAGGTAATAAAACACGGAGCCTCAGCATGTATATTTCTGTGAACATGCCTAATTTCCCCAGGAGAGTGAAATACTAAAATACTAGTCCACAAACTTCTCAAAGTTGCTCTGACAGGACATGAGAGAAAACTACAATGATAAATTAATGGAGTAAAAACTATTCAATTTGTACTTTTATGAAACATCGTGTGTTTTATCCATTATATTAGAATTTCCAAAATGAGTTATTGCCTTGTTCATTTTTTAAAAGTCAGAATGTATTGTGTTAAAGACAGATGGTTGATATAAGGAGACAGCCTAGAACTGAACTGAACTTCTGTCCTAAAATTATATTATTCTCAGAGTGAATGCATCAGCTGTTGCTTAGTAATTACAATAACAGCAGCTGTGTAATGGTGTCTATAAGTTGACATCAAAGAACCGGTTTTATCTGCCATTATAAAATCTTGCAAAAAAACATCTTCCAAAGACATGGACATATTTGAGATGACACACATTTAAATGTTATATTGAAAGAGTATATAAATAGGAAATCATGAAATTTGCAGACAAACGGTGGGAACTAGAAAAGATCATCCTGAGTGTGGTA
The DNA here is from genome assembly GCA_010120015.1 of Rhombomys opimus. Taxonomy (NCBI): domain Eukaryota; kingdom Metazoa; phylum Chordata; class Mammalia; order Rodentia; family Muridae; genus Rhombomys; species Rhombomys opimus. The sequence continues at coordinate 281,890 of REGO01000476.1, forward strand.
TCCCAGAAACAGAAAGACACTCCTGGTATATACTCACTTATAACTGGATATTAGACATATAATACAGGATAAACATACGAAAGTCTGTACACATAAAGAAGTTAAACAAGAAGGAGGACCCTGAGTAAGATGATCAATCCTTACTCAGAAAGGTAAATGAGAAGGACATTGAAAGAGGGAGAAAAACAGCAAACAGGACAGGAGCCTATCACAGAGGGCCTCTGAAAGACTCTGCCCAGCAAGGTATCAAAACAGATGCTGAGACTCAGCCAATCTTTGGGCAGAGTGCAGGGAATCTTATGAAAGAAGGAGGAGCTAGAAATACCTGGAAGGGACAGGTGCTCCACAAGAACAACAGAACCAAAAATATCTGGGCACAGGGGTCGTTTTCTGAGACTGATACTCCAACCAAGAACCATGCATGAAGATAACCTAGAACCTCTGCTCAGATGTATCCATAGCAGCTCAGTCTCCAAGTGGGTTCCCTAGTAAGAGGAACAGGGACTGTCTCTGACATGAAATCAGTGGCTGGCTCTTTGATCACCTTCCCCTGAGGGGGAGCAGCCTTACCAGGCCACAGAGGAAGACAATGCAGCCAGTCCTGATGAAACCTGATAGGCTAGGGTCAGAGGGAAGAGGAGAAGGACCTCCTCTATCAGTGGACTTGGGGAGGGGCATGGGAGGAGAAGACAGAGAAAAGGTGAGGCTGGGAGGGGATGAGAGAGGGAGCTTCAACTGGGATACAAAGTGAATAAACTGTAATTAATAAAAAAATAAATTAATAAAAAGAAAGAATATGTGAAAACCAAAGTTTCTTGCTCAAGAAACAAACTTCAAGGTCAAGATTTTTAGTAAGATAAAAGTTATGTTTGTTCCAATCTAATCCTGAACTTGTTTAATGATTCACAGTTAACTTAAAATGATTCAACTGCTCTCATAAACTATGAGATGAAAAATAATCTATTACTAGGTCTAACAATAAAGAACCTTTTAAGAGCCTGGGTAGATAACAGTGAGTAAAATGGTTGCTGTGAAAGCCTGAGGACCCCAGGCCTGTACCCTCACCAGACATGGCAAGCCACCTATAACCCCAGTACTCAGAGACAGTGATCCTGGATCCAGCTGGCTAGCTAGACTAGCTAACGTGAAAAACAACCAGCTCAAGTGGGGGTCCCTGCTTTGGTAAATAAAGTGAAACGTGGTTGCAGAGACTCATGATGTCAGTCTTTGGTCTCCACACCCACCCAAGGGCAGTTATTACAGACACGTACTCCTGCAAAATAAATAAGGACTTTAAAAGAATACGTTAAAATAATCTGTGGCGATCGAAGCAGCCCTTCCAGAACTATTCCAGCTGCTATTACATTAAGATACCACCTCCGGGTGTGGTTAGCTAGAAGCTAGCAGCTGCCAAACATGCCTGAAAGGTGGTCTAGTCAGGAATGCTTCGTGAAACTGCAGCAATTGATGAGAAAAAGATGTTAGTTGTTTTTTCCTGGGACCAGTCCTTATGACCACAGAATCCATTTCACACACCCCCAAAAAAGATGTTTTTAAAGAGTGTTCTTTCCTTGTGCCCACTAAAGAATCAAGGAACTCCAATCATGAGGCTTCTAGTCTCCTCACAATAGATAGATGTAAAAGAAGGGAGGACGTCATGAATAATTCCAGTGTGTTAAAATTGCTCTATGGTCTTTTCCTGTGTGGACTATATAAACCTTCAGTTAATCAAATGAGAAAGCTATCGCAATTCCCTATATCATGGATGAAACTGAAGGCACAGTAAAGTAAGTGATCTTCCTCAGAAGCAACAGTTTCTATCAGGGTCTAGCCTTCTAACGCCTTTTAGAGCATTTCTCCAAAGGGCTTCCAATAGTAATGGAAACTGACAGAGAATGCTTCCAGGAAATGCTCGGAACCGTGTTCCTGCCACATCCTCTAAACCTCATTTCCCAAGTGTAGTAAAATTGAATAATTTCACGGAGCTTATTGTTTGCCTTAGGGAGAGCCAAATGTAGGTGGCAAGGTGTGAAGAGTGGTGATGCCATGGCACACAAAACACATTAATAACACATGGATAGTGGTGTAAACTACAGACTAGGGAAAACGGGGGTGCTGTAAAAGCAGTAGCTTAATGAGTTATTTGAGATTAAATGCACAAGACTTGCTAGGAATCTTTCTCATTTATAACATAACGTGTTCATGCAGAAGCACAGTCAGACACAAGCGACAGTAAAGGGGAAGGGCCTATGTGCGTAGCGTACAGAGCCATCCTGGCATCATTTGAATTGAGCACATGAGTTTATATCTACATATCTGTTGCTGTAAGTATTCTTCTTGAAGATTTATTTATTTGTTTATGCATGTTTGGGTGTATGAGTGCTTGTTGCCTGCCGGGCACCAAAAATTAGCATCAGATCCCCCAGAACTGGAGTTACAGTCAGTCGTGAGCTACCACTTGGATGCCAGGAACCAAACGTGAGTGCTCTGCAAGAGCAACCAGTTCTCTCGTCCCCTAAGCCATCTCTTCAGTTCCCTGGTTTAGACTTTTGCATAAACAGAGCTGAATTGCCTGTTAGTTTAAACATGAGACAGCAACAAACTAATCGTTCAGTTAAAATGGTCTTTTGGATGTGGACTAACAGTATGTCAAGTACGTGAGTTGACTATTTCTTTTTTTTTTATTTTTACATTTATTTTTTCTTTCCATTTTTTATTTTAATTTTTATTAATTATACTTTATTCACTTTGTATAGCCCCTGTGGCCCCCTCCCTCCTCCCCTCCCAACCCTACCCTCCTTCCCTCTTCTCCACACATGCCCCTCCCCAAGTCCACTGATAGGGGAGGTCCTCCTCTCCTTCCTTCTGATCTTAGTCTATCAGGTCTCATCAGGAGCAGCTGCACTGTCTTCCTCTGTGGCCTGGTAAGGCTGCTCCCCTTCAGGGGGAGGTGACCAAAGAGCAGGTAAACACAGAAGGTACAAAAGAGCAGGTGATACCGTTCTGCTTTGTTTAGCTAAGTGGGTTAGACAATAATAATTCAGTTAAGGAGTAATTCAACTGATAAGGTTACTTGATGCTGTACGCATGACATAATCTGATTTATTATGTCGGGACCAATCATAGCATCCTGCCCCTTTCCATTTATGAAAGAGTGAACAAATTCCATTATAATTGCTGTGGAGCTGAGTTCCCTTTAGAGTATGTGGAGGCCTCCACTGAAAAAGGAGCAAGCATAGTTAGAAAGATACTTACATATTTAGTTTCTCGGCCAGCAGCTCTTGGATGAGTTGTAGGAGTCTGCATGAAAATAAAAATAATTATGCGTCTCAATAATCAGTGAACAATGTTTCAGAATTTAAGGCAGAAATGCATCCTTTTCTCTATCGAGACTTTCTAACCATGAATCTATATACAATTCTGTTTATCTTTGAAAACTGCTTAATTAAATCATGCTTCTTTGTTAAATTATTGTCTCCACGGCTATCACTTGTCAATACTGTGGCAGTTCCCTTTTATCTGTTGATAATGTTAGCATTATCATGAGTGCCTCATCATATTTCTTCTATCATTTTTGGCTGTCTCAAAATCCACTAGAAAATTCTGTTCTGTCAGTTCACTGCATTCCTTACATCTAAAGACATTCATCCCATTTCAGTCATTTACTTTGAAAACCAAACCCAACTTTGCCTCCAAGAATAACATGTAAGCTCTCTGAAATTTCAACTTCAAATGTCTCTCTTCCAAAACTCTCCCTCTTTTCCCACGTGTTCAGGTTTCTAGTACTTCTGTTATTAGCTATGTTACAATGGGATTAGAACATAATTTACCCTCACTAACTTTATTCTGGTTCTCTCGCCTCTTGGTTTGCACCTATTTCACGGTCTCCTGTTTAATGTTTTCATTTCTCCTGCCTTTTTCTCTTTATGTGACAAATTCACTTGTAAGACAAGAACAGCAGTCCTGCATGGGCTCTCTGGTCTATTTATCTCTATCCTTACACCTGAGAAGTAGAATGTTTCTGTGGAACTCTCAACCACAACTTGATTTCATGCTAAATAAATGCTCATCAACATCACCTGTGCACAATCTATATGGCTTGGTAATCCCCCAATATTTTTTCTCCTAGATCTATTTTCTGAAGTTAGAACAAGATTTTCCAGGAACAGATTTGAGCCTCAAGAGTGACCCAAAAGACTGCACTTGTTCTTCATGATGGTTAGTCTACACTATTAACTTGAAAGGTTCTAGAATCAGATAAGTAAATATGCTAGCAAGTAGCCTGCTTGGGATATTCAAAACATAGTAAAAAGGCTACCAGGGCTCAACGCAGAGTGGAGAGTCCCAGGGAAGAACAAAGCATGGCAGTATTTGGAGACCTGATAATAAAGCATCTTATAAGGGCCTGGACTTATATTCTGGGGGAAAATACATACATTTAACACAAGAGTCAAAAATGAATAATTTAACAGGATCTCTGCTTGTTATATTAAGAACAGAGTAGAGTGAGGTACCCACAAAATAATGATGCTACTGTGCTGGTCCGCAAAATATGATGGTTGTTTAGTAGCACAGAAGCTATGAAATAATCACATTCTATAGATATTTTGATGCAATAGTGAAAAAAGAGGAGATGCTGAACGTAACAAAAAGAGAAAAACTACATGCAAAGTTTATGAACTTAGACAAATGAAAGAATACTATCAACAGTTATTAAAAAGTGGTGGTCGCACTTGGGAGGAAAAAAATGTCTGAATCTTCATCCATGTTGAACTTGAAAGTTATTTTGTGTGTGTGTGTGTGTGTGTGTGTGTGTGTGTGTGTGACTACGAATGGAAAAAAAGACTAAAACTGGGAAAAGTACTGGACTAGAGGTATACACTTGAAGCTGTAAGCCTGTATGTGATTTTCACAGGGCTAAGTAACAGAGAGAAACCCAGGGACTGATTCTCTAGGCACTCCCATATTGGTCAGTTTGTGAAAGGCAGATGAGCGAGCAGAGAAGAACAAGAAATAGTAACATTAAAAAAAAAACTGGAAGAACATGGTGCTCAGTTTTGATCTTAAACTTACTCCTTTAAAAAGTGTTTGGTGTTTTTTTTTGTGTGTGAAGTAAGAAGATCATTCAAGAAATTAATTTCTTAGCCACCTCTTCTAACTATCCTTATGTCTGGACTTGGGTCTTCTATTATTTGTCCTATTAAAGTGGAAGCTGGTCTCTCTTCCTTATCAAAGAATAATGTCTCTGACTGTCTAAGACAAAATGCAATGGGCTGGGTAGCTTGCAAACAACAGGTGTTTAATTTTCTCAGTTCTAGAGGGTGGACAGGCTTAGATTGATTCACTGTATGGCAAGGTCCTGTTTTCTCCTTCACAGTTTGAAATTTCTTGTTTCCTTACATGGTAGAAGATGTAAGAGTTTCTCTCTCTCTCTCTCTCTCTCTCTCTCTTTTTTTTCATAATCCCATCAATTAAGACTTTATCCTCATGTCCTAGTCACACTTTAAAAGCCCCACATTTCAATACCCTAACATCGATGATGATTCTAGGATTTTTAATTCCTGGAGGAGAGATTCAGACAATAACACATTACATTTTGAATCAACATCTGATTCTAGATAGACTTTTTTCTTCAGCATCTCTCCTCTCTTGTAGAACGAGTACCTCACAAAAATGTCTTCCTTGATCCCATTACTAACCAATTGCTATATCTTTTTCACAATAATGCCAGGTGTTATTTTATTCTATGATTTTTTTTACAGTTGGCATTTTGATATTTTTGTCTCTGCTTTCTTACAATATTTTGCAACATCAGGGATAAGTCAAGCAATGTATCACACTCTGAGAGTAGACTGTCACCAGACTCCTTTGTACTGGCTGCAGAAAAGGAAGCAGCTTATTGCACGATTAAACAGCTGATAGCAACTGCTAGTTTTCTGATGAACTCTTCCTCTGTGATAGCAACCACGACAGTGACTAGAAGAGAGCTGTAAGCAGAGGTGCAGGATGAGACCCAGGGTCCCCACAGTCCAGAGCATTTGCAATGGGGAAGTCAGTACTAGAGAGCACGTGCGTTCTGAGGTAGACATTCCTCTTACTCTGAAAATAGTGAGGGAACCTTGGCAACGTTGGCAAACCCTAGTGCTGACATTATTGTTGCTATTCTAGGCATCAGACACACACATAGCCAAATTATCTGCAGAACTTAGGGAAGAAGTCTAAAAACTAGATGAAAGATCATAAGCAGCGACAGTAGAGTTAAATAATATGAAAATCCACTCCTATACATCTATAGGAAAAATTAGCAATTTTTAGTCCATATTTAAAGTGTTTACAGAGCCACATCAAAAATGGTCACCCTCTAGCAGTTACATATATCATGGTGACAAAAATGTTTTATAAGTATAAAAAAGGAGAATCCAGTCAGACAGAGGTCAAAGAAAAGATCTATCATACCATTTTAGCAAAACTATAATTTTAATTACATTATTAAGTGTGTGTCTGTGTTCTGTGTTTGTGTGTGTGCCTGTATGTGTATGCTCCTACAGTGTGCATGTGAAGGTCAAAGGACAACATGCAGGAGTCAGTTCTCTCCTTCTACCATGTATGGCCAGCAGGTAGAACTTGGGCTATCACACTTGGGGGACAGTGTCTTTATTCACTGAGCCATCCTGTCAAGCCAAGATCTATATTTAAATGAATAAACAAAATAGACATTTTATCACAAATGAAGTTCACAAAATATACAAAAATAGATTAGGTTGAAGCAATCATAAGCACAATTACAAAAACAATAAAAAAAAGTATATCTGTATCCAGCCCTTCCTTAGTTGAGGAATGAATGGATACAGATATACTTACTTTCTATTGTTTTTGTAATTGTGCCTATGATTGCTTCAACCTAATCTATTTTTGTATATTTTGTGGACTTCATTTAAAACAGGGAACAGGACAGGAGCCTGCCACAGAGGGCCTCTGAAAGGCTCTACCCTTCCGGGTATCAAGGCAGATGCTGAGACTCATAACCAAACTTTGGGCAGAGTACAGGGAATCTTATGAAAGTGGGAGATAGTAAGACCTGGAGAGGACAGGAGCTCCACAAGGAGAGCAACAGATCCAAAAAGTCTGGGCACAGGGTCTTTTCTAAAACTGATACTCCAGCCAAAGACCACTCATGGAGATGGCCTGGAATCCCTGCACAGAGGTAGCCTATGGCAGTTCAGTGTCCAAGTGGCCTCCATAGTAATGGTAACAGGGACTGTCTCTGACATGAACTGATTAGCCTGCTCTTTGATCACCTCCCCCTGAGGGGTGAGCAGCCTTACCAGGCCACAGAAGAAGACAATGCAGCCACTCCTGATGAGACCTGATAGAGGGAGGGGAGAAGGACCTCCCTTTTCAGTGGACTGGGAGAGGGACACAGGTGGGGGAGAAGGAGGGGAAGGTTGGGAGGGAAGGAGGGAGGGAGGTACAGGAGGGATACAAAGTAAATAAACTGTAATTAATAAAAAAGTACATAAAAAGGTATATAAATGCATGAAAATGAAAGATCTAAATAAAGAAATTAAAAGATATATACATAAAATTTCAGACACAACTCTAAAATATACTAACAAATAGTATGTATCTGTGTGTTTGCTTTTTACTAAAAACAAGTAAAAAGGGAAAAATATTGTTTCATATAATACTGAAAGGCACATTTATGAGCTTTGCATAAACCCAACTGTGGTGGGAAATTAATAAAGCCACTGTATCTGGCATGAACATCAGAGTGTTGGGAGTGTTTTAGACAGCCCTAAGCGCTGAGGAAGACTTTTGCATCTGATTAGTGATTGTTTTCTGAGATTCGTGGAGCTGTGTTTCTGAAGGAGCTTTATGTACTTAGCACGACACAGTCACAAGACATTCCGGAAAACCTGTAACCCATGTATTATTGTACACTTCAAAAAGTGTGCAATAAAGACTGAGAAGCCTACAGGCAGCATATAAATCAGATCAGGGGCTCTGGTATGAGGATCTTGACTCACTCTAAAATTAGCTTTTCTATAACAATCAATCAATGTGCTTCTACAAAGCTGCTTGAGGTTTAGTCCCCGGAGACTGGTCCACCTTGCTGCTATAAAGCCTTATTATATCCTCTATTGTCTCTCTTTCTTCAGTCATCCAGTGTGAAATGGTTTACCCACACCTACCAGTCCTTAATGTGTGTCCCTAATGTGTGTGCAACCACAAAAATAACAAGATGAATAACAACATTCTCAATTTTTAAAAATTTTAAATTAGTAAGTGTTGGGTTACTGAAAGAAAAAAAAGTAATCAGAATACCAAAAAGAACAAAAAGATCTAAGTTGAAAACATTAATTAATAGTAATAGAGGTCATACTGATGTGACAAATATTACAATAACGTAACTGGCCTAAATTTACAAATAAACAGAATATTACATTAATTATAGAAAGTAATATATAGAAATATGTAACCCTAAAGAAAACTGAGCAAAGGGAAAGGGATTGAAAAGACAAAAGATAAAAGTATAGGAGAAGATACATGCAGGAAACATTTTAAAAAAATTTAAATATAAGGTTACTTTATCACACAAGTAAATCTTTATGGTTAAAAAAAGATTATGTTCTAGCAAAGTTAAAAATTTTAGATTTGAGAATAATCTTCCTATAAGCATCAGTAATATAGTTTAAAATACACAAATCAAATCTCATAACCTCTTCTAGACTTATTTTTTTTTTCTCCCTCTTGATAGCTATACACAATTCTGTTCTCTTAAACACTCGCATGGCTGTCTTTCTTGATAGCATACTGCTTTGATTCTCCTCTTTTTAAATTAATTAATTGTTTTATTAATTATAGTTTATTCACTTTGTTTCCCAAAACTAGCCCCCTCCCTCATCTTCTCCCAATCCCACCCTCCCTCAAACTTCTCCACCCATGCCCCTCCCCAAGTCCACTGATAGGGGAGGTTCTCCTCCCCTTCCATCTGGTCCTAGTCTATCAGGTCTCATCAGGAGTGGCTGCATTGTCTTCCTCTGTGGCCTGGTAAGGCTGCTCCCCCGTCAGGGGGAGGAATTCAAAGAGCAGGCCACTAAGTTCAGGTTACAGACAGTCCCTGTTCCCATTACTATGGAACCCACTTGGACACTGAACTGCCATGGGCTACATCTGAGCAGGGGTGCTAGGTTATCTCCATGAATGGTCCTTGGTTGGAGTATCAGTCTTAGAAAAGATCCCTGTGCCCAGATTTTTTTTCTCTCCTTCTGGAGCTCCTGTCCCCTCCAGGTTTTTCTATCTCCTCCTTCTTTTGTAAGATTCCCCGTACTCTGCCCAAAATTTGGCTACAAGTCTCAGCATCAGCTTTGATACCCAGCTAGGTAGTCTTTCAGAGGCCCTCTGTAGTAGGCTCCTGTCCTGTTCCCTTTTTCTCCTCTTCCAATGTCCATCCCATTTGCCTTTCTGAATAAGGGTTGATCAGCTTACCCAGGGTCCTCCTTCTTGCTGAGCTTCTTTGGATGTAGAGATTTTAGTATGTTTATCCTGTATTATATGTCTAATGTCCACTTAGCAGTGAGTAGATGCCATGTGTGTCTCTCTACCTCTGGGATACCTCACTCAGGATGATCATTCCTGGTTCCCACCATTTACCTGCAACTTTCATGATTTCCTTGTTTTTAATTGCTGAATAGTATTCCATTGCATAAATATGCCACAATTTCTGTATCCATTCCTCAACTTAGGGACATCTGGATTGTTTCCAGCTTCTGGCTATTAGAAATAAAGCTGCTATTAACATGGTTGAGCAAATGTCCTTGTTGTATACTTGAGCATCTTTTGGATATATGCCTAGGAGTGGTATAGCTGGATCTTGAGGTGGCCCTATTCCTAATTGTCTGAAAAAGAGCCAGATTGATTTCCAAAGTGGTTGTACAAGTTTACATTCCCACCAGCAATGAAGGAGGGTTCCGCTTTCTCCACGTCCTCTCCAGCATGTGTTGTCACTTGAGTTTTTGATCTTAGCCAACCTGATGGGTGTAAGGTGAAATCTCAGGGTCACTTTGATTTGCATTTCCCTGATGGCTAAGGATATTAAGCATTTCTTTAAGTGTTTCTCTGCCATTCAATATTTCCTCTAGTGAGACTTCTCTATTTAGTTCTGTACCCCATTTTTTAAATTGGATTACTTGATGTGTTGCTGTTTAACTTCTTGAGTTCTCTATATATTCTGGATATTTTCCCTCTGTCAGATATAGGGTTGGTGAAGATCCTTTCCCAATTTGTAGGCTGTCATTTTGTTCTGATGATAGTGTCCTTTGCTTTACAAAGCTTTTCAGGTTCATGAGGTTCCATTTATTGATTGTTGATCGTAGAGCCTGTGCTGTTGGTGTTCTGTTCAGGAGGTTGTCTCCTGTATCAATGAGTTCTAGGCTCTTCCCCACTTTTTTTCTAACGGGTTTAGAGTGTCTGATTCTCCTCTTAGTAAAACCTTTTCACTATGTTTGACTGGCTCCACCTTTACTTACCTGTAATGTTTTATTCCTTGTGACTTTGTACAGGCTCACAGTATGTGATACCCACATCTCTCCTGCTAGCTGCATACTTAAACAACTCCATTCATACAATTCTCATACAAATGCTATTTTAATTACCATACCCTCTGTCTTCCACTATTCTGCACCTATTTCACTGTTATCTGCCCTGAGCAGAGCTGTTGGGCAACTGTTCATGGCTTCTCTTCTTTCTTGCTCATCTCTGAATTGTTATCAAGCCACAAACTAATTTGCTTCTCCATGGCTCCTTTTCATCTACCTAATCTACCTCTCCAGTTACACCAACAGTCACTGTACTCCTGGCTTCCTCAGTAGTCTCAGCCCAGCTGCCAGAATGATCATTTTCATATCTTTCCATTCTCCTTCCAGTCCAAATTTCAAACCATGACAAATAGATTCTCAAGCGAATTTTATGCTATTTGTCCCTGGCTCACTAAATTTCAAATACACTAACTTTTTCAACATCTTCACAAAACCAAGACATGTTGCCTCAGGAAATTCATACATTACTATGCCTTTGCCTGAAGATATTATCACTGATCTTTCAGACTCTATTCTACATGTGTATCTCAGAATAAATTCTATCTCTTCTTCCACATCTATAGTAAGCTCCTTATGATTTTCACCTGGCTTGTCTTTATCTTTCTGGGGCCTCAAAGCCCAAGGCCATACAAACCACAAACAAACATAATTCATAATATTTATCTAATTATGTTGCAACTGAAACTGTGGACTCCTCTTTTTTATCATTTCTTAAAATTTATTGAATTTCTATCCTGGCTGTGGCCCCCTCTCATCTCCTCCCTTCTTCTTCCCCTCTGCCCTGCCTTGGCCCCCTGCTCAGATGTAGCCCACGGGCAGCTCAATCTCCAAGTGGTTTCCCTAGCAACAGGAGCAGGGGCTGTCTCTGGCATGAACTCAGTGGCAGGCCGTCCTATCACCTCCCCCTGGGGGTGTGCAGCCCTGCCAGGCCACAGAGGAAGACTATGCAACCAGCCCTGGTGTGGTCTACTCTTTTAAATCATGAGCATCCGTACGTTCAAAGCCTGCTTCAGGTACACAATGTTCCTTTGCAAACAGTTTATGCCAATGGTATTTGTATTCATTGAAAGAGAGAAAACAAGGCTGAAAATGATAAAAAGAAATAGTTATGTAAAAGTGAAAAACAAAATGTATTTTGAAATTAGGATGCATAGAGCTACGTTATACATCGAAAGGTATAAAATTACAGAACTATGTACTTTATCCTAGCAAATGACTACAGCTACTTTAGAAAGAAGCAACTATATAAAACAACAAGTCTGGCACTCTAATGCCTCTAAAGTTCTGGTTCTTTAGGCCACAGAACAGTGAAATCACTTCATTCAGTAAGAAGGAAAGAACTGCAGAATTAACACCCACATAAAACCTACGAGAGTGTTGCTTTAGTCAACTTCATACCCCATTCTACACTTCTGAGTATATGTAAATTACATTAATATTCAACCTATGTTAACATCAATCCAAAATTAATATAAGCTACAAACTTGACATGTAAATCCACGAAAGTCCAACATTCAACAACCTGGAATATTGGTTTTCAAACTATTTGAAATTGATAAACAGCAGAAAATAATTTGACACTGCAATCCTGCAAAGACTGGCCTATGTGTGTGCATGTGAGCAAACGGAAGCAAAGTGAACACTGCACTTGGCTGTGTGCATCCTGCTTCCTAGGCAGTGAATTGGTTTCTCAGTGTGCTAAAGCCCCGAATCACAGTTTGAAACCATCTATGCAGAAAACTGAATGACACGGTAAACTGTAATAATCATATACATACTTTGATTGTTTCAGAACCCAACATTGCCTGTGGGGGCCGTGAAGGAGAATCAGAAGAATGCTGGAAAAGAAAAGAACAGAAGAAAAAAAAGGAAGAATAAGCCCATGAGGCATCATGGCAAGATAGAGGGAAATGAAGAAAAGCAAAGCAAAGGTTTGAATAGCACGTTCTACTCTACAGCATTACCATAGACAAGGAGTCCTGCAAGACCTTATCAATAGTAGCACAGAGCTCTTCAGTTTGCTGCCTGAGCTGTGCAGGAAAACACAACTGGAAGAAGTGAAACCAGGCACGGGGTTAGCAATGAGTTTGGGCGTTGCATACCAAAACAGGGTAAGCTGAAGTCATTACCTCCAGTGGTAGGTCTAGTACACTGGGCTTGGAGCTGCTGTCAGTCCTGGCTGGTTCATCTAGTGCCTAGTGACAAAGGAAACAGTTCTGATAAGAGGTTTCTTGTCGATTACAATGCTTTAGTGAAGTCCTTACAAGAAAGCCCTGTACATAAAGCTCAAAATCTCTATGGAAAAACTAACAGAATCATCTGGTAAGATAGTCTCATGCATGAAGACCCATTTCACATCTGTCCAGTTTCTCCTCTGGAATCAGTATCTCTAATACAAGGTGTAGTAATGGTAAAGGCAGAAGGCCAATTTAATTTATAATATCTGTTCTATATTTTCTATTTTGCTTTTACTCAATTTTTAAATTTTAACTGATTAAATGTGGCTTTATTTCGTTTTCATCTTAACAACACCTTAAGTCCATGCTAATTAATTACAACATCTGCAAAGCCTTGGAGTTGTTACTATGAATTTATATTTTCCTTTGACTATGGATGGCATTATTTTGTTTTTTTGATGACTTGAGATTATGAACTAGAGCCATGGTATATGTTAAAAAAAAAGACTCATGATTCTGTTCTGATCCCATAAATACTACTTTCATTTACTTTTAAATTTTTACCATTGTATTTGGGTTTTCTTGTTTGTTTGTTGTTTTCTGTGTGTGTGTGTGTGTGTGTGTGTGTATGTGTGTGTGTGTGTGATGTGTGTTTGCAAATAGTTGAGTACTCTTCAGACTTTGGCATTGTTATTTTTTTCTTGTTATTCTTATTATTATTTACAATTTATTTGCTTTATTTCCCAGTTTAGCGCTCTCCCTCATCTCCTATCGATCCCACTTTTCCTCCCTCTTCCTCCCCCTATCTTTCTTCCCTAGTCCACTGATAGGGGAAGTCCTCCTCCCCTACTGTCTATCAGTTCCCATCAGGACCCCTGGACCTTTTTCCCCCATGGGCTGGCTAGGTCTCCTCACCAGGGAAAAAGAATCAAGGAGCAGGCAATTGAATTCATGTCAGAGACTGTCTCTTCTCCCCTAGGGGCTCCACACGGAGACTGAGCTGTCTATTGACTACATCTGAGAAAGGGGTCTAGTTTCTCTCTATGCATGATCTTTGGTTGATGCATCAGTCTCTGCAGTCCCCCCTGGGTGCTGTAATTTTTGTCTTTCTTGGTCTCCCAGGGGGCTCCTGTCCCCTCTGGGTTCTTTTATCTTCTCCTTCTTCCATTAGACTCACTGTGCTCAGTCCAAAGTTTGGCTGTGAGTCTCTGCATCTGCTTCAATCCCCTGCTGGGTGGAGACTTTTAGAGGACGCATTTTTGACAACACATGCTGGAGAGGTTATGAAGAAAGGGGAACCCTCTGCCATTGCTTTTGTGGGAATGCCATTGCCATTGTGGGAATTTAAACTTGTACAACCACTTTGGAAATCAATCTGGTGCTTTCTCAGAAAACTGGGAATAGTGCTACCTCAAGACCAGCTAAACCACTCCTGGGCATATATCAAAAAGATGTTTATCCATACAAGGACATTTGCTCAACTATTTTTATGGGAGCTTTATTAGTAATATCCAGAATCTGGAAACAGCCTAGATGCTCCTCAACCAAAGAATGGAGACAGAAATTATGGTACATTTATACAATGGAATACTACTCAGCAATTAAAAACAAGGAAATCATGAAATTTGCAGGCAAATAGATGGAACTAGAAAAGATCATCCTGACTGAGGTATCCCAGAAGCAGAAAGACACGCATAAATATATTCTCACTTATAAGTGGATATTAGCCATGTAATATAGGATAAGCATAGTAAACTCTACAGAACTGAAAAAGCTAAACAGCAAGGAGGACCCTGGGGAAGATGCTTAATTCTCATTCAGAAAGGAAAACAGGACAGACACTGGAAGCAGTAGAAGAGAGAGAACAGGACAGGAGCCTACCACAAATATATTTGGTTATTTAGTGCTTAGTATGAGCATTCGTGGGTGGAGGTCAGAGGATCAGTTGTCTCCTACCATGGGTGTTCCAGATAGTCTTTGTAGCGGGCTCTTCTTCCTCCTGAGTCGTTCATCAGCCCTTCCTTTAGTCTTTTGCATTAAGCTCTGACTCCCTGATACTGAGTAGCAGCTCCAGTGTCTACTCAACTATTGTAGGCTGTGTTTGGTATAAGCGATATCTAGAGTTTATGAAGCAGCACTTTGAGTCTCCTGGACTTCTGGTATCCCCTCCTCCCCTTGAATTTTGGTTTCTACCTGACCTTGGGTGTTTTTCTCTGATTCTCTATCAATAAGGTTTTAGATTTTTGCTAAGATTTAGCTGTCTGACAGTGAGTAAATAGGGGTCAGTCTTGAAAGAAAAAATAAATAAAACCTAGAAGGAAACCAAGTAAACTTTTCTTCTTCTGAGGAATTTCTTCCTACTATTCTAGTAACCTCACGCCATCCCCTTTGTTTTTGTTATTCACGGGGCTCACGCATCTTCAATTCTGTGTGACCAAAGATGACTTGAACTCCCGGTCTTCCTGCTTCTAATTCCCAGGTGTTAGGATTATAGGCATGGGATAAACTTCCTAGTTTATCCTCTGCTAGAGATTAAGCCCAGGACTACGTTCAAACCAGGTAGGGACTGTATCAGCTCACCTATATCTACAGTAGGAAGCTTCTTTTTAATATTTCATTCTGAGTTTCTTTGTGGTCTACAAGACAATGACCCCAAAGTAGGGTGTCCATCCATTTTCAGGAGCAAAGTAAGAGAAGATAATTTAATATTTTAAGCTCACAAATTTCTTAACATGAAGATTTTGTGAATTTAAATTTCAAACCCACTTAAACATAGGATTATAGTTAAAAGTAACTTCTAAACTACCCTAAGCAAATGTCATTGTCATTTATCTTTGCAAATATTTTTTTCATACATCTAATTCTAGAGAATTCAATGTTTAAAGAAATCTTTTTTGTAAAGTAATATAACTTTTGTTTCTGCCTTTCTATGTCCAGTTGTTCTCTACTCTTGCCTGGTTGACAATCTTTATTGTGAGTGAGTCCAATACCGTCAAAATAGCATCAGAAACCAAAAAACAATACTTAACAAATTGCAAATTCCTCTTTCATTTTTGTTGTCAAACTTTTTCTTGGGTTGAAGCATAAGGAATTGTCAGTATTCAATTGACAATTACCTAAGTAAATGGTAATTTCATACAGTTCTACCTATTTCTATATTTATTATTACTTCTTTGAGAATTTTATACAATGATTTTTGATCATGCTCATTCTCTTTCACACAACTTATTCCAGACATACCCTGCCCTTATCTATTCATCCAATGTTCAATGTTACGACATTTTTTTTCTCCTATCAAGTTCAATTTGTGCTATCCAAATATACTCGATGTGTGACCTTCCACTAATGCATGGTCATCATCAACTTATTGGGGTTACACTGTTACAGAAAATTGACCTTCTTTCTTCAAGCAGCTGACAATTAACAACAGCTCATCAGCTAGCAGTAGGACTCTGTGCAAAATTCCCCTTTCTATGCTAGTATTTGACCTGCTTGAGCTTCTGAAGGTTCTGTGCATGCTGCCGCTACTGCTGTTCCTTTGTACCACTACCTTGTTGTGTTCAGAAGAAAATGTTTTCTTGAATTCATCTACCACCTCTGGCTATTACACTCTTTTCTACCCTCTTTCACAACAATACCTGGGTCTTGGAAGAAAGGAAGAAAAGAAGGAAGAAGGAAGGGAGGGAGGGAGGGAGGGAGGAAGGGAAAGAAAGAAAGAAAGAAAGAAAGAAAGAAAGAAAGAAAGAAAGAAAGAAAGAAAGAAAGAAAGAAAGAAAGAAGGAATATATGTCCCATTTAAGGCTGGGCACCCAAAGTCTCTTATTCTCTGTACCTTGGCCATCTAATACAAATAAAAAGTTTCTCTGATGAGAGCTGAGCGATGAATTAATTTATGTATATATCAATAAGTCATTAGAAGTTGATTTAATACTATGTCCATTTAGCAGAATAGTAATAAATTCTCTTCTGTAGTCTATGATTGTCTAGCCTAAAGTTCTTGGGCCAAAAAAAAATATGTCATGTATGGGTCTCCTTTTGTGGAGCAAGTCTTAAATCCAACTATAAGATGGTTGGTTACTCCTATGACATTTGTGCCACTACTGCACCAGTGGGCATGTTTAAACCAGCCAGTCATTATTGTATCTCACAAAGTCCTCAGCTGGATAAGACTGATAATTACTTTCCACTTCCATTGGTGTCCACAGCACCTTCTAGCACTATGAAAGCTATCTAATTGGAATGAAGCTCCTGGGTCAATAACAGCTCAATTTCTCCATGTCCTATGACTCAGGTGCATGATGTTCTCAGCAACAGGATTGTATCTTCAAGTTCTAGAGAGTAAACCAAAAGCACTGGCAATAGGGTATAATGTTTGGGGTCTTTGGAACCTCACTGACCAAGAACTTCACTGGCTTTTTTGTTACCTGTGGTGTCTAGTACGAGTATTATTGCCCAGCTAAAAGGGAGACTCCATTTTAAGTCTTTTTATGTATACAGAAGCTTCTATACTAGTGAGTTTCCATGTGACTTTTTCAAAAGCCTTTAGTGTTATTTATGTCTCCCAATATGCCTCTGCTCTGACCTTGCCACTCCTTTAACCTTTCGTAATCCACAATCTCTTTAACCATTTATACCTACTTATCTTAGAAATATTTGATCACTGACTCTAAGTCTTTTGCTACAGGGAATTTTTCAAGATATCTAGTCCTAATTCACTTTCAAAGTTTGACAATTTATCATCATTAAAGTCATTCAAAAATATGTGGAATGAGTTTGAAAGCAATTATAAAAGGTTATAAAATATGATTAGCAAAGTAATTAGAACAAATGTCTGATCCCTTAAGGCAGTAGCTTTCAACAGAAAATGATCACTTGCATATGTATGTCCTGCTAGGTTTGTAAACAGACAAATAAGACATTTCTCCACAGGAATGGATTATATAGTGTTCAGAATAACAAGCCACCCCGTCTTCTCATCTACATTCACTTCCCAATCCTCATATCTTTGCCATGATTCTGAGGCTATCATATCCAGACTACAAAGTGTCTTACCAGGCATGAAACCATGGGATTCACTGCTCATCAGAATCTGATTTTTCTATTTTACCAGAGAAAGAAATGACACAGATCTAAGTCTTCACTAGCAGGCACTGTGTCTGGTAGAATTAGAATCTGGACACAGAATATACTCCTAAGAGTTCAGAAACAGAAACATAAAAGATAACACTTATCATTTATTCTAATAATTTTTTGTTTTGGTTTGGTTAGGTTTTTAGTTTTTGAAATCCTAATGTAAGTATATCATTTCCCCTTTCCCTTCCCTCCCTCTAAGTCCTCCTAATACCCATTCTTGTTCTCTTTCAAATTTGTGGCCTCTTTTTTCACTAATTGTTGTTCCATTTATATATGTATATTCATAAATATAACCTACTCAAGTTACTTTTGTAACTTGTGTGTTTTCAGGGATGACTATATGGCACTAGAAAACCAACTGGCATGATCTTCCTGTGGAAGGTTGTTTCTTCCACTCTTACTTCCCTACTTAGGAAAATAGTGTCTGAAAACTTTTGTTTTCAAATTTTGCTTCTCCGTAATAGAAAACAAAATTTGGAAGATCAATTACACATTAGACAACTTTGTAGTAGTTATTCTGATGATTAATCATGAAACATGGTGGGAAGAAACAAAAAAATTCATAAAAACTAACTCAAATTTTTTTCCCAATGTGGGATTTCTCATTGGCTATTTACCCAGCAGGTAAGGGAGGACTCCCTTCTTTAGTGTTACAGGATCCACAATGTCTGCACTTCACCATACAGACACAGTGATTCATATACAGTGTGCACAGTCACAGATAATTACAGTCCAGGGGATGAGGCCATAAAATCATTAAATGAATGAAGAGCTATCAAAAAAGAAAAAAAAAGCGAAGAATTGTAAGGGGAGCCTTTGCAGTATCAAGAGGATGAGTGCACCTGATTCCACAGAGACGTGTGAGTCAATTATTGGAAAAAAAAAAATCCCACTAGAATTGAAAGTTGCTGCTAAGGCATAAGGAGGAGCAGCACCTGGTCTTTTGAGAAGAAGGGTTGTTTGGCCAGTGAGCCACATTTACACAGATACATAGGAGAAGCAATTTATACTTAGACACTGGAGGATCTCTCAATGTATCAGTTGTTGAGCTACATATAATATTGAATTATTTTGTCTGTTAGACTGCACAAGACCTTCATATTAGTTATAGAGAAAAGAAATAGAAGAAATTAAATCCAGATTCTGGATAGGAGGCTAAACACAGCAGTAAAGCTGTTTTATGCCAGCCTTCAACTTCCCAGAACTGATTTCCCATGCACTGCTTACTGCTGTTCTTTAGCCACAAAGAACCGCTTGAGTTCCTTGAATTTTGTATCTTTCATATTTTGTGGGATTGACTTGCTCTAAATTTCAGTTCACACAGAGAATTTCTCTCCACTGTGAAAGCCTGAGTGTCTTCTCTTGACCTCAGTCCAGTCAAAAATTAGTCATTCCCTGGTTAGGAATACATTTTGCACATCTGAAGAATAATGTACCATGAGGTGATGGCTCAGCAGTTAAGTGTTTGACACTCATGCATGAGAACCATATCAGATGCCCAGGAACCCACATAAACTAAGGGTGAGCATAGCAGTCCTACCGTATTTCCAGCTTAAGAAGGTGGGAAGAGGGAACTCACAGAGCAAACTTCCTAGCAAGACTAGCCATACTAGAGACCTCTGACTATCATAGAGAAATTTTGCCTCAAGGAATAACACAGAAAAGCAATAGCAGAAATTCCCAACATCAGCCTTGGGCCTCTACACACACACACACACACGCATATACACACGCATGAATCAAAAAAGACTATTGTATCATGAATGTTTTTTCACTTGTATCTCTAGCTTCTGTCTTTTGTTCAATTGTGATCAGGGACCAATAAAAATATTTAGAAAGACAAGTGGGATGGACATTGGAAGTAGGAAAAAACAAGTAACAGGACAAGAGCCTACCACAGAGGGCCTCTGTGAAAGAGGCTCTCTTTCACAGTGTGAAAGACTCTACCTAGCAGTGTATCAAAGCAGATATTAAGACTCATAACCCAAACCTTTGGCGGAGTGCAGGGAATCATATGAAAGAAGTGGAAGTTAGTAAGACCTGGAGAAGACAGGAGCTCCACAAGGTCCAAATATATCAGGGCACAGGGGTCTTTTCTGAGACTGTTTCTCCAACCAAGAACCATGTATGGATATAACCTAGAACCCCTGCTCAGATATAGCCCATGGTAGGTCAGTATCCAAGTGGGTTCTCTAGTAAGGGGAACAGGAACTGTTTCTGACATGAACTTAATGGCTTAATGGCTGGCTCTTCAGCATCTCCCCCCGCCCCCTGCCCTTGAGGAAGGAGCAGCCTTGCTAGGCCACAGAGGAGAACATTGCAGCCAGTCCTGAAGAGACCTGATAAGCTAGGGTCAGATGGAAGAGGAGGAGGTCCTCCCCTATCAGTGGACTTGGAAAGGGCAGGGAGGAGATGAAGGAGGGATGGTGGGATTGGGAGGAAATGAGGGAGGGGGCTACAGCTGGGATACAAAGTAAATAACCTGTGATTAATATAAAAAATGAAAATTATTATAAAAAATATTTAGAATAGATTGAAGGATAAACTGAGGAGAAACAATTCAATAGGTAAACAATATAATTGTTGTAGTTCTTCTCAGGAAAATACTATAGAAAAGTGATTTAAACTGAGTGGCTTGTTCCTCCTTTTTATCTATTCTTCTCTCATACATTACATCTGAACTGCAATTTTCCCTCCCTCTTCCTCCTCTTTCCTCTAGTTGTTCAACCTCATCTCACCTTTTCCCAGGTCCCATCCTTCCCCTTCATCTCCCCTCAGAAAAGAGTAGGCCTTCCAGGGACATCAACAAAAGGCAGGCAAAAGAGTCAGACACAGCCCCCATTCCTGATGTTAGGAATCCCAGGAGAACACTGAGTTACACAATCATAACATATATTAAATAAATAATTTTTCAAAAAGAGGACCCATGTCAGACCCATAAGGATCCCTGATCTGTGAGCCTATTTGAGTCCCCATCAGTTGCTTCTATGATTCTGTGGCTTATGTTCTTGTGGTGTCCTTCATCCCTCTGACTTCTTAAATCCTTCCTCCCACGGCTCCACAGAACTCCCCACATTTCACCTAATATTTGGCTGTAGGACTCTGTATCTGCTCCCATTATAAACTGATGTGTTTTAAGTAAGTATGTTAGATATTACTGTTCAACACTTTGCCTTAGTGAGTGATCAAATATCTTGACTTTGGAATAGTCTAATTTCCCACACTATGTTAAATAGAAGGGTATTTGGGGCAAAAACCTTAAATTTTACTAGAATTTAGTTTTTTCATTGACTACGATGAGTAGTTTATCAAGTGCATCATCTTGACTTACTCATAACAGCCATAAAATGTAGCTTTTATTCTGTGATAGAAGTTATATTAAAACATTTAAGCTTGCATTTTAAAAAGCCACAATTGCATGTAGAAATCTACAAACAAAATTTCGTTAAAGATCTAGGACTATTCAGAGTATATTCCTTTCATGTGACATATTTATGAACTTCAAAATCTGAAAAGCTCTCTCTTACTTGGATTTTAGTTCTGGGAGATTTAGAGGATTCAATGCCAATTCCTCCCACAGTGAAGGTAGTTATGCTTTCATTTAGCTGTTGTTGGTTCCTTTGGTGGGGAGGGCGGGTTTGGTTTGGTTTGGTTTGGTTTGGTTTGGTTTGGTTTGGTTTGGTTTGGTTTGGTTTGGTTTGGTTTCTGAGACAGGGTTTCTTTGTCTAGCTGTGGCTGTCCTGGTCTCGCTTTGTAGACCAGGACGGCCTCAGAACTCACAGATATCCTCTTACCTCTGCCTCCCCGAGTGCTGGGATTACAGGCAGGAGCCACCACACCCGGCCAGCTAGTTTTGTTTGCTTTTTTAGTTTTTATAAACTCACCACCAGTTTCAAATTCATTCCATCAAGGCTTCCTGGCAGGAGAATCTACACCTGACCTTCCTTTCAGTAAGAGCATCCGAGGAATAGGTCTTAACCTCCATCCAGTGCTCCCTTCCTGTAATGTACCTCATCATTCTAAATATCACAAGGAATTGGGCTGTTTGTAATCCCTGGCTCATTCAGTACTTCTCAAACAGTTTCCAATTCTTTTTAATATTTTTCTCATAAAAAGAAAATATTATGTCATTCTCGTTTTATGAGACTATAAATACATTTTAGCAACTAACAAAAAAGAGGAGTATAAAAAAAGAATCCAAACTCATTACCTTCTTGCTCAGTATTTCAGTGAACATACCTAATCTTACTGCTGAGAAGGAATCAGAACAAGCCTGGGAGAGACTGGACTGAGTCTGAGCTCTAGGTTAATCACACATCCTGCTTGTGCTACTTTGGGGGAGTTTATGAGGCTTCTCTGAACACCAAATTATTTACTGAGTTGTGAAGATTATAAAGCATGTATAATTCTCAATACAGAGGCTTTCACAACCGCATTGTCCAGTTGCTAGACATCACCAAGTTTAAAATAATGTCCCTTCTAGCAGAAGGTCTTTTGTAACTATCCAGTGAAAGTACAATCAATGGACTTAGACTGTCCTGCCACCCAGCTCGATTTTACAGATCCTTCTCCAGGGTCTATCCAGGTGAGTCCCCCTGATCCTTCTATCCATGTACCTTCCCACCATCCCCATCCAGCCCCTGTGGTACATCAACCCCAGCCTTGTCAGATCAACAACATTGCCCCCTACTCACAAATTCCTCCACACTGCACCCACATTTCCATCCATCCAGATCTTGTACATCCTTCTCCAGGGTTAGCCAGGTGAATCTGACAGATCTTCCTCCCCATGCAGGCTCACCAACCCCAGCTCTACTCCTAGACTGCAGTCGTGGGCCCAGATGCACACCCGGCACACCATCCCGGTCTCCTGCGTCCAGCGGGCTTCATCCCACCTAAGCCACGCCTAATTCCTAGGCTCAGCCTGACTGCGCATGCTCTCCTTGACCGCAAACTGCTCTATCCATATCAGGGATAGGATTAACAAAGAGAAGTTCACATGAACAGAGCTCATTGCAAAAAACTAAAGCAATATGAAAGTTCAAGGCAGTATCTTCCCTCTGATCTCACCAGGATGTCACTGAAAATTACCGAGATGAACCGCAGGACACAGTATTTAAGACAACAATCAAGTTTTATCAAATAATTCAAAGAGTTAGAAGACACAAACAGCTTAATGAACTTAAGGAGTTTAAAAAGAGAAAACAGCTGAATGATGCTGAATGATGGGAAAGAGAAGACTGGATGAAGATGAAGACAATCTAGGGCATGAAAACAGAATTCAACAGAGATAGAAACCCAGAAGAGTGCTAAAGCTAAAACTAAGATGGAATTGAAAAATCCATAACTCAACCAGAAAACTCCAAGTAAAGCTTAACAAAAAGAATGAATCAAACAATAGGACTTGAAGATAAAGTAGAGGATCTAGAGGAAATAAGCAAAGAATATACTTCTTGAAAAAAAAAAGCCAGAAAACTAGAATGCAGAAAATGTGGGATGCCATAAAAAGACCAAACTTTAAATTATAAGAATAAGTGAGGGAGAAAGATTCCAGGTTAATAGCAAAAACCTTATTTTCAACAAGATCACAGAAAAAAAATTTCCAATTTTAAAAAAGAAATACCCATACAGATATAATATATACACAAAACAAAAAATGGACAAACCAGAAAAAAAATCCCTACAGCATACTATAGTTAAAACACCAAGACTATGGAGCAAAGAGAAAGCATTGAAAACTTCAGGAGGAAAAAAATACAAGTTACATATAAAGAAAAGCCATTGGAATAACAGCTGATTTCTCCATGGAAACTTTTAAAGCCAGAAGAATCTATATCAATGTAGTCCAAGTCCCAAAATGCCATGGCAACCATTCTAGAATAAAATACCCAGCAAAACTTATCTGCCTTTTTATAGGAGAAAGAAAAAAATCTACAATATTAATAGCTTGAAATAATTATATGCAACAAATTGGCCCTAAAGAAATAGAGGAAGCAAAATTTTGGACTGAAGAAAGATGAGCATAGTCAAGAAATTGTAGAACGAGATATGAAGCCGTAATTACTAAAACACAAAGGACCACTGAGAACAAAAGTCAACGATGCATGACTGCAATCAACACACATTTTTAGTAACTTTAAATCTTAATGACTTCAATTGTCCAACCAAAAGACACTGGCTTGGTAAATGGATCAAGAAACAAGATCCATATAACTGCTGTCTACGAGAAGTGCATCTTAGCTCTAAAAATAGGTACTAGAAAAGAATAAAAGGATGCTGTTCTCTAATCAAATGGGACCAGAAAGCAAGCAATCCTTGCTGTGCTAATATCTGACGAGACTGATTTCAAACTAAAACTACCTCAAAAGAGATAAAGGACACTTCATTCTAATCAAGGAAACACCCAAACAAGAAGATCT
Source organism: Rhombomys opimus (assembly GCA_010120015.1). Lineage (NCBI taxonomy): Eukaryota > Metazoa > Chordata > Mammalia > Rodentia > Muridae > Rhombomys > Rhombomys opimus. The sequence goes on from REGO01000476.1 coordinate 306,217, forward strand.
TACTTTTCTAAACATTGGGTGCACCAAACTTTAGTGCAGCAAGTTTCATTTCCTTGAAACAGGCATTACTGGATTTAAAACAGATCAAGATCAATCCATTAGTAAGTAGGTTATTTCAATAACACATTTACTCCAATGGACAGGTCATCTGGACAAAGAAGAGAAGCATCAGAATCAAATAACATTAGACATCAAATAGGCTTACCAAATACCTACAGAATATTCCACCTGTCCTGGCTAGTTTTATGCCAGGTGGTCACGAGTTAACGTCATCTGACATGAGGGAGCCTCGATTTAGAAACTTCGTCTATAAGATCAGGCAGCAGGCAAACCTGTCGGCATTTTGTTAACTAGTGATACGTGGGAGGGACCCAGGCACTGTGGGTGGTGCCATCCCTGGGTGCTGTAAGAAAGCAGACTGAACAAGCCATGGGATGCAAACCAGTATGCAGCATTCTTCTAGAGCCTCTGCATCAGCTCCTGCCTCCAGGTTTCTGCCCTGTTTCAGTTCCTGCCCTAATTTCCTTTGATGATGAATGGTGCTATGGAACTGTAAGCCAAATAAACCCTGTTCCCTCTCAAATTGCTTTTTGGTGTCATGGTGCTTCATCACAGAAATAGAAAGCCTAACTAAGACACTACCCAAATGCCAAAAATTATACATTCTGCTCAGAAGCACAGGGAAGAGTTTCTAAAAGAGACCGCACTTTGTGACAAAAATACAAATCATAAAAATTTCATAAAGACTGAAATAATTAGTATATCTGATATGACCATAATCCAATAAAACTAAAGATCAACAGCAAACAAATCTCTAGTAAATATACAAACTCACAGAGATTAAACAACTCATTGATGAATGTGTCAAAGAATAATTCAAGAAAAAAAAAAACTTTCCTGGAACTAAATAGAAACACAACACAAAATATCCCCTGAAACACACTGAAAGCAGTCCTGTGAGAGGAATTTATAGCTCTAAAAACCTAAATTTAAAAGTCAGAAAAGTAACTTAATGATTCAACTCAAAGTTTTAGAAAGACAAGGACAAACCAAATCCAAACTCCATTGGTGACATTTAATAATAAAAATTAGAGCAGAAATCAATAAAACAAAAACAAAGAAAACAATGCAAAGAATTAACAAGTAAAAGAGTTGGTTTTTGAGAAGAGAAGGTAGGCAAAATTTTGGCACAACTAACCAAAATAAAGAGGAAAACCAAATTTAACAAAATAATCGGAAACATAGGAAAACATCACAGCATACTTCAAAGATATTCAGAATATCACAAGGGAATACTTCAAAAACCTGTATTCCATTAAAATGGAAAACCTAAAATAAACAGAGCAATTGCTAGATTCAGCCAAACTACCAATATTAAGCCAAATAGTCAACAATCTAAACAGACTTATAACAAACAAGAAAATTAAAATGTAATAAAAAGACTTTCAACTAAAATTATGATGCCTAGCCCAAGTCTCCCAAACTTTCCAAAAAAAATCTATAGTTAATCTTTTTTAAACTATTTTCAAAAAGTAAAAACAAAAGCAAAAAAATGGTGATCTCTATTTCCTTCTATTACTCTAGTACCAAAGAAGGAAAAGACACAACAAAACAGAAAACTACAGGCCAACATCCCTGATGAGCATAAATTTTAAAATACTTAAATATTTAAAACTCAAATCCAGACAATTTCAAAAAGCTTATCCACCATGATCAAGTTGGCTTTATACTTGAGATGTTGGGATGGTTCAACATATGCAAATCAATAACCATAATAAACTATGCAATAAGCAGACTTAAAGACAAAAAAATATCATATGGTCCTCTCAATAAATGCAGAAAAATAAACTTTTTACAAAATCCAATATAGTTTTATGGCAAAAGTCCTAAAGAGTGGGACTCATGAGAACATACTTCAATGTAATAAAAGGATTACATTGCTATATGTGAGGAAGCCACAACCATTATTATTCAAAATGGAAAAAGCTTGAAGCAAGTTTGCTAAAATTAGAAAGGAGATAGAAGTGTCCACTATTCCTACTCCTTTTTATTCTATTTTTTAAATATTTATTTATTATTTATACAGTAGTCTACCTGCATTGCACCTACACACCAGAAGAGGGCACCAGATCTCATTATAGATGGTTATAAGCCACGATGTGGTTGCTGGGAATTGAACTCAGAACCTTTGGAAGAACATCCAGTGTTCCTAACCTCTGAGTCCTCTCTCCAGCCCTCTCCCTCCCTTTCCATGCTGTGTTCAAATCACTGGCTGGAATAATAAGGCAAATGAAGGAAATAAAAGGTGTACTAATAGGAATGAAGAAAATAAATATACTGATGACAAATTATTATACATATGAGATACCAAAACTTCTACCATAAAACTGCCAGAAATGATAAATAAATTCAGCAACGATGTAGACTACAGAATCAACTTGCACAAATCAACAGGTTTTCTATCCACCACCACCAAACACACAGAGAAGGGCTATGGACACACTCCCATTTCAATAGCACCAAAGACTTATTGTCTAGGAATATCTCAGAATAAACCTAACCAAGGAAGTGAAAGATTGCTACAATAAAACTTTAAACCTCTGAAAAAAAAGACAGGGAAGGACACTAGAAAATGGGAAGGTGTCCCCAGTACGTGGATTGGCAAAATTAATGTTGTGAAAATAACCATTCTAGTAAGGGAAGTGGGGACTGCATCAGACATGGACTCACTTGCTAGCTTTGAGGTCTCCTATGCTCAAGCTACACCCAGTGTGACACACAGTCTCCTTCTGCTGCCTACGGATCAATATGTAGAACTCTCAGCTCCTTCTCCAAGATCATGTCAGCCTGTGTACCTCCATGCTGCTGGCTATGATGATAACGAACTAAACCTCTGAAACCTTTTGCCAGCCGCAATTAAATGTTTTCATTTGTAAGAGTTGCTGTGGTCATGGTGTCTCTATGGCAAAAACAGTCACACTCTAGAACTTCAAGGTAAGCGCCTATTGCTGAAGACACTACCAGCTTTGGTCTTGGGATATAAAGAAATCCAATTGGTACTAAAAAGGTACCTTTCTCCCTGATAGATAACTTTCCCAGCTCGGAACTCTGTGAGCTATGATAACTAATAACTATACTAGCATGTCAATAAATGCCTAAGGGAACAAGTGACATGACTGTTATAGGGGTAGCCAATCATTTTCTGATTGGCTCCATGGTAGGAAATGGATGCTTAATACTGAAAATTTGGCCAAGAACTCACGGACTGGTGGATCATGGTCCTGTGGGTAAATCTAGTCTATTATTCTGCTAAATGTACACAGTGCCAAATTGTTCCCAAAATGTATATCTCTATACGGATATATTAGTGCCATTCTCAGACCTCACTAGGGAAGGTTAGTTGGGCAGTGAACACAGGTTTACACAAAATCTTAGAATTGGCCGAAGACAATAAATATCTGTATAATGTTCTGTCAAAATGGGACAACTGTAATATCACCCTCATTCCTGAAAATCAGGGATTGTTGCAGAAGAGGGGATATAGACATTGTAAGAGCCAAAGGTTAGGAAGGACCATAGCAAATGATATCTTCAGGACTTGACAGAACTGTTGCATTCCTGAAGCCACAGCGTTTGTGATTTCATTCGCAAGACCTGAACAAGCTCAAGGCACTGGATATTTTAGCACAGAGGAAGAAAAAAAGCTTACGAACCCCACCACAACCTGGGGGTGGTTGACAGTTGATTGCATCTTTGGCAGGGAGGTTCTGTTCTCATTAAGGAATAGTGCCCTAGTAGGTTGGTCTTGCTCCACTTGATACAAAAGGCCATAAGACCATACCATAAGCATATGAACAACAAAACTTAGTGAGTTGCTTAAAACAAAGAAGAAAAGGAGGAGGGAAGAGGTTTCTTGAAGAAGTTAAAGCAGTGGTTCTCAACCTTCCTAATGCTACGGTCCTTGAATACAGTTCATCATGCTGTGGTCCTCTCCAACCACATAATTATTTTCTTTACTATGTCATAACTGCAATTTTGCTACTATTATGACTCATAATGTAAGTATTTGGGGAAATAAAAGTTGGCCAATGGGGTCATGACCCACAAGCTAAGAACCTCTGAGTTAAAGAGCTTAGCAGGGGTGAATATGGGACAAAATATATTTTCTTGAAATTTGAAAGAATTAATAAAATATTATATTAAAAACGTTCTAGGAGCTAGAGGAGCATTTCTCAACCTCCCCAATGCTGTGACCCTTTAACACAGACAGTTCCTCATATGGTTGTGGTGTGCCACAACCATAAAATTATTTCACTGCTACTTCATAACTGTGATTTTGCTACTGTTATGAATGTTATATAATGTAGATATCTGTTATGTGAGATATCTGACATGGGACCACAAAGGGGGAGGGGCGTGACCCACAGGTTGAGAACCACTAAGCTAGAGAGCTGGCTCGGTGGTTAGTAGCATTGGCTGTTCTTCCCTAGGACCAGGGGGTTTGATTCTCTGAACCCACATGGCTCACAGCCATATGGAACCATCTGAGCACTCAGTTTCAGAGGATCTGCACCTTATTCTGACATTAGACACACATGTGGCCAACAACCATACGTGTAAATGAAGCACGAAGACCTTAGCAAATTCCGGATTACTCTTTCTTTTCAAAATAAGAGCTTCTAAAAGTTAAGTTCTTAATTTTCTCATTCACTTCAGAAGTAAATGCCTTTGACTTCAATGACATGATGAATTATGCTTTGTAAACAGTTGGGCTCAAAGGACTGAGCTATCAGATTTACTTCTGAGAAACTACAACACTGAAAAAAAAAAGCAATACAATATTATTTCTAAAGGTTGTCAGAAATGAACATGACTTTACATAAAATTTTGTTGTACTGAGGATATAGCCTAATTGATAGAGTTATAGATTACAGACGATAGAGTGCTTATCTAGCATGCACGAGGCCCTGGGTTCAGTCTCCAGCATAATTGAACAGAAAGAAAGACACAGACAAGAGCAGGATGGAGCAAAAAGAGGAAAGAAAAGAAAGGTAGGAGAGGGTAAAAATATGAAAATTTTAAAAGTTATTTAAAAGAAATTGTCTGATTCACAACAAAAAAAAGAAAAATTAATAAGAATATATAATGTCATATTTTCCCTGCTCCATTTTTTTTTCTGTTCAAATGATGCAGTCATTTTGTGTTTGTTATGAGTTGGCTGGTTCCATCTCTGAAAGCAACAATGTTGGTGAAAGGCTTGGAGGAAGCCAGCTCATTCTTCTCATTCTTTCTCGCGGTTCTTTTATTTCAATGTTATCAAATCCCTTGCAGGTGAAAGTCAGAATGTGGCCAGTAAGAGCTAGGAAGGGCGTACTCTGCATGTTTTGTTGTTGTTCATGGGAGACACTTTTTACGGAAAGGAGGAACACTAGTGACATTGCATAACTAAATCCTAGAGGTCACTGCTGTCAATTTTTTTAAAAAATGTAGAATTACACAAAGGATCTGAAAGCGAAAAATTGTTCCCATTTAATTCATGGTTTTTGAGTAGCCTGAATATCTATGGTCTAAAACAATTCACCTTGACCAAATGACCACACTAGTATTTATGCAATAATTACTCCTCCATAGGGAGCATTACTTTATGTACCATGTGCCAGGACATTTACAACCCATTGTACCGAAATAAAATATTGATTTTCTTATGTAATATTATATTTAAAATTAAAAATACAAAGTCTGTCTCATGTGAACCGCACAGTCTGAATATGCACCAATATTCCCACACACCTTCGTGAAACAGGTTTGTGATAAAACGGGAAGTTAAACTGGTGAATTCTCATCTTCAACAGCCAACAGATTATAACCCCATCACACAGTTCATTAGGAGAAGAGAAAGCTAGAAATTCAGAGGTCAAAAAGGAAATATGACGTGGAGCCGTATCTCAGAGACTTCCATTTTCAACAAAGAAAGCTAGCACAGTAGCGTGAGGCACCTCCCGCTCCAGAGGAAGATGTCTCAGGGGAGATGGCAGGCTGTGTGCCCGCTTTGCCTCACTGCCACTTCTCTGAAGGGGGATGCTTGTTATCAGATTTCAGAGGTGGCCGCCTGAAATTGACAGGCGGTTTGTGTTCCTCAACACCGCTGCTGTGAGGCGCCATGATGTTGCTAGACTAGGAGAAAAGGGCAACTGAGGAAGAGTTGCTTCACACACTCTCCCGATGCTTTGATCCTGTCTTAACTCTTCTCAAGGTATAAGAACTGGAGGCCAACTCTCGGGTGGATACCCAGCTGATGACTATGTAGACCAACACATTCTGCATACAAAATTCAGACCACCATACGTGGATAATGGGGGGTCGTTACCATAAACACAGGCTTCAGGAAGCATTGCCCACTTAATATTGACTGTATGCTGCAAAACATTTCCCACACAGTTTCTACTTTTTAAATGTTATTTATTTTTATTCACTTTACATCATGGTTGTAGCCCCACAGTTCCTACTCTTTGGATAACATACAAAAGCTTCATTTTTCTGGATCATTCTAAAAAAAATTTAGAATGCAGATTCATAAACCTGTTATCAAAATACCACCTGGCTGACAAACAATTAACATTTGACAAATGATAGCAACGGTATTTGAAACACTATCATTAACCATGTGAAAAATAGACTCAATGCAATAACTGCTAAGTATCCTACATAAATCACCATAGAACAACACACAACATCTGTAATTTCCCACACTTGGAAAATAATTTCACTTTTGATTTTGATGTGAAGCCTTCATGTAATTTCACTTGCACAGATGTAATTAACATTGAAATACATATTATCCTATAATTTTATAATTGGTGATGCTTAAAAGCAAAGCAAAACTACCTAGATTCATATGAAAGCTATTCAGTCTTTACAAGTGATTGCCAATCTTCCTGCTAATCAGAAGGGAGAAGGATAGAAGCAATGACTGACAGGAATGGATGAAGAGGTTTAGCTGGTGGTAGAACCTGCGTTGCTACAGCAGACAGTCGGGTACTATATCTGGGTATGCACATAACATGGTAATGGAAGCTGACATTAATCAATCTTGATCTGTCAGTGACTGAGGTAGCCAGTTGTGCATATAATCCCATTTCACCTCGATTTTGGTTTATGTAAACAGAGGAAGAAAGTCTTAAACATATCAGATTTTAAATTTTTGAAGAACATAAATCCACACCTTCTTGACATTTGACAAGGTATCTCTGAGATCATATTCAAACCCTAGTGACCATAAGGATGTCATCCATTATGTTAACCAAGATGCTTTCATCACAGTATCCTAAACTAGGAGCAATTTTGATTTTATTAAAAAAAATAGAAAACATACATTTTCCAAGTAGAAATTTTATACACATAACAAAACAGATATTAGAAACACAGACATCACTCAGCTTTGAAACCAACACTGACCTTCTGTTCCAAGAGCAATGTGTTTGTAGGGATTGCTGCAAAAGCCTTGTAGCTTGACGTGGTCTTGTATTGCTAGAATGAGTAACCAGAAAGCAAGAGTGGAGATGAAAAGGGAGAAGAACATGATATAACTGTAGGCAGGCATATCAAGTTAAATGACACAATTTCAGATGAAGAAAACAGTTATTTTACACAACTTGTCTCCGAGAACGCAAAATTAGTCTGCCGTGTTAAGCTTTTGTTAGACTGATAAGTCATTTTTATATAGCCATTATTAGTAAATATGCCAACAATTAAATTGATCTCAATACATATATGTATCATTCATAAAAACAAATATTATAATACACCGTTATTATAATGACAGCAGTTTCAGGTTGGTTTAATTGAGTTGTTGTTTGGTTTTGTTTTTTTAGGCAAGATCTCTCTACATAGCCTAAGATAGGCTTGACCTCCATATGTAGCTCAAGCTGGCCTGAAATTCACAGTCTTCCTGCTTCTCCCTTTGAAGTGGTGAAAATGTTGGATAGAACTCGATACTTGGCTAACAGCAGTTTTAACACAGCAATTTGGCCAATAACTAAGTATCAGAAATTTAATACCACAGTGGAAATGGAACCCAATCTCTTGGACTTAATCTCATTTTTAATACTATAAATCTTCTGCTTTCTAGTGAGTGTTGCTAACAAAAGAAATTTAAAACATCTCAACTTTTAAGTCAAACAGAGCTCTGTGGGTTGCTTGGGGGAGCTGGAGATTAATAAAGCTGTAGAAATTGGGATAAGATAAAAATCCATTATTAAAAGCTCTGCCTTGGTGTTACTCTGGTTTTGAGCTGATTAGCTAAATTCAAGACCCTATTACACTAAATCCTCTACCAGAGGCAGCTTCCCCAGGGGCTCACAGACAGCAGGGGCATGGCACAGCACTCCAAGCTGCCACAGTTCCTTGAAAAGCAAACCAAAGTGTTAGCCAATAAAAACTGAAGTTGTCAAAAAATAAAGCCTAAGGGGAAATAGAATATATAGCTGCAGAGAGGTGGAAGACTGGAGTGAAAGGATTAACTAGGAAGGGGAATTAAATAGGAAGAAAAGGTAATGGAGGAATATGGGAGGGAGAATTAACACTAGAGGTTGTTTGAGGGGCCAGATGTAAACCTAGTCTTGATAAGGCCTCCTCGTATATCTATACAAGAAAGAAATCTAAGTGGAGTAGACAGATAATTGGGGAGACAATGCCCCAACTAGACATCTTTCAATATCAAGCAAAAACCTCCTGTGCCAGGAATGAGTTACATCTAGTTGAATCCTTGGTTACCATCCTCAGACTGATGGTCGATGTCATCCTATTGCTGATGAAAATACTAAAATATCACCTCCTTGAACATAAAAAAGTTGGGCTGTTGCCTAACTAGAGGCTTCACCTTTACTGACTACTGTTTATGGAAAGTAACCCGTACACTACCAGAGGATAAAGGTAACCATCAACCCAGTTACCAACCCTGTGAACTACCATGGTGAGCTGCCTGCAAGTATAGTGTTGCAATAGTGGCACAAACATTGTGGAAGTAACCAACACTGATTGGATTTAAGGCCATTACCAAGAGCTGGATCCCATGCCTGACATTTCTCAGGTGGTCACAAACTCTGTTCTGCTAAAGAAACACTACAATAAGATTATAATGTCACTTCTACTGATGCTCTGCTTGGGAACCCTCTCAGCCATCATCAGAGATGTTTTCTTCTACAATCGAAGGAGAAATAACACAGAGACCCACAACTGAACAATGTGCAGAGAATGAGAGACTTTTAACATTCAGTCCTAAGTGAGGTGTCTTCAAATCCCTCCTTTCAAGGCTCAGGAAGCTGTATGAAAAAGAAGGTGGAGCCACAGGGAATAAATGACTCCAAGGAAAGAGCATACTCCAGACACAACAGAACTGCAGCACTTATGAACTCACAGAGTAAGCAGCAGCATGCACAGGGCCTGCACAGGTTCAAGCTACATAGGTTCTAGGGCTGAGAGGAGGAAGTAGACACAGGCTCCCAACCCTAACCAAGAAGCTATCTGCAAATGAGACCTGCTTGGAAAGGTTTTTTTGTTTGTTTGTTTTTGTTTTTTTGTTTTTCAATGGAACATCACTGGGTATATTAAACACACTTTAGAGTAAGCTCAATGCTCATCAGTAGATAGCCAAAAAAAAAAAAAAATGCAGTGGGACTTTTGTAGACAATTCAGGCTTTTATTTATTTATTTATTGGTTGTATTGGATTTTGCTTGTATTATTGCAGTTTCTAGTTTTGGATTTTTGTGGGGTTTGCTTGTTCCTTAGGTGGTTTTTGTTTTTCTGTTTGTTTCATTGGTTGTTGTTGTTGTTGTTTTAGTAGCCTGTTAATTTTTTTAATTATATTTTATTTATTACAATTTATTTACTTTGTATCTCCACTGCAGCCCTCTCCCTCATCTCCTCCCAGTCCCACCCATTCTCCCTCTTCTCCCCCTATGCCCTTTCTCTACTCCCTTGATAGCAGGGGTCCTCCTCCCCTTCTATCTGACCATAGTCTATCAGGTCTCATCAAGACTGGAGGCATCAGCTTCCTCTGTGACCTGGCAAGGCTTCATCCTCCAGGAGGAAGTGATCAGAGAGCCTGCCACTGAGTTCATGTCAGAGACAGTCCCTTTACCCCTTACTAGGGTACCCACTTGGAAATTGAGCAGCCTATGGGCTAGGCTTCCTGTTTATTTTTTACAGAGAATGAGAAAATGTGTCGAGTTGAGTGGGTAAAGAGGTAGGGATGGTTTGAGGAGTTCCAAAAGGGGAAAAGCATGACCAGCCTATATTGTACTGAAAATTTTTCAATTAAAATAATCCTTGTATTTTACTGATGTAATTAAAATTAACTTGGTTAAATTTGTATGATGAGGCTGTATAAACTTTTATAAATGGAGTTTAGCACATCCATTTTCTTAAAAAGGGACTGAGGAGAATGAAAGCTTTAGTGACAGACCTAGAGGAAGAATAGCAGTACACACCGAAGGCCAAAAACATTCTCTCTTTTTGCTGTTTTCTTCCATTTCATTCTGTTTACTAAATTAGATACAGCGGAACTAGCAACCCAAGGCCAGGAAGCTACTGTAGCCTTTCAATCACAACCCTCACTGACAATCCTATGTAAATAAATGCACTTATTTAAATGCACTCACAAAAATGCATATCTATTCCTGGATATACCCGTACTCTCATAAAAACATACTCAACAAAACACACACAGAGGCCTCTGAATAGGTACCTATCTCTTACCAGGGAATAGACTCTGCTTACTTATCTGCTATTTTCTTTTTCTCCAAATGCCTCTTTGCTCTAAGAAACAGCAGCTTTGCAATCTTCTGTACTCCTCCAACTCTCCTGCTCCTGTACCCTCATCTCCTCCATGTGAGCAATTCCTGAAGGATGCCTGAGGTCACTTCCAGTCCTAGTATCTACAATGATCCTGCAATGCCATCACCTTAGAAAACAATGTCTCTGGGTAAGGATTTAGAATGAATTGTAATTTCTTTATGAACAACAGGGAAAATTGCATACCTTTTTAGAACCCTGAAGCTAAAGACTCATCAGGAAAATCTGAAGTCAAATGATGTATCCTAAACTTTGAGTATCATTTCTATCCAGTTTCTTCTTAGAGAACTGATTTCTTATTTTTAACTATGAAGGTAAGGATTTTTATACTATTTCATGAGCCATTTTATAGATGTGTTAATCTTTATCATTTTCCAAGACATATATCAAAAATGGAACGCTCTTACTACTGGGTTCTCTCAGTGTGGTATACTAGACCATCCTGTCAATCTCACTGGATATAGAATTTAACGAATAGACTCATTCAACAATTACCTATTGAGTAGCTATGACATTCAGTACTCTGCAACATTCAGTAATTCTCTAGCACATGAGCCTTTCCCAGATTTTCGGCCTGAAAAAGCATGCTTATTGCCATAGACGATGCTTTTTGGATTCAGTATCTTTCCTCTGAATACCCTCCATATTCTTAGATTTGAAAATGGAGTTCTTGGCTCTAATTTGGAACATAGTCCTTTCCAGCATTCCAAGGTTTCTGGCTGATGGCCAAGTTCATCGGCATAAATCTGAATTCTTTTATATAAATATGAACTGTTCTAGAAAAGGTAAGTGAGATAACCTGAATTACAGCCTATGGGTTTACAAGAATTACCATCAGTAGGGCCAGAGAGATGGTTTAGTTGGTAAAGTGTCCACATGCCACACAAGAGCTAAGTTTGATTCCCAGAACCTACTTGAAGGTTAAAGGAGAAAACTAACTCCATGAAGCTCTCCAACCTCTACACACTTTTGCCTGCCCCCATTCACATATCATGTATACATTCACACATACAAAGCATGGCTACATGATTACAATGAACATTAAAGGAAAGAATCACATTCAGCTTCACATAGATAGTAGAAATGAAAAAAAAAAAAAAACAACTTAAGCATCTTTCTGAATCTGGCAAACAGTGCAATGAGATCCACTGTAGATCTACAATTTATAATCTGTGATTTCAGTTAAGCATCAACAAATATGGCTTCATATTGTACACAGTGTAAAGAAAATTTCAAGTTTGGAAAATAAGATAGGTTTCTTACTTGCCAGATCTAATCTTGTTAATGCTGGTTGTGAAGTTAATGGTAAAAAAGAACACATCCCTACAAAAACAGTTTTCCAGCTGATACTGTATTTTCCAGGGCCAATGACTACAGTTCCTCCACAGAACCTAATCATAAAAGCCAATAAGATATCACGATAAACTAGGTTATATGTCTCAATGAATGGATTGATGGTTTTACTTTCAGCAGGAAAACTTCTGATTAGCAACAGCATGGGACCCTTGGCGTGGATCCTCATTGCAACAGTGACGACTTTCTTTAGATCTAGGAGCTCAAAGAGGGTCTGAATCGCTATCACTTCTTGATTTTTCAAGAACCACACCCAAATTGCTACAGTTATTACCTTTGTGGTGTAGGATCTGAGAGGGAAGATCAACCTCATTTCAGAGCCAACACATAGAAGATTACCCAGACACCCACCCCATTATTTCTGGAGTGCTAGGTAACACAGTCTATGATTCTGATAACTGAATAGGCAGGATTGGTGTTCCTGGGGTTGCTAGGCACAGACTCTAGACCTTGGCATACCAGGCAAGGAAGACTTTGCATCCTATCTTCCTCAAAACATCCATTAAACAAACAAGTAAGAACAGTGAAAGTGAAAACAGAGAAAGAGTTACTTAACGTGGTCATACTAGGAGTGAGACAAAAGTACCCAGTGGCATATAAGTCCATCTTTGGGGCCTTGACATGAGGTTCACACTTAAACAAATGACAAGTGATATATACGCACACACACACACACACACACACACACACACACACACACATATATATATATATACGTGTATATATATATATATATATATATGTATATATATATATATGTATATATATGTATGTATGTAAGCATTCCTGGTCCAGATATAGCCTGCCCATCATTGCTTAAGCTCTAGCCTCTTTTGTAAGTTATTCTGACAGGTTATCAGAACTATGAGAATTTTTTTTTCCAAGAGACAAGTTATTCTTCTGACTGACACCAGACTTCTCTCTTTTTTTTTTTTTCTCTCAGCATGACATTCCTGAGAAATTTTTAATTTTTTTTTTAGGATCCAGTGTTTTGATAGTCTGATAGCCTAAAAGGGGGGCACAACTATCTCTTTTTTAAATTTACTTATTTTTTTATTAATTACAGTTTATTCACTTTGTATCCCAGCTGTAGCCCCTCCTAATTCCATCCTCCCTCCCTCTTCTCCTACCATAGTCCACTGATAGGAGAGGTCCTTCTCCCCTTCCCTCTGACCCTAGTCTATCAGGTCTCATCAGAACTGGCCACATTGTTTTCCTCTGTGT
>REGO01000476.1:325135-403615 GCA_010120015.1 Rhombomys opimus
AAGGCTGCTCCCCTCTCAGGGGGAGGTAATCAAAGAGCAGGCCAATCAGTTCATGTCAGAGACAGTCCTTGTCACCAATACTATGGAGGCCATTTGAATACTGAACAGCCATAGGCTACCTCTGTGCAGGGGTTCCAGGCTATCTCCATGAGTGGTCCTTGGCTGTAGTATCAGTTTAAGAAAAGATCCCTGTGTCCAGACTTTTACGATCTGTCACTGTCCTTGTGGAGCTCCTGTCCTCTCCAGGTCTTACTATCTCCCACTTCTTTCATAAAATTGCCTGTACTCTGCCCAAAGTTTGGCTATGAGTCTCAACTTCTGCCTTGACACCCTGCAGGGTAGAGCCTTTCAGAGGCCCTCTGTGGTAGGCTCCTGTCCTGTTCTCTGTTTTCTCCCTCCTCCAATGTCCATCCTCTTTGCCTTTCTGAATGAGGATTGAGCATTTTAGCCAGAATCCTCCTTCCTGATTAGCTTCCTTGGTGTACAGATTTTAGTATGATTATCCTATATTATATGTCTAGGATCTACTTGGATTTCTCCTTACACCCAACAGAATGGCTAAGATGAATACCTCAAGTGCAACACATGCTGGAGAGGTTGTGGAGAAAGGGGAATCCTTCTCCACTGCTGGTGGGAATGTAAACTTTACAACCACTTTGGAAATCAACCTGGAGCTTTCTCAGACAATTAGGAATAGCACTTCCTCAAGATCCAGCTATACCACTGCTAGGCATATATCCAAAAGATGCTCAAGTATATAACACGGACATCTGCTCAGCCATGTTTGTAGAAGCTTTATTTGTAATAGCCAGAAGCTGGAAACAGCCCAGATACCACTCAGTGAAGGAATGGATACAGAAATTATGGTATATCTGCACAATGGACTATTACTCAGCAATAAAAAAAAAAATTTAAAAAAAGGAAATCATGAAATTTGCAGGTAAATGGTGGGAACTGGAAAAGATCATCCTGAGTGAGGTATCCCAGAAGCAGAAAGACACACAGGGTATATACTCACTCATAAGTGGATATTGATTGTTTTTTTTTGTTTGTTTGTTTTTAGTTAATTTTTTATCCAGCCACTTTGCTGAAGGTGTTTTTCAGCTGAAGGAGTTCTCTGGTTGAATTTCAGTGCCACAAAAAATTTTGATATCACAAAAGAGGGGCACAAGTATCTCTTTAGACTGTCTGCACTGCTGCCAGGATGTTACAGTCAGGATGGAACTGTCAAAACCTGTAAAGACCTAACAGAGCACCTGGGAGAAGTCGCTGCTAATAGAATTTCTCTGTACACCTCTATTCACAGGAACTCTCTCCATATCTAAATTATCCTGTCTCTGTTGTGAACATCCCAACTATGTTAAACTAACTTTATTAGAATATTTTCTACCCCTTTTCATCTGCTAGGTCATTTACCAGAGAGATTTTATATGATTTCTTCTTTTATTTTTATCTTACATTTAATATCAGCTTAGCACAGAACAAATATGTAGATATATTGCTGGTATGAATATCTGACTAAAATTTTAACTGAAGAGTTCAATAAAATTTGAAGAACATGAAAAAGCACAAAATTCGTTCTTTGCCTCTTGTTCCAGCCCCCCACACACTTGGCTATTACAGATCTCTCTTTCTCCATCGAACATTTCCCACAAACTTCCAACTTGCTGAAGTTAGGAAATCATCTTTCTTCTTGTTGCTGTTGTGCGTGTGTGGTTTTGTTTTGTTGTTTGCTTTTTGTTTTATTATTTTTGTTGTTGTTGTTTTTGTTTTTTATTTGAGACAGTCTCACTCTGCAGTCCTGGCTGGCCCAGAAGTTACAGAGATCTGCCTCCCTCTGCCTTCAGAGTGATTATTGGATCAAAGGTGTGAACCACCACACCCAGCCTTATCTTCCTTCTTGATGTGAAATTATAAGATTTAAGTCATGAAGTTGGATCCCTGTTTTCTTTTTTTTTTCCTTCAAAAACATCTTCTGGGATGGGGAGATGGCTCATTGGGTAAAGTGCTTGCTACTCAGACAGGAAGAACTGAGTTTGGATCACCAGCATCCAAAAGTCAGCTGTAACTACACACCCCTGCAACCCCAGCGCATAGAGGAAGGGGGCAGAGGGTGGTTAGAGGCAGATCCTGAGCACTTACTGGCCAGCCAGTCAAGTCAAAATGGTGAGCTCCAAGTTCATTGGGAAGCCCTGTCATAAGGTATATGGTACAGAAGCAATTGAGAAAGGTACCTATCATCTTATCAACATCTGAGCCACAGATGTACATAACAGGTGAACACACACATACACACAAGATTACATCACACACATACATATATACCCACACATACAAATTACATCACACAAATACGCTCCAACTTACATCACATACACTTACGTAAAAAAAAAAAAAAAGTCTCTTCTCTAATTAAATTGAATAAGTCCCCAATTAAACAGCAAACACTCCCCTAGGATGAAAAAAATTGCTTTTGTCATCACTAACACATTAGTGTGATGAATCTCTAAGAAAAATTCAGGGTTCATCTGGAGAAAAGACAAGGAAAACTACTCAGTACTGTAATGGAAGAGACAGGAAGTAAGTATAGGAGAATTTATGGGGAGTCATTAGTCCCCTAAAATCATAGAAAATTTATTAAGGGTGCAAAAATCATAGTTACAGAAAAGGAGAAAAATAATGGGAAGTCATAAAAATGTAGTAGCTTAACATTCCTGCAGTGGCTCTGATGGTTACTAAAAGAAATATAACTTACAAAGTCTACACAAACATCTGCACTTTCGTTTCTGTGGCTTGACTCTGGCCTACCTAGACAGTTACAACCACCTTCTAAAGTCTTTTTACTTCCTTGCCTGTCTTTCTGTATTCCATTCTTTACATCAGTCAGGACTGTGTCACCTAGTTATTCAAGAGCCTCCCAGAACTTAAAAGCTTGTTGCTGATGACCCTACACACTTGAGACAAAGGGCTGAAAATAACTGAGCTGGAACTGGAGGCTTCCGCTTGGAGAATTGACTTTCATAGTATCCAAAGGTGCTATGGAAGCTGGCAACGGAGGAAAACAAACAATAGTCCTACCGTTCGTATAGACTACAAATCTCACTAATGAGCAGCTAAGCACAGAATTCCCAATCACACGATTGTGGGACTTTTATCCAAGAGATAAACAGCAGCTGTCTAAATAGGTACAAGGCTTACATTCAAGTGCTTGGTACAATAAACCTAGCCAACTTCCCAAGGGTCATAGACCCTAGAGGAGCACATACTCCTGTAGTTTTCTTAACCAAATATAATTTCTAAATATATTCTAATCATGTATCCTTATACCCACAGATAAGCGTAGCTTTCATCATTCATCAAAGAAGGTTCTTTTTGCAGCAGATGGAAGATATTAGAGATTTACAACTAGTCAAAATGTAGAACATAAGTGATCATGGAGAGCTCAATCCCAGTTGCTACATCTGCAATGTACAACCCTACATCTTATGGTTCAAGGACCCTTGAGGAAAAGGCAGGTGGAAAGACTGTAAGAGCCAGAGGACCAGCAAGCCTGCTGTTACACTGTATCTTCTTGGCATGACAAGAAAGTCATTCTCATGAAATCTCAGCAATATGGTTGCCTAAATACTAGTTAGCCAACATGAATGGGGAAAATTTCAGAAGATTATGTCTCTAGATGAAGAACTCCAGCCAATCAATGGTTACTGAGAGAGGGACATTTGGTTTTCTTCAGGAATAAGTCCTCTGATAGGTCAACCCATGTATTCAGAACTAAGCCCATCTATATACACGCATATTATGATATTTAGTAATTTAAATCATTAATTTAAGAGGAAGGGGGAACACAGGAAGAGTTGTAGTGGGAAAGAGGGATGTGAAAACCATGTAGGTACTGTACTTGTACAATTTTTTTATGTTTCTTAAAACTTGAATTTAAAAAAGAAGAGAAACCCTCCATCAGCTTTCTGTCTTCCTCAAAGTGAAAATCGAATACTTTAAAGCAGGATCTGGCTTCTGGTTGGCCTTCCACAAACAACTCCTGCATCCTCTTGCTCACTACATGCCCCAGCACCTGCTCCAAATCTGTCCCCGCTACCTATCAATCAAGTACTCTTTAGCCTCAGAGATTTTCCTCATTACACACCTCTTGCACGAAAACTTTTTTTTCTTTTTTTTATTTTATTTTTATCAGTTACATTTTATTAATTCTGTATCCCAGCCATGCCCCGAACCCTCATTCCCTCCCAGTCCCTCCCTCCCTCCCTCATCACCACTGTGCCCCTTTCCAAGTCCACTGATGGGGGGGGGGAACCTCCCCCCATCCATCTGATCCTGTTTTATCAGGTATCTTCATGGAGTTCCTGTTAGAAATAGTCCTTGTTCCCCTCACTTTGGGAAACCAATTGGTTACTGAGCTACCACAGGCTACATCTGAGTGGAGGTTCTAGGTTATATCCATACATGGTCCTTGGTTGAATGTCAGTTTCAGAAAAGACCCTGTGCCCAGATATATTTGGTCCTTGTGGAGCTCCTATCCTTTCCCCATCAGACTAACTCCCCTTCTTTCTTATGATTCCCTGTACTCTGCCAAAGGTTTGGTCATGAGTCTTTGCTTTGAAAACACTGCTAGTTAGAGGCTTTCAGGTGCGCTCAGTAGACTCCTGTCATTCGTTCAATGCACATCCCATCTGTCTTTCTAAATGAGGATTGATCATCTTACCCCATGTCCGCTCTCTTGATTATCTTTTTTAGGTGTATAGATTTCATTATGTTTATCATATCGTATAGGTCTATATAAGTGAGTATATACCGTGTTTGTCTTTCTCCTTCTGGGATATTTCACTCAGAATGATGTTTTCTAGATCCCACCATTTGCCTGCAAATTTCATGATTTCCTCCTTTTTGATTGCAGAGTAGTATTCCATTGTGTAGAAACACCATAATTTCTGTACCCATTCTTCCGTTGATGGACATCTGGGTTGTTTCCAGGTTCTGGCTATTACAAATAAAGCTGCTATAAACATGGTTGAACAAGTATCCCTTTTGTGTACTTGAGCAAGCTTTGGGTATATACCTAGCAGTGGTATAGCTGGGTCTTGAGGAAGCACTATTCCTAATTGTCTTAGAAAGCGCCAGATAGCTTAACTTCTTAAAGAAACATATTCCAGCCGTCCGACACATATCTGAGCTACCACACCTTTCTGTATTTACTAGGTTAGCTTTTTCTCCATTCCACTCTCAACCCTCTACAAAGTTAATTGACTTTAAACTTGGGAAATGAATTGTTTCTCTTCTACCACCAAATGTAAACATCTTTTATTTTTTTTTTTTAGGAAAATGCCGTATATTTTAATATTAAGACAGCACTACATTCTTATTGAATGAATGACCGCAGATTAATTTTTTTCTAAAATTATATTTGGTTCCACAAAATAGGAAAAGTCACATCCCTCCTGCTGTACCAAGTTTCCAGTATCACAAAACTGGAAATGTTTTGATTCCTTAAAGGAATGAGAGTTCAATCAATAGGACACTGGCTAGAAAGCTTCATGTAGTCGTAAAAGCTCCAACTGATCCTGTAAACAAGTTGAGTCTAAATAGCTTCAGGCCAGACCATCGGAAGCACTCATTTGGAAGAAATTTGAAACTATTTCCAGTGAGTACTAGATTATATGAGATTTTGATAAAATAGTCTCTCCAAGTCTATGTGAAATACCGGGGAAGCTCACTAGGAAGAGAGGAAAAAAATCAAACTATTTTAAAAATGACAACCAGTTATATCTGGAAGTCAAAAACAACCTTGGGGGAATTTTGTATCCCCGTCTCAAAGCGTCTCAAACAATATAGAAGTTGAATCAGAGAACAGTCTAGGTAATACCCAGGGAGAAGCCCATCGTGTCCAGCGCCATGAACAGAAAACAGTATTTTAAAGCTACACCTGAAACTAGCATGTCAATCATACCATATTAATGCAATACAATTATGACAATGACAAAGGAGCTTCAGACAGGTTTTCTTTCTGAATTCAGCTCAGTATGCCCTAACTAGCCATTCCATTTTATTTTAATATCAAAGGACAGTAGATAGAGTCCAGACTTTGAACTGATTTTTTTTTTTTTTTTTTTTTTTTTTTTGCAGGCGTTTCTGTACCACTTTTTTGAATATTTTTGTTTGAGGACTCCTGTCTGTTTGGTGCATGCATCTTAAATAAATCTGAATTTTTTTTTTAACTTCAAAAAAGCACTTTGCTTGGATTGGCACTAACCTAGTAGGACTGAGGCAAGAATCAACTCGTGAAAGCAAATAAAGTCTTTGATATCTCAGAGCTTTTGTCTACATTGTCTTTGCCCTCTGTGAGGTAATTGCTGCAATTTCAGCACAACAGTCAGATGTAAAAACAAAGTGGGAATGCAACTCATCTCTGCTCATGTCAATTTGAATGAATTTCCATATTCAAGGCATAACTCCCAAGAAAGGTAGTTTGTAATAAAAAGTGAGTTGGTTCTCTAATTTTAAACTAGAAATGCAATAATAAAAAGGAAATAAAACCTAAGATGGGAATTAAGAGTATGCCTCAGAAACATCTCCTTAACAGAAATTATGAATTTGTGTGTTGAAACTTTTTTTTGTTAACAATGGAGAAGGTTAAGACTTTGACTGACAGGTAAATAGTTCTTGTTATTTTCATGGTCACCACTTTCAACAAACATATCTATAAACTACAATTTTCTTAACTGGAAATCAGGAAAATTAAACAAAGAGAGCTAATGCTGAAAAATTCTTCAAAATTGAGAGCAGGAAGAAAACCAGGGAAAAGTAGGTCTTTGACATACAGGTCTTCAATTTATCAAAAGCTTTTCAGGCCCATCCTCATCAAATACTGACTATATCCACGATCGGATGAACAAAGCACATCGGAGCACAAATAGAAACCCGTTGAACAAGTGTCTATGATGAAACGACTTTGCACAAAGGGTAAAGAGTAATTTAAGTGTCTGGCAAGTGTGTGGGTTAGTTTTTGTCAACTCAACACAAAATTGGGTCATCTGGGAAGAGGAAATCTCAGCTGAAAAAAATATGCCTACATCACATTGGCCTGTGGGCAATACTGTGGGTCATTTTATTTCATTAATGACTGAGGTGAGGGGGCCGTCCCACTCTGAGTGTCACCATCTTTGGGAAGGGGGTCTTAGATTGTATAAAATCAAACTGGGCAACCACAGGGATCAACTCAGTAAACAGCACTCCTCCTGGGTCTGTGCCCCACACCTGCCTGACTTCCTGTCCTGAGGGTGTGACAAGCCTTTTCCTTCCTACATTGCTTGTGGTTATGGTGTTTTTATCACAGCAGTTAAAAAGCAAACAGGAGCATCAAGAAAGCATAAAGGATGAAATCTCAGTGCAGAGCATGGGGGGAGGGAGTGTCCACACTGAGGAGGCAGAAGCAGGAATCACAAGTTCAAGGCCACCATGGTCTATGTAGAAAGACCTTATTTTTAAATTTAAAAAATAACTAGTCAACAAATTCAGAAAACGGTTAGACTGACAATTTCAGTACGTGACACACAAGTTTCACAAGCATGCATTTATGGTCAAACGTTAATGAGGTTTTGTTTTTTTTTGTTTTTTGTTTTTTGTTTTTTTCAAGATAAATAATTACCTCTTTCTTCTTTCTAAAATTATCACATAGACTCCTAAGAAAGCTAGTACAGTGGCGGACATACTGTCTAGTGCCTAGTTTTCCAGTTGAAATGTGTTACAATAACAGTGTCATGTGAGTTGCCCTATTAACTTAGCTTTACATTCATCATCAGGTAACCACAGAACTGAGCTCATTTTCTCTGATATCCCAAAACCTAGAAACTATATTATTTAAATAAATTGAATTGGAAGTCCTATGTACCACTGAGGCCAGCACTTTCATAGTTTTATTTTACTTACTTAACAACTATCAAATTCTGAGAGTGTTGGGATCCATTTCTTAGTCCTTTGAGAATACGTGGAAGGCTGCCATGTCCTAGAGTAGAAAAGCCTGCTCCTGCAGGACTGAATCATGCGATCCCTCCTCAAAAGATTCCTCTCTCATGTTAAGTAAATGCTATTTCACTCCCTTGCTCAGCGGAGCATTTAAAAGACAGAATTACTTCTATTCTTATTTCTGTTTCTTTATGTTTTTTTGTACATTCTTTCTGTGTTAAATATTCAGTGCTGGTAGCAGATTAAATGTTTTACATATAAAAATTTTCTATTCTATTTTGCCTTATTCATATAGAGTAAAATTTGATATAGCTTGCAGCACGGGGAGCAATGAAAAACAAAACTGCCTTGCAGGAGGGAAAGAAAGGTGATCTTTATGAATAAACAAAGACAAAGGAAGTATAAAAACGTCAAAGTGCTATTGGCGTATCATAAGCCCAGATCGATATATATTATACTAATCCTATTTACTAACTAAACGGTCAGTACAAAATATTTTGGTAGATAATGAGACACTTCTTATTAAGCTATTGGAAACTTAATACTGCAAAATGCTATCTGTTTCTAATGGGGACTAAAGCTGTAACCCATACCCAGGAAAAAAAAATGTGGTGTGTGTGTGTGTGTGTGTGTGTGTGTGTGTGTGTGTGTGTGTGTTTGTCCTTGGAGTCATAGTCATACAAAGGATATAATAATTATTGACTTTTTCCTGAAAAGAAGATTCTTTTATATTTCAAAATAAGCATGCAACATGCAAAAAAAATACCTTAGGCTTCTTATTTTCAGGGCCTGTTGACATGGACAGGGCACAAGGTGACATCAGCTCCTTGGTTCTTGTTAGAGAGACAGGAAGTGATGGGGTTGGAACAAGTGAGCTGTGGTTGGATGTTGTATTTTCAGGCATCCCAGTTCTTGAAGGACATGTACCACTCCCACAACTTGGGTACAGTGATGAGGGCCTAGGCTGGAGTACCTGGGTGGGTGAACTCTCAGGAGGGAGAACGGAGAGCCCCGAGTTGGTAGGGGAAGCAGAGCCAGCACTGGAGATGGGAGTAGGACGAACTGAAAGGCTCTGCTGCTGGCCTGAGTGTTGTGGAAAACATGTTCTTTTGGATCTGTCTATCAGGTCTGAGAGGGCTGGGGAAGGGTGGAAACATTTCTCTGGAGAGGAAAGGACAGTGCTCTCAGTAACAGGCGGTGCAGAGGATAACAAGGTAGAAGGCTGTGTGCAAAGATCCCTGTTCTTTTCTGGACCCCTGAGGTCACCATCCGTTCCGCCCTTGGAAGAAGAAAGAGAGGACACGCCTGGTGCGACAGAAGGGACATCAGCAAGGCTGACTGTCTCAGTCTGTAACTGGGAGAGAGTTGCACTGCTCCTCAGAGAGCCTCCTGGCATCTTCTCTACATCCGCAGAAGCACAGCTGCTACTGGCAGGTGCTGGCGGAGCGAGGGGATGCACCTGAGGAAACGGGGTGGGCTTGGGAAAGAAGGGGAGGTGGAGGGATTTGTGGGTCTCTTCGGGAGCTTGGTATTCTCTCTGCTCTGCAGACCCAGCTGTCAAGGAGCAACTCGAGAGGGATTTCTTAGGTGTGGACGGAGTTTGCTTTACTTTCTGATCAAGTGTAAGAGTGGAAGAAGCCAGGGAACTGAGGGAGAAGGTTGGGCAGGATGCAGGGGACAACGGCCTTCGGTGAGAAGGGTTTGACTTGAGGATAGCAGTGAGAAGAGAAAGCCGAGAGGGTACAGGGGACTTGAGCCCAGACTTTGAAAGGCTTCCGCTGGATGACGTCTGGCTACAGACAGTAGATAAAGAGCCGTGGGGAGAGGAGGAGGTAAGCGGTTTGGGACTTGGAGAGAGTGAGTGCATGACAATTCGGACAGGTATGTAGGATGCTGAAGGTGACTTCGGGGAAGCACCAGAGGCAGGTGAAGGGGAGGTTTTCACATCTTCCCTGGGATTAAGGACATGCGAAGTCGACATGCTCTTCTGTGCTTCAGATGCCAGCCCACGTGGGTGATCAGCGACATGCGAGCCGCGTGAACTAGAACCTGGCAGTTGAGTGGAAGGAGAAAACACTAAGGCCGAAGCGCCCTTCCGTGCGGAAAGGGGGAACTCGTGAGCAGTGGTGTGAAAATACGTAGCTGTTTCTTCCACCGTGGCCCCAGTGACATCCAGCCTGCGAGTGTGAAATTCCTCTAGCACAGAGGTTCCTCTGACGCTGACGTTAGCTGGGACAGGTGGCGTTTTCTGATTAGTTGGAGAAACAAAGGAGAAAGCAGGTGAGTTATGAGCAAGATGCTCAGAGGTAGTGGGAGAAGTTAGCTAGAGGAGAAGAAAAATAGATTGAAATAGGGTATTACTTAGGAAATTATCGAAATATTTTTCACTGTGTTTTGCAAATACCCTTCTACTAGTTTTACATGAAATGAGACATTTTAATCCTCTTAGTAATTAAGGAGTTTATGCTTACTAATGAGACATGGCTTTGGCTTTCAAATAAGACATAAACTGTGAAGTACTACATTCTATAGCCCATCTGTCCCCCAAAACAAACCAATATAAAATTGTTTTCATAATTCGATTGAAAAAAAATAATAATTCATTCACAATATTTAAAACAATTGTCTCAATTTGGAATTGTATAATCTGAAAGGAATGAAAATGTCATCATTATAATTTTCAAACTTTATTTTGGAAAATGAAATAGACTTTTACCATTGAAAGAATATAAACCATAACTTGATGATGGCTAGAATCCTAAAAGTTAATATATTTCAATTGCTTAAAACTCTAAAGACTTAGACAACATAGCCCTACATATCGTGAACTTGAGAGATGCCCAGAATTCAAAGATTAAAGCTCCCAACACCAACACAGAAAAATAAACTAAGAGAGTGAACAATGAGCCCAAAATAAAGGGATAATTTAGCTTAGTTTCCCCATGTACTTGCCAGAATGAACATACAACGATAATTTAATAAACACTTAGCCAGTTTTGGGGTTCTTCTGAAATCAATAGGCTCTCTTTCCTTGGAAAAGAAGCCAGAATATTTATAATCTATTTGAAACTAGGCATCTGCCAATCCCACATCAATAAAAAGAGGATTTTTTTTAAATATAATTTTATTTAAGAAGGTAGAGAAAGCCTGTGGCATAGCCTGTACAGGGTAAAAAGAGCCTGTGGAATAGCCTGTAAATGTATTCTTACACCACTTAAGTAGTCCAGAATCTAAAGCAAATGGTGAAATCATGCCAGAGTTTTTGAACAGAGACTCTAAATTTATTAATTTGATTTTATCAGGCTATAAAATAAAAATATGCATGGCTAGTAAACTTGAGAAGTGAGTCATCCAAAATATTAGTGAATACTAACATATATACATACATTATACACTAAGCCAATAGCAGAAATATGTCTATAAACATAAATCTGTAAAATTTTATCAGTAGACAAAAGACATATTTTAGAATTTCGTTTCAGATCCACATGGATAAAATTTCTACAAGATCCACTGTGATGATCTTCACGACATGTCATCTTGAGCCCTAAAAACACTTAACTCTAACAAATCCGAACCTTTCATTCCAGACTTCTTTGCCTTTGAGGAAATGCAACCAAATACTCCTTTTTATAAACATTAGGATCAACAGGTAATATTGCCACATAAGTAATATTTGAAACCACTGACAGAGTCTAGTCTATGAAAACATCAGTGAAAGTGGAAAATTAAACAGAACTCAGTGAAACTGAGAAAGCTTAATCATTCCCGTGCAGTTTATCTTGGAGCCCACACTGCTTAGCTGGTGTTTATGGAACTGATTCATATGCTTGGGGAGGATATTTAAGCGCAAACATCACTGACTGGGCAACACAATGTTTCTGTTACCAAAAGCTGACAACATTTTGTTTGGAGTTCTGCATTTATCTTGTAGTTAGAGTCAAACTCAATGTTAAAAAAGAAATAATTCTCTTTGCCTTTCGGGATAAGGATTGAGCATTATAGCCAGAGTCCTCAGTCTTGATTAGTTTCTTTAGGTGTCCATACTGTAGTAGGTTTAAAGATGGATATCAGAAGAAGAAGAAAATAGGAAACAAGTTAGGAGCCTGCCACAGAAGGCCTCTGAAAGGCTCTGCCCTGCAGACTATCAAAGCAGATGCTGAGACTTGTGGCCAACTGTTGGGCAGAGTGCATGGAATCTTATGAAAGAAGTGGGAAATAGTAAGATCTGGAGAGGATAGGTGCTCCACAAGGTGAGCAACAGAACCAAAACATCTGAGCATGGGGTCTTTCCTAAGACTCATACTCCAACCAAGTACCATGCATGGAGATAACCTAGAACCCCTGCATAGATGTAGCCCATGGCAGTTCAGTGTCCAAGTGGGTTCCATAGTAATGGGAACAGAGACTGCTTCTGACATGAACTGATTGGCTTGCTCTTTGATCACCTCCCCCTGAGGGGGGAGCAGCCTTACCAGGACACAGGCACTCCTGATGAGACCTGATAGACTAGGAACAGAAGGAAGGAGAGGAAGACCTCCCCTCTCAGTCGACTGGGGGAGGGGCATGCGTGGAGAAGGGGAAGAGAAGATGGGATTGGGAGTGGAGGAGGGAGGGACTTATGGGGGGATTCAAAGTGAATAAAGTGTAATTAATAAAAACTTTTAAAAATTACCAAAAAAAAGAAATAATTCAGAGTTCCTACTCTACAATTGTGTGTGTGTGTGTGTGTGTGTGTGCATATGTACACATGCCTATGTGTGTGTTTTAATCACGAAATATTTTCCTCTCATCCTTTCCATGACTGATTTCTCCTCACAAGATGAATGGGGACATTTCAAGTGTGCAGGGTATCTCTGCATGTTGTGCCCTATGTGGGAAAGTTGTGAGAATTTACTAGAGATTATTTTGTAAATTAAAACTGACGGCTACAGGAATCCAACTGTCTTTCAGGTAATTCTATTTTCTAAGAGCTTCAACATAGCAACAAACTGTCAATATATCTCAATTATTTGCCAGCCTGTTAAGAACACAGGTTCATAATTTTTAGGTGTCCCCCTGATAAAAGGCCTCCCTAAAACTTCCTCAAAGTGAGGCTTCTAATCCACTAACAGCGCACTACACTCCATGATATTTTTCTTAATAACAATTCAGAATTTTGCCACACATTTTAAGAGATAATTGCTGAGAACATTCTAAAACACTGATGTCTAATAACATTTGCTGGTTTATGGTTGATCTACTTATACTTTCTAGTTGTAATAATATTATGTTTATGATATGTTTGTTAGTAATTTCCAAATGCACCGATGTTCCAATTTACACTAACGCTATTCTAATTTACATAACACTCATTAAGTGTAGCACCTTGATCTTCTATGCTTTCCATATACAAGAGATTCATTTTTAATTTTATATTAAAAAAAAGAATATGCATTCCTGAGTGTTACACACTTTGAATACCAGCTCTCGGGAGGCAGAGGCTGATGGATCTCTGTGATTTTGAGGCCAGCCTGGTCTACAATGTGAGTTCCAGGACAGCCAAGCTACACACACACACACACACACACACAAACCCTATGTAGAAAAATAAAACAAAACAAACAAAAAAGACAAAGGCAAAAATGAGTAATTTTTATGGAGAGAGGAGGGACACTCATCAAATTCCCAGACAGTAACGGGAATGAGCTGTCCGTTTTACCCCTGTCTGCCAGCACCAGCTACGAGGAATGTCTTAGTTGAGACATAAGAAGCATTCTCTTTCCTCTTTCCCATTAACGATCACTCTGTGCTCTTAAGCACTCACCTCCTCCTTCCACTGTGTTTGACCACTTCTGCAGTACTGACCGGGCTTATCCCCTGCACTCTCATCCTCCACCCTCCTTCTCAGGACATTCTCCTCAGGAGACCAGCAGCCCCTGGGACGCAGTGTCAGAACTCTTCCTGAGTGATGTTCGCAGTGTGCCAGTCTCCTAAGGCAGATGAACTGAGTCACTGTATCCTGTATCCCTGAGGCGCTAGGTCCCTTAAACAACCATGCTATCGTGAGGCGCCCTGCAGTTCTTAGTACATCTAAAGTTAGCTTTGCCTTTGCGCGCTCACGATTTCTAACGTGTCGAAGAGGTTTGAGAACAGCTGAGTCGAAGCTGAAGTGACTGCTCTGCTTTCTGAGATGTGGACATTGCCAGATGCTGGTCCTGCATGACCACAGCTTCCCCTGACAACGGCCTCCTGCCTACTGATTGGCCTTCTTCTCTCTAAGGCTCGCACCTAAGAATCGTGCTACCGGGATGATTCTCAGCCTTTCCTATACAAATCAACGAAATAATAGTTTCTGGTATTCCTAACTCTAGCTTTAATCCATATAACCCGGCACTAAATTGAACTTTTAAAATCTAACCAATGAACGTCTCTGTTCAAGGTATCATTGGTGCTACTGTGAACAGAAAGTGTCCCCTTTGTTGCAAAGCCCATCTCTTGCTATTCTGTCTCCTCTCCCTACATTTCATGCTTTTTTTCCATCTTAGGTTTTGACAATACTTTTCTTATTTTTAGCAAATTTTTTTTGTGTGTGTGTGAATATTGTTAACATTCTAGCAAGCTTGGTCTCTAGTCAATGCAGTGGGAAATCGTCATTCTTAATCCCACAACTGCCATTTCATTCATGGCCATTTTCTACACACGGGGAGGTGATAGGACGGCCTGCCACTGAGTTCATGCCAGAGACAGCCCCTGCTCCTGTTACTGGGGAATCCACTTGGAGACCGAACTCCCTATGGGCTACATCTGAGCAGAGGGTGTAGGCAGGGCAGAGGGGAAGAAGAGGAGGGAGGGTGGGATTGAAAGGAGACTAGAGGGGACCGCAGCCAGGATACAAACTAAATAAATTGTAATAACTGATTATAATTTAAAAATTTTTTAAAGTAATTTTCATTGCTACGTAGCTGTAATTTTGCTACTGTTTTGAATTTTAACATAAATATTTTTGGAGATAGAGGTTTGACAGAGGAGTTGCGACCCACAGATTGAGAACACTATTCTATAGATACAGTCCCTTGGAAAGTCAGGTTTGTTTGTGCTCCTCTTGGAGTCTCGGCTCATACCACACAGTGATTATTCTACTTATTCTGCTTTAGGCTCTGGACACTGATGTCTGATGTAGCCCTTGCCTTCCCAAACACAGACAAAAATTACTGATAACAGCTAGTCAGGAAGCCACACTCTAAAAACCCTAGAGCGTTTCCTGCTGCAATCTCCAATTCAACCTGACTGTCATATAGCCCTCCTGCTGTCCACAGCCACTAGTACAAACTGAGACACACAGAGGAAGTAACTACTCTTCACGAATAATAGGGATTTTGCCAGATTTTGACAGAGCCTGCGGTCTCCCACTAACTCGGAAAAATTCTCCTACATTTTATCTATGCTTACTTACCATGGAAGGAGAGAGAGAATACTAAAGAGCCCAACTCAAGCAGTAATAGAAATGGCGAAGTGGCAGAGGAATAATCGCTTGATAAAAAATGGTTTCAAGGAATAAAATTGCACGGTTGTTTATTTGTTTGTTTGTTTGTTTTTTCCTATCAACTATAAGGACAAACATTCATAAATGTTCAGCCCCCATCATGACAGCCACGTACTTGGTTAAGACTTTTATCACCTGTCACCTGCGCAGGCAAGATTGGACTTCTTTTGTGTTTCCTGTTTTGCCTGAAGTTCGGGTCTTCCAGCTGTAATCATGTCTATTGCTTCCTAGCTTTTTGATAAGATCGTGCCACATTACAGAAAGTAATTGGTGTTCCTCAAGCTAGTCCTCCCAGAAGTGAGCAGACTCCAACAAGAAGTTTAATACCACAACTTATTTCAAGATCTTCAACATCTAAATTCCTCAGGCTATAAGCTGAGGATGATTTGTTTTAGGGAGGGAAACATCAGCGGCATCACTAACTATGAGACAGTGGTCCCGGGCTGTCTTCCATGCCTTATTATACCTCCTGTTCAACTGTGAATATTCATCAAGAGTTTTACTATGATAATGTCTTTTCTGTGTATATTTCCCAGGACCATTTGTTTAATCATTCACATGATATAATCTAGGCTCTCTCACTAGTTCAGGTATTGCATTAGATGCATAGGACCAGAAGGGAGAAAAGCTGTGTCAACCAACCATTCTAATGGGATGATACATACATGCAAAGCTACCGGGACGCAGTGTCCCGGTGTGAATAAGGTGCTCCTTTACAAAATCTGAAGATGCGGAATGTTAAGACTTATAAACCGCAAGTACTTACTGACACTTATGATGGGGATTCATTCTAAGAAATCCATCATTCCCTGATTTGATCACTCTGAAAACGTTATAGAGAGCACAGATAGAGCCAAGACCTCCACGGCAGCACTATGCACTGTGATTTTAATTAGGACCATAATTGCATCTACCACTGGCCAAAGCTATTATTCTGCACATTACTGGATCTAACAAATGTATGAAGTAATAACCACGTTGACTAGAATTTTATATAAAAACCTCTTCTGTTTTACTTTAGCCAATTCTTTTGATATCCTATTGTTCACATCCTCTCCCCACTTCTCATATCTAAGCTACATCTGAACAAATGAACAAAGCCTTTTGGTTTTGTTTGTTTGTTTTGTTTTGTTTTGTTTTTTGTGACAGGGTTTTTCTGTGTAGCCTTGGCATCCTGGACTTGCTTTGTAGACCAGGCTGGTCTCAAACTCACAGTGATCTGCCTGCCTCTGCTGTTCTGAGTGCTGGGATTACAGGAGTGCCTCTGTGCCCCGCTGCCTCTTTCTCTTTTATGTCTCTTATTATGTGTCCCCAAACATGTTGCCATGCCAACCCTCTTGAACAGAGAAATTCATGTATTAAAAGCTTACCATAGTCATAGTTTCATAGTTCCAAGTTCTCTGTCTCTGCCTCTCTCTCTTTGTTTTTTTTTTATTTCTCTCTCTGTGTATTATCTCATTTAATCATCCTAAAGAAAGTTGTTATTCTCTTGATGTTTTCATTGTGAGCCTAACTGTTAACAGTTGAAACATCTTTTCAGCCCACAAGTTGACATTCTCACTTCATTTTATGAATGAAGAAAGGAATCCTGACTTCCAGTGACTTGCTCAGAGGGTCAGGTGAGTAAGATTCCTGTCTTGTTCCTGTTTTCCTACTTCCTTGCCTCTGGTATCAAGACTTCCCTGACATCATTTCTCATCCATTTGCAGCTCTGTTTCTGCCTCTGTCATCCTTCTCACACTCTTCCCACTAAGGTCACCAAATAATCTCCAATTTTAAGATTTAATGAGCTTGAATTGCCCAAAAATTGTTGGTTTTGTTTCATATTTTAATTACAAACTTTCTTTTTTGAAAGTTTCTTGTTAATAGACAAAACTTTTTGGACCTTTACATAACCATTTAAGTCTTTTCTTGCTTAATTTTATTTCAGGTTTTTATCCAACTATTTATCTTCTTTTCAATACTATCTTTACTTTTTACTTAAACTCTATTTATTGATTTTTTTTTTACCATAAAGTGTTTTCACATAAATGTTCCATTTCAAAGATTAAAAGAACTGGCTAAAGTAAAACAGAAGAAGCTTTTATATAAAATTCTAGTCAATGTGGCTATTACTTCATGCATTTGTTAAATCCAGTAATGTGGTCTGGGATATGCCAGACCACAAAATTCATGTTAGAATTTTCAGACTATAATAAGTCAATAGGGAAAAATATTCAGTAAAAATGAAGCTAAAATGAGCTATATCTTTAAGGACTCTACAAACCGTTAAGGGAGATAAGACATATACCATACAGTAACAAAGCATGTTGGGCTGTGGTCATTACACAATTGTGTGTTAAAGAATTATCAGAATTGTATCAGGATGAGGAGAGGAATTGCTCTCATGAATTTCATGAAGTTAGTACCTGAGCAAGGACTTCAGAAATGAACAGAACGTGAACTTAATGATACTTGTTTTTTTTTTTCCCTATACGTTAGTGAAGCCCATCTATGTACAAAGCACAGCACAACAGGAATTAACAATAACTAAACCTTTATGTCAAGTTATTTTTGATCTAATGAAGAAAAAATTCAATTGTTTCAAAGTAGAAAAGAAATTATGATGGAGATTTTTCTTAAATCTGTTATCAAAGAAAGTCACAAAAACAGAGGAGCACTAACTCATACCCCCGAGAAGTGGTCCTGCCAAAGCTAAGCATGAGTATTGAGCAACATGGATGTGGGTTCTGGGTAGACAGCATTCAAAATAGAAATCAAGAAATCAGCAGCAGATGAGTGGGCTGTTTGTGCCGAGTGGTAGTTCACAAGAGCTGAAGAAAAACCATGCAAGATGTAGCTAGCCAGGTGTAGAGTTGAAGCCATACTTTAGGAATATCCTTCTGACTAACCAGTGATGCTAGCTTACAGGCTGTCCTTCTCATTTTGCTTATCTATCATTTTTCTTGAGGCAAGAATGCAATGTCTGAGCCTGCACGGCCTTTTGAGAACACCCTGAGTTGCGTTGCTATAGTACTTTGTTCCAGTACCTAGCTGAGAATAAATTTCAAAAAAAAAAATGTTTTAAGGGCTAGAGAGATGTCTCAGTGATTAATAGCACTGGATGCTCCTGCAGAGTACCTGAGTTCAATTCCCGGCATCCACTTGTCAACTCACAACCATCTATCACCACAGTTCCAGAGGATCCAAAGCTATCCCTGGCTTCCATGGGCAACACGTATATTACACAGACATACATTCTGACAAAACACCGTTACCCACAAAAATTTTGAAAGGGGTCCACAGTAGTAGCACCCCAACGAGCATCTTCCATTACTCAAAGACAGTGGAATATCCTGGATGCATGAAAGTAGTGAAAGCTATGGCATCAGGAATCAGGGAAGACGGTAGGAGTAGACATGAGGAACAACACGTGGAAGACCTACTCTACAGTCTTGCAAAACCCTAATACCACAAAAAGACCAATTCACCAACGAAAATGTCTTTTGAGCTACTTTATGATGCTTATAAGAGCTTGGCTTGATTGCAACTAAACAGGATCTGTCAAAACCAGTGCACTCTCCTCTGACAAGCAGTGAGGGCTCCCGATGCACTACCTTCAAAGCCAGCCTCTGTGTCCCCAGCCTTCAAACCACACCTTGCATTGCAGAGATGCCAGGCATTTCAGTCCAGATCTGAAATTACATTTTTTACATACTCTTACTTCCTGGTCTATTCTCTTATTATTCCTTCATTTGTTTGAAAGTACTGTGTTTATTTCTAAGACACATTTAATGCTTCTTCTTGGATGTTTCTTTTTTGAAATGTGCTCCTTGATGCACCCAGCCCTCCACACACCCTCTGTCATGTCAAGCCTCTCCAAGAATCACTCAAAGGGAAATATTTCCGCAAATCTACTCTAGTTAAATACGTTACACTTCCTGTCCAGTTGATTTACAGTATAATTTTTGGTCTCATCAGCTTCTCGATACTTATTTACACTGAGATTAGTTGTGATCTTGAGGTATGATGGTTTTCATCGTTTTCTTTGAGAGTCATGTACTCTTTAAGAAGGAAGATATTGTCAGATACCCACAACTAAAGGTAGTGAAAACAACACTCAGATAAAACTTACCTGTCCATGCTTTTGTGGAGGGGCCATCCCATGAGGAATTTCAGCATGTGAGGAGGCCTTGGGATCAACCCCTCGTATTTTCGGACGGACCACGTCAGAGGCCAGACTGGAAGAAATAGCCAGAGACTTGGGCCGAGTAGCCATGTTGCCTGTTCCTCCTGCAGGGCCTCGTTCGCCTTGTTTGTTTGTAGATTCATCTTCCCCATCAGAATCCTCAATAAAAACATATTCTGCCTTGAAAAGATCACCTTTCTGCATTCCTTGAGGCTCCTTTGTATCAAATTCCTTTCTTTGTGAATTCCTTCCACTGACTTCTGTGGGATAGGCCAGTGTCCTCTGGTCCCTCTCCTGTTTTCTCTCACAGCCGAAGGTCATATGGTCACTGTGCTCAAACTGCAACAGATGTAGAAAGGTAAAACTGCTGACTCAGGGATGACAAATGCATCTTGTTAAAATATGCTAAAAAGTTGAAGCTACTCCTGGAAAGGTTTTTAATACATTATATACCAGGCTTGCCTGAGAGAAATGGACTGAAACGCGTGGTTCCTCACCCATTTGCACTGTCTGTACTACCTTAGAGTTCAGATTTAGCATTAACAAGTAAAGCTTACCGCTTCCCAGTAAATCCTGAGGAAGGAAGAGAGGAAAGGAACTGTGATGGACAGAGCAAGAACAGAATGCAGTGAAGACATTCATGAAACAGTTGTAACTCGGATTGGAAAAGGTTTTACTTAATTGTCAAACAACCAGCATATCCTTTACTAATAAAAGTGCTAGGGGAGAAAATCCTAAAGGAACCAAAATAAAATAAATGTCTAAGCTTTTGAAAGGAAAAGTAACATTGACACAAAGTACATCAATGATCAGAGTAAAAATCCAAGCTATCTGGAAGGAGCTTATAAATAGGACTTTTTTTTTTAATGATACAGGGGCTGAAGAGATGTGTGAGTGCATAAAACAATTGTTACAAAAGCAGAAAGACTTGATTTCCAATCCCTAATGTCCACAAAATAAAAAAGTGCTGTACACCTGTCTATGATCCCAACACCGTGGCTGAGGAGCGTACTCAGGAGATAGTCAGGCATTATAGTCAAAATGGTGAGATCCAGGTTTGGTGAGAACCCCTGTCTCAAAAGATGTGGGAGAAAAGCAGCTGAAGAGGACACCCAGGGCCCACCTCTGGCCTTCACTCATGCCCTCATCAAAGGATATACGTGTCCATGTATAAAGATATAAACAAATTAAACATGAAGTGGATTTTTTTTTCAGTACATTATTTCATGTTGGTCTGGGATTTTCAGTTTTTCCATACATTTTTTCTATGAATAATCAGAATGTTTACAATACCTGAATTAGTATCGTTTTATCAGGCTATCAAATTCTTTTTGCTAAAATAACAGCCATGGACAGATGGTACTCAAAAATCTCACTGTCAGTTTCCTTGTTTTAATAACTATTCTGTGACTGTTCTTTTTCTAGGGAAACTTTTCTGTAATGCTCAAATTGACTCAAAAAGACACTAAATACTAACAAGTTCAACTATTGTGGTAGGTTTAACATATGTTAACATGTATATGTTACACATAAAGAGACAGAAGTCAAATACTGATTAAACACAAACTGGATTGAAGGGGTAATTTACATTCCCAGCCATACTGTGTAGCTCCCAATACTGATGCCGTCTAAATAGTGCAAGTAAAGCCTGTCAGACATGGCTTTCTGTGTCTCTTTCTGTTCTTTCACTCTGACATAGCTCACAGCATGTACCACTCCTTCGGGTTTCGCCACACACTCTTGTCTTGCTTTCCCTGTCTTCTCAATTGCTGGTAAGTTCTGTGAGCAGTTACTATTCACTTGAACATATGTTATAAGGTTATTGACTATATAAATGAATGACAAATGATCTCTTCTAATACCAAACTTTTTAAAATCTAGGAAGAAAAACTTAAGCTTTTAGATACTTGGCCAGCTATATCTATGTCTACATCTCTCTCTCTCTCTCTCTCTCTCTCTCTCTCCATATATATATATATATATATATATATATCACCAAGTACCTACTATATATTTTATTTATAATGCATATATATATGTCCTAGATACAGTTGTAATTACAAGTACATGATTTAATATAGAAATCTTAACATTTGAATATTAGGTATATAATATGTATCATAATATATTTACATATATCATATATTTATATCTCATATATTTTTATATATGATATATGCAACCGCAGATGAATATCATTATCCTGGGAAGCACTGGAGTCTGAAACCAAGTCTGATCATATAGGTACGGTTCTTCACAAGCCTAATAACAAGGACCCTCTTGACACAGTGTATGAAGCAAGATACTACTGAGGAGAAACTTTCTGGAAGAGCCTCACGTGTTCAATATCTCCCTGGAATTATTTGACTCCCTTCGTCTTTGAAATACAACAGCAGCACTGAAAACGTGATACTTTTTAGGTACAAATTTTTCATATATACAAGGTAAACAGTATTAGCCCAACCTCTCTGCTTAACTGAATAACAGTACAAGTTCCCTATCTCATAGTCTTTGTAATAATAAATAAAACAATGTTGAAATACATTTTAAAGAGACAACTTCTGCTCCAAGGTTTATCTTGACAAGGTTTATTCAAAATGATCTTTTTCAATATTGATTAATGCATATTAAATGTGCAAAGCAATGTGTTTTTATGACATTCTCAAACACGCATACTATGTATTTGACAATGTTCGCTCCCACTAGAACCATTTCTTACTCCCTTTCTGCTCCCCTTCCTCCTCATGCCCCCCCTTTTACTTTCATCTCCCTTTTCCAAGACCTTTAATCTGTTTTCCCTTTCATTTCTAGTACTGGCCTATTACATATACAGCTTGATAGTATATTTTATTACCTAGTATTCAAAAATTAAGGTTTTATAGAATCATGTAGTTGTAACTTTGCCAAGGACATATGCTGGGAATTTTTTTCTCTGTCAGTTATCAGACTGTTTGTATTTTTCCCCCAATCATTTTGCTGTTTAACTATTTTTCTAACACTTTAAAATACATTTGAACAGTTTTATGATTATAGATAAGGGTGTCCATTCAAACATACAAAATAAAAGTCGCAAAATACAGCATGCCAGTGTTCCCACAACTGTCCCAATATGTATTATTTGTTCACCACATATAAAATCATAACATCCTACTATTTTCCCTTAGATTTTCTTTCAGGGTGAATTGAAACACTTAACGTTTTGGTGTTTTGTTTTGTTTTGTTTTGTTTTGTTTTGTTTTGTTTTGTTTTGTTTCCAGGTAGGTTTGGGGACAGTCCCAGGAGGCAAAAATTGCCCTGTTGATAGAAGATAATAAAACAGCGGCTCAGAAGAGCTGAGGATTACAAAACGCACTTTGAGAAACTGACATCATTTAGTCTAGATTTACATGTATTATCCATATGTGCATATGCACATAGATGGCAATCCTCAAGACGGAATTCACGGAGCTCAGGCTAAGCTCATGCTCCTCTGCAGCGCTAAACCTTCACTCCTCACAATCATATTTTCAATCACCCTTACATTTCACAATCATTGTACTTTAAGCAGAGGAAGTACACGTTGACATAAATTTCCAAGTCATTATTATGAATAACTTTAGATTATCATTTGAAATTTTAAAAAAGAAGAAAAATAATCCTACCC
Organism: Rhombomys opimus; assembly: GCA_010120015.1. NCBI lineage: Eukaryota > Metazoa > Chordata > Mammalia > Rodentia > Muridae > Rhombomys > Rhombomys opimus. Next base: position 348,449 of record REGO01000476.1, read on the forward strand.
TATTTACAGTTTCTGGACTCTTATCACTTGGTTCCTCAGGAATTTTAACAAGGAATTTAGAAGTGTCAGCCAACTGAATGTGGGTTGGTAGTCTTCTGAGCGTGGGGACAAAGGTGAAGATCAGAGGTTTGGCTTCAGAATCTCCAGGAGAGACCTATGAGATATATGATAAATTAGACTTTCAGCCTTGTCAAAGGTTTATTTTGTCTTTGTTCTCCATGTTCCATATTTATCTCATTCACTTTGATAAATTGCCTGCTGTCATGGGATCACCTGTCCTGATGCAAATAAAATCCACATAAAAATATCCATAACACATGAGAACTTCCTTTAAAACAGGCAAAGTAGCAAGGAAAGCAGTCTGCCCTGAAAGGGACCTGCTGGAGGATGGGGGCAGCTCAAAGCAGCAGCCTGGAAGCCATTTAGCAGAAGCTCTCTGTCCCAGCTGTGTACAGAGAGGTCACTGGAAACCCAGAACTTGGTCTGCTTCAAATGTGACATCTAGCCATTTAACCCTAAGGTAACAGACTCATGTTACTGACTTACAACCAGCAAACATGCAAGAAAATGGCAATATGCATCATATTCATGTAAACATGTATATCTGAACATAAAAAGAATGCCCATCAGTCTACCCACATCTGCTCTAAAGGATGTGCCTTCTCATTTATTTATACTTAATTCCTTTAGAAGTAATTTCATTAAGTGCTTGCTTTTGTGGCTCCTGGGGAGGAAGGCTATAACAGTGACTAGGAAACACTCAGCAGACTACTCACAAATAGAAAAGGATATGCTCACGGTGCTAAAGGACCTGTTTATGGAGCCCTGGATTCCATTCCTCTCCCCACCCCTCCCAGCCAGCATATCTGTTCTCCTCCGCGCCCTTCAGTCCTGCTCCAATTCCTCTGCTACAGCTGACATTCATGTAGACATACTGCCTTACTCTTTGCTTATTCAACAAAGTCAAATCAGCTCCAGGGACTGGCAATTTAACAATGAACAGAAATTCCTGCTGTCATGAATGTACTAGCCAGTGGAGGGAGGCAGGCAGTAATAAATAAGTATACGAAATATACAGTATTTCCCTAAGTGCTATAAAAACTTTCTATCAGGCTTTGTAGAGGACCACAAACCCCCCCCCAAAAAAAAATGGTGAGTCAAACTTTGAGTTTATACCGATGGTGACAATGATATGGAGGAAAACATATAATTGGAGAGGAAGAACGAAAGATGAACAAGACTTGAGATAAGTATTTTAACTAGGTAACTACAGGAAATTAAAGCTCATTCACTGAAATAAAAAAAAAAAAACAATAATTTGAAGGGTTTGAGGATAAGGTTCAAAACCAGAGGGGATGAGAACATACACTCTTGCAGGGGTTCGAGTCAGGATCCCAGATCACCATGACCTGTAACTCCAGCTGCAGAGGTAGCAACTCCCTTGTCTAGACTCTCAGGTACCTATGCTCACACGGACACATACACATAATTAATTTTTTTTTAAAGTTGGAGGACGTCGTAGGAAAATTAGAAGATGATTGAGAATGCCTGGAAAGAGCCACTCAGTTGTTAGTTGGGAAGGCTGGCAATCTAGTCAGCCTAGAGGAAAACCAGGCCTACCTTGCTTTCTGTGAGACCATTGTTTGTGTGACATGGATGTCCTCATTTTCAGCAGAATGTCAGCTTCCATATGAATTCATGTTTTGCATCAATTTTGACACTATTTTTTTTAGCACATATGGTTTAAAGGGAAACTACCTAAGCGTTTGAGTATTCCGTAGTAGCTGTGCATGCCCTCTATTTTTATCATTTTAAACTATATGTTTTACTCTAGAAGATTAAGAGGTGTTCCCGCAAAAATAATAGTACAGAAATTCTGAATGACTATCGAGTCTGGGCTTTGACCTTGAGAAGACCATCTGAGAGGAAGAGCACTAAACATACAAAGGTCAAGTGAATATGAGGCAACAGAGGACAGGGGAAAGCCATGTTGCGTGGGGTGACAGCAAGGCTAGTAGGACCAAGAGATAGCATGGTAGTACAGACATGAAAAAATGTAAAGACTGGGGTCCATAGAGTCTCTGGAACTGGAGACAAGATTATTAGATTATTGATTAGAGATATTCTTCATGAGCATGAATCAAATGAAGAAGATGGATAGCCCTGTGTTGGATTTCACCCACATTCTTGAAAGATCTAAATTACTCTGTAGTATCTATTATGGGGTATAATGTTCTACTAAGTGAAGCACCCATATATAACGTTGAATATAACATTAACTATACTCAAAGAATAAATAATCAGAGTTCAAAAAACAAGAAAACAAAAAAGCCACAACAAGATAATAGGAATTAGTAATTACTATCAACAATAACTCTCAGTATAAACAGACTCAATTCCCCAACAGAAAAACACAGACTAACAGATTAGATTGGGGAGCAGGATCTATCTTTTTGTTACCTCCAAGAAACACACCTCACCTTTAAGGACAGACATCACCTCTGGGTAAAGGGATGAAAAGGGAATTCCAAGAAACAAGCAAATGTAGTTATTTTCACAACTGAAAAAATAGGCTTCAAATGAACACTAATCAGAAGAGATAGAAAAGAATAATGCACATACATTAAAAGGGGGGAATGAAACAAGAGGATAGAATAACTGTAAACAATTACGTAGCAAATGCAAGGTGCAAGGGTGTCCAATTTCATATAAGGAACACTGTCACAGCTACAATCACTTTGAACCTAACGTACAGAGGGTGGCTTCAACACTCAGTTCTCACTGGTCTTTATTCTTTCTTTTTTCTTTCTTTTTTGAAATAAAGCTCATGAAGTGTGGGTAGGAAGGGGGAGCTGGGGAGGGGAAATAATATAAACAAAATATAAAATAAAATTCGTCAGCAACCCTTTATGATAGCCATGTCAGAGTCTGTGAGCAGTAGCCCATCACCCGAAAGTACTAAGTCACCCTTTTCCTTAGTGGGAAGAAGGGTTAGACCCCTTATAAGGGTAAGAAGGGCCTTTGGGCTGATCAACAACAGCATAATGGCTACAGACTTCCTAGGTTTTCCTAGGAAGGTTTGCATCCATAACTGATCTTGTCAGTGTCCTCCTGGGATGGAGGCTGGTGTGGAGAGGGATATCAGCTGGGATACTCAGGAGTTAATCTGCATTGTCCCTTTGGTAGGCTTCTGAAATGTCTTAGGAGACGCTCCTGGTGTGACTGAGAGTGCCTCCAGAAAGGCTTACCCGATAGGGAGGAGGACCCACCTGAATGCGGGCAGCACCCAGTGAACTGGGGTTCCAAACAAAGGAGAAGATGGATTCTTTCCGTGTCAGGTCAGCAGCAGCATCTGTTTTCTTTCTGCTTCCTGACTGAGGGTACTATTCAGCAGGCTGCCTCACTCCAGCTGCCATGCCTCCCTGGGCAAGCTCAACTACAAGCTCAAACCACAAGCCAGAATAAGCCCTTCCTCTCTTAAATTGCTTTTGGATGGGTATTTGGCTACAACAATGAAAAAAAAAAAGTAGCTATAGTAATTCAAATAATCAGGACAGAACAGTGATTTGATAGGAATCAAGAAGGAAAGGGTGAAATTTTGACCTTACATCCAAGTGCTTTTTCCTGCCCTAATTTTCACAGAAAATGACTTGCTATACCTGAAGTTTATCCAAAGGAAATTAAATAGTTCTGTATGAAAGACTTCAGTGTATATACCCCACAGTTACAAAACCCACTGACTCTTAATAAACAGCAAGTAGCCATACTTTCTAGGGTATATACAGTGATCAGAACCTCTCCAAATGCCTGTTTCAACTGTCCAAACCAACTTGTCTTAAATCTTTAAAGTACAGAATTCTCCAAGTGCTGCTTCACAACCAGTGCTGCTTTACAGTCTTTTTAAGAGTTGGTGGGAATGGTTTTAGTGAATAAAACAAGGACAAGGCATGAAAGGAAGCCAGTGCACGAACCAACACGATGTGCTCTTATCACGGTGCCACGCGGGGATCTTAAACATGACCACATGATGAGAAAGATGGCCCAGAACAGAGGCAAGATGGTTGCCTTCAACTTTGTGGTTACATTCCCCTGTGAGTAATGCCCTGAGTAAAATATTTTCACCAATGCAGGAAAACAATTCTACTTCCTTATTTTAGTTGCTGATATATATATATATATATATATATATATATATATATATATATACAGGGATTAAGTCCTGTCCATATTCACATGCCCAGAACATCAGGAAAAGGAAAAACACTTTCACAAAAGCACTACAAAATTAGCACAGGGCTCTTTTCACCGTCTTTCTCCAGCTCCTGTATCACACAAGAAATAAGGTTAACGTGAAAAGACCTTTTGATGGAATGGGATTTGGAACTACACTATCCACACTATGAAGTATTCTGAAGAATCACATTAACCAGTAGACTGATGAACCCCTTGTTCAGGGCGGGGGGGGGGGAAGCCATTTATCATTTATTGCATACTGTGTGGCAGATCCAACGGAGCCCCAAAATGAATCGCTATGGTGACAAAAAAAAAAAAAAAAAATCATTTTCCAACAAAGCAGAAGCAGATGCGAGTTAATGGCATTCACTTCTTAATTGCCAATTAACACTTTCAGCTGCCAATGCCATTTAAACATCTGATCACTGGGAAACTTTTAATAATAGAAATAAGAACTAAATGGATTAAAATAGTGCCCTAGACTTGGATTGCAGGATCCCAGTTTTGTACAACTGACCCCTTCTCGCGCCACAGGCTGGTGGTTTGAGAAATGTTTTCATCGGCACCTTACAGGCTGTGTGCTTATTTTCTCAGCTTCGGGCTGTGTGCCTTTGTTTCTCCTATTTCCCCCAAAGTCCCCCCATGCCCACACCCACCCCATATCGACACCCGCAGCGCAGAAAAGGCAGCCCAAGCATGGTAACATCAACTCTTAGCGTTTTCTTTGCCCCGGGAGCAGTTTTGTCTTTATCAGTTGCCCGTTTTTCTAACCGTAGGTAGCATCTCGTTTCGATACACAGACAAATTTATCAGCGCCCGGGTAGCTTGCCATCACACCCTCTGGCGTATGCCAGGAACGCAGCGCCTTTGAAAGTTACTGAACCCATTAAGCAAAGACTTCCTTTTTACCTTGGGTGTGGTCTCAATGCTCCCCGCTAAGATGCAGGAGGTCATTTGGAAGTAATTGTTCCCGAAGTCTTTCAGAAGCCCCTGCTCTGGAAGCATTGATTCACCACATCAGAGTGAGCAAACCAATGACTGAGGTGGGAAGAGAGCCTGTTACTAAAACAACCCGGGCACACGCGTGCGCGCACGCACACACACACACACACACACACACACACACACATATGCTCACACATGTATACGCATTTGAGCACTCACACACACACACACAGGGTTTGGGGGGAGTGAAGCAGTGGAACCTAAAAGAAACCGAAGCAGATTCTTCTCCGAGTCAAATATTTTTCAGCTCCAAAGGATTTGTTTTGACAATTTTTACATTTGGAACTTCACAAGAGGTCACACTGACTGCTAAAATGGGATCAGTGGAAGTGAAAAATTGCCACCTATGTGTGTTTGCCCTCTTTTCCTTTCATGCATGCAGTCCAATTATGTATTCCGTGAAAGGAAGGGAGAAGCCAGACTGTACAGCAATGAGAAGCTGATTGAAGGGCCCTGGCATCTGCCAGTCTCAGTGATCAGTTGGCCACGCTCACAGAGAACATTCAGAGGTACAAACACATGACAACAGAGTGTCTAAATAAAGAACTGGAAAAACACAGTGATCATTTTGGAAAGTCAATCATTTCAATGAGTCCTTGGTGTGTGAATGGCAGTCAATGATATAGGAGCATCCAAGTGACTCAAGTTTTGCTGTTCAACAAAAGCAGCTCTAAAATAGAGCTTGTTACCAAATAGTTGTCAAAACAAAATTCCGCTGGACTGTTTCTGCAAGACAGTGTCTGTCCTGACTACCAATAAACAAATCAAAAATGTTTCTCACGTGATTGAAGGAAGTCGCCGGCTTTCAGTCTCTCTGTTTTCTAAGCACTGATTTTTTTTTTTTTTTTTTTTTTTTTTTTTTGTCTATAAACCTATTTGTGCATAAGCAAGGGAGTATGCGGTGTGGGAGGAGCTGGCTATATACTGAATGCTGTGCAACAGAGTGAAGGTTTCATTTCATGTTCAACTCTAGCATTTAACATTTTCAACATGGTCTAAATCCTGAATTTATGAAAGCCATACCTATAATAATGATGCAAAGTGATCCTGTTAAGAAGCGGGGAAAAACCATTGCAAATAGCCATTAGTACACCTTGACCTAGAAATGGGCTAAATTTCTAAATGTATGTGCTGTTACGTCACTAAAAACATACATCTTCTGACATATACACTTACGGATACAAAGAGGTGACGTGTATCTGATGGCAAAACCTTTCGTTTTTGCTGAGAATATAAATCTGGCATATAGATAACAGAGATACAAAGTGGAGAGAGTTCTGAAGAGAACTCCCGTCCTGTCGCTCCTGAGTGTCAGTGCACACTATGCCATCTGGGGCGCCTTTAGAACAGCAGTTTCTGCTTGAGAGGTTCTGCAGTGGCGTCTCCACACCTGCATTTTTTAGCAAGCTTCCTGGTCGTGTCCTCTTGCTGAGGGGTTGCTGTCCTACTTCACTTCTCTGTTGCTCTGAGAAATACCGTGACCAAAAGCAACTTGGGGATGAAAGAGTTTACTTGGCTTACACATCCCGATCACAGCCCACCGCTGAAGAATCTCAGGAAAGGCACCACAGAGGAACACTGCTTACTGGCTTGCTTCCAGGTTCACGTCCAACTAACTTTCTTACACCTCCCGGACCACATGCCCAGGCATGGCACCGCTCACAGTGGGCTGGGCCCTCTGACATCAATACACAGTCAAGAAAACGCCACACAGACTTACCTACAGGACAATACAGTGAAATCATTTTCCCAGTTGAAGTTCGTTCATCCCTTGTGATTCTAGTTTGTGTTGAGTTATCAAAAACTCAACAGCGCGCTGGCATTCTACTGACAGTTCAGAAAGCCACAAGATCACAGACGCTTGCGGCAAAATAATTGCAAAGCACTTGGCTGCACTCGAAGTGGGAAAATGGTGTCCTGTCAGATCTAGAAGAATTTAGTTAGCAGGTAGAGGAGGTTTAGGGAAGCCCTTTTTAGAGCAGCAAGAGAAGTGAATGGCAGGGATAGTCATAAAGCATGGGAAACCAGTCAGGACGTTGGCCGGAGGACCTCAGAGCAATTCTCAACCTCTAACCTGTGGATGTGGATAATTATAGCATTACTCCACAGAGTGTTACAGTCAGATTCAGCTTGGGAAGCCCATGGTTATGTGCCAGGCATATCCCATACATATTACTTCTCTTGGCACTATGTGTTGTTTTTTTGTTTGTTTGTTTGTTTGTTTTGTTTTAACCTTATAAATAACATGATTGAGATAAAGGCTAATAAGAGCAGAAGTCAAGTCTAGATCACCAAAGACTTTGAATCAAGGTATTTTAACTTTATGCAGCCTGGAATAAAGGTGCAGAGAAGCATATATGTGCTTTTTTGTAATGACCAAAACCTCAAAGAGTGTCTGCCATTATGTTTTAGACACACTTATCTTGGAATTCTGTCTGGTTTATGGATCCTGGGCCAGTGAGGTCTAGTCTTTTGTCAAGGGTTCCATTTATTCTAAATGAATTTGACAACTCCATTGCTCTTGTCTTGTATGTCAATGTCCTTTTTTCCCCTATGGTCTTTTCTTTTGCTCATTCTCTTCCCCAAGTATAAAGCAAGGTGGGCAATTAGACACAAATTTGAAAAAGAAAAAAATTTAGCTTCTCTCTTTAGAGAGGCCTAACTTAAAGCACTTTGTAACATGAGAACAGTTAACCTGTGAATTTACCATTTTTGTCTATCTTTTAGCAACTTTTCCCTAACAATTTTTTTTATTGATTCATCAAAATAATTGTTGCTGTTGCAATTCTTTCAGTGACAAAAGTCATAATTTTCACTTAAAATAAAAAAAAGCTACACATCGCAGCAACATTTGTCAGCCATCTGGCTAGTTACACTTACAGCTCCAAAGAGTACATGAACTTAGGGTAATTTCTATAGAAACCATTCTCATTTGGCCAGCAAATGATGGCCTCTGATTAAAAAAAAAAAAAAAAAAAAAAAAAAAAAAAAAAAAAAAAAAAAAAAAAAAAAAAAAAAAACCCTTTAGGTTCTAAAGTTATATTTTGCTCGAGTAGAGGAGGCTGGTAGAGTGTCACCTACAATTATAATTGCTTGTTCCTCTGGTCAAGGAGAACCATCTAGTTTCTTCCCATGCATCCTAAGCTTTTTATAAACCTATGCTTCCAATGATCTCTCTCCCAGCAAGGGACATAAAATACTCTACTGGACAATCTCCAAAAGAAAGTGTAATATATGAAGCCTCGCTCACAAAAGATATCTCCAACTTAAAACTCTATCATCTAGCACAGGTGACAGCTGAAGCTGACATTCTTTACCTTTCTTACTAAACAAATTTCACAATTCCTCTGAGCTGACAGACCCTTGAGATACTGCTTTTAAAAAATAAACAATAGAGAATTTAATAATCTCTCTTCCTGGTATGAGAATCAAATTTGAGGGAAAATACTAGATTGGCCCACTAGAAGTTTGTCAGGCCATTCTGACATCCATTTGTCTGAGCTTAGGCTCCGGGTTCGATCACATGCACACAGCAGCACTCCCATTCAGTTACCTTCGTAGACATCGGTGAAGGGCATGCTCCTCATGTTCTACACAAGGAAACTCTACTGTCAATGTGGCATGGAGTCTTAGGAAGGATATGCCTTCACAAGTGACATCAAAAACAAGGTGTGTGGTCTCCAGGAAGGAACACTGTCACAACTGACATCAAGGTAAGTAAGGTCTGAACGGAGGCTGCCTGGGAAAGTAGACTCAGATTGTACCTGGTGAAGAATTCCTCTTGGGTTTTGCAATCTCTGGTCCTGTGTTTAGAGACCAACAGAAGGACGAGCTATTATTCTGTTTTCATCCTGTGATTTTGCCCCTTGGCTGATGAGAAATACCAAGAGTATGGATTTTTTTCTCTCCTGGGGTGACTGTTGGTTCAAATGATCCAAAGCAGGATTAGCCCAGTGCAAAATATCTCATCAGTCTCGGACAGCCCACTAACACATGAGTTTAATCTTGTGCAGATTGAGCAATTAAGTTTCATCTGCATTCATCATTACTGCTATGGCTTCTCTTCCCCTCATGGTGTCTCCTCCCGGTTAAAAAAATATAATCCTGCCCTTCTTGAATTAGGGTGTGCCAGAAATTTCTAGAAACTTATTAAAATCCAAGACCTAAGTTTTTATGTAATTACATATTCTGATGAAATCAGTATGGCCTTCTACAGAAGAACTTAAAAGAGGAGCCCAGACAATGGCAAGAACCATTTCTCCATCCAGAAGATGAGGTGCACCTGCCCGTATCCCCCTCTCTCCCTCTCTATGCTAAATCATTTTTATCAGTATGGTTTCTCGCATGCATGCATACACATTCACACACAGGCGTCTAAACACACACGCAGAAAGGGAGAGAGGAAGAGGGAGACGTTTTTTAAATGGAGTTGGAAACATGTCTAAGGTGCTACATGGTCTGCTTAGAATTCTTCCCACAAGCTTCTCCCTGGATACTTCTCTCCGCTAAGCTTTCAGTGACTCGGATTGTGTGGCAGATATTTTAGGGTATGTCACAAGGGAAACGATTTCCAACACAGGTCACTCTTCATAACACACCACGTTACGGCTTCCCTGACAGCACAGGTCCCAAGGAGCCTCCTGCTGTACCCGCCCCTTACCGTGACATCTACGTAGGTAGTACTTAATGCCCTACATTTATAGTAGACAGCAAATTCCTTAGCACCTGGTCCCCAGTTGGGACATCATCCCGTAGACAATAGAGATTTCTCAGTTTTGTTCCCTGTGCGCCCCTAGCACCTAAAATAGTGTGTGTCACTTCCAAAGGCCAGCACATGTTTATTAAATAAACGAGAGATGATGTGTGTCCATGTAGATCCAAAGGATCTCAGTGTCTGCAGAGGAACAGGAGTTAATCACTGTGCTTTTTGTTTACTTTGAAGACACAACACACACACACACATACACACACACAAAACCTACGCCAAGTGCCAAAGCTTTGGATGTTTGAAGAACTCAGGAGAAGAATCTGCTTGAAAGCAGTGTGTGTGTGTACCGGGGCATGAAGAAAGATAAAGAAAGCTTCCCTGTTCAAAATCAGATCTCCTTGGCAGTTATGCTCTGACATCCTGTCTAACTCAAACACTCATCCAGAGACTGAGATTTCACTCTACATATAAAACATAGACATGCCAATTGGTGAGCTTTATGAGGCTGCTCTTGGTACTCAGTGTTTCATCTGAGGTGATTCTCGCAAGGCATCAAGAGAATTATGTTCGTGAGACAGGAAAGAAAAAGGAGTCTCCGGGAGGAAGATTAAAGGCCTTGCTGACCAGCACATGGCGTGAGGATCTGCATGTGTGCCTGCCTCCCAGAAGCCAGGGTCAGGCTGCCGTTCTTTTGTTCCCCATTTCAGAAGCTTATCTTAGACAAGCCCACTTACAGAACAGTGATAAGAAAGGTGGCAGAACATGATAAATTACAGCACCATAGCCAGTGAGGATTTTGTTTTTGACATGGTTCCCATCCAGGAAAATTGAGCTCAGAAAAATATGTTTCATAAGCCCCTGGTAATCAAAGTCTAACTATCTGCTTATAAGACCTTACAACTGTTCATAGATGTTACACTTAGTGTCTGTGTGTTTAAGCCTAGCTACGAAAGCAATGCGTGGTGGTTTGAAGCACAGCTTTAAAGTAGAGAAGAGCACAACTAAGAATGAAACTTCACTAGCTTCGGGAAGAGTTCCAAAGCTATCATATACAACTCACAATGTAGAGAGTGCAACACACACACGGTTACCAAAGTTCTGACCAGTAATATTTATCTTAAATACTATCTAAGGGAGGGCTAGAGAGGTGGCTCAGAGGTTAAGAGCACTGGCTGCTCTTCCAGAGGGGCTGGGTTCAATTCCCAGCACCCACAACCATCTATAACACAAGTTCCAATGACTCTGGCACCTTTTCCCAGCCCCAGAAGGCAGCAGACATGCACATACACATACACACACACACACACACACACACACACACACACGGAAAACACCCACACACATACATAAAATAAAAATTAGAAAATAAATCTAAGGTAATATGTGATCTCTATGCTCATGTTTTATTTCACTGATTTATTATCTGTGCTAGTGGAAATAGTGATGTTCAGAGTGAGGCTCAAATTCCCAATCAATCTGTTATTAACTAATGATCTTTTGTGAATTAAATTCCATGAACTTTGGGTTTGTTTCTTTTTTCTTTTTTTTTTTTACTTATAAAATGATCATTAAAAAGTATCAACAACCATAAGATATCTGTGAAAATTCAGATGTTATTTAATCCCCTAGTAGCTATTTTACACACACGGTGAAAACCCAATCAATAAATACTATTTTCGTTTTCTTTTCAGATTAGAATAAACACATAAGGTTTAGCAAAACATCTCTAATTGATACAAATAGCACGTTTGCGTGTTTATTATTTATATCATTTCCCTTTTTCTGCCCTTAATGTTTTTGCTCCAGAGCAGAAAAGCAAATCCTTAAGAGTCACCGCTTACGCTGAAAGTCTTGTTTTGCACGAAGACGTGTGCATTTGCAAACAATCAGCAGGAGGCCTGAGACCTTGCAGGCCAGTTGAGTCACACTAGGGTGGTCTTTGCTTTGAGTTTTACTTTGCACACAGCAGTTCCTGTGCATCTTGTAGCCATGGTGGCCCAGCATGTCCTGACAGCCAGAGCATCAGCCTGGGGAAGAGTCTGGCAATCTTTCACAGAAACAGGGTTAATGATGACTCTCTGGATTGTGATTCTGCCCCTGGTACCTGGGCAAAGATGCTCTTGGTTCGGTGAGTGCATAGTGTTTATCTACTCCAAGGAAAAGAAGAAACACAGGTCCTCTGTGTCAGCAGGTAAGGACTGGAAGACAAAGGGAAAGCATTTCCTCCCCAGGACTCTCACTGGCAAGTGTAAGTCAGAAGCATCAGATGTAATTTAACCCTTCTCTGCCACTCTCTTGTCTCTCCCCAGGCCACTTTAGGTGACAGAAGGTGGCCTACATCAGAAACAGCTGATGTTTCAACGGCAAGATAGCAGGATATAAAACAGAAGATCACACGAGAAAGTGTTTTGCTTACTTTTTTCCAAGGTATATAAAGAGCTTGTAATGTGCTATACAAAGAAAGGAAAGGTATTTGTACAAAGATAAATGGACTAAAAGAGTAACCACCTCACCTGGGTCAGGTGGCAGAATAAAAAATGAGACGCCTACACACTAAACTCCACGGGTTAAAACAAAGCCATCATAAGAAATCGATGAGAATGGCTCCTTGATTTCCAAAAGGAAACCCGGTTATCTAACTCTTAGGAGTTCTGTAAGAACTCAATAAAAACAGAGACAGGGCATCCCAACACCAGCCTCATCCTGTAAGCGCTCATCTGTGGGTACCGCTTGCTGCTACTGCTGAATAACGTAATGCAGAGTTTCCCAATCAAGTGTCAATTTAGCTCTGAGAGCACAATAAAGGCCGGTACATAACTGTGACGTAATCAAAACCTTGGTATATATTCCAAAGTACTTTTCTTCATAGAATCACTGTTTTGATTTCCCCTTATTTCCCAGTCCATCTCTTTTCATTTTTCTTGCTTTGATGTCTTTGCCTTTATTGGTCTGTGTATAGACAGACTTAATTCTCACTTATGTTTCCATTAAGTGATAAGGCAGCTGGCCAACCAGTTGCCTTCAAATCTTCTGAATGTAATTAATACCAAATTCTAAACACACACTTTTTAAAGAAACCTTAGCTTTTTGTTTTTTTTTTAATGCAATCATATTATTTTACTTAAAAAAATACTTGCGATGTTCACGGTGGAAATATTTTAAAAGTCTCTTACCAGTATTTTGAAAATATTTGATGGTTGTCTGAGAAGGAGCTGGGACACGGAGCAGCAATCTGTAAGCCTCAGGTTCCAACAGCTGCCCTTGCTGTATCATGCCCAGCTATATACACATGGTGGGTTTCTCCTATCGGAACCACTGTGTGGGAGATGGGTGAGCTTTCAAATATGTGAAAATAAGTTCTAGAGGTCCTAATGGCATTCAGTTGAGCAGTCTGTGGGCATAAAGGAATTCAGAACACAAAAGACCACTGTTGGAATTCAGAGTTGGTAGAAGACTGTGTTCTAAAACTAAAATGCCTTCTTTCTTTTCAGAGACATTTACTGTGATCCAGAGTGTATCATTTGTATTTACTCAATAATCTTTCTTGTAGAACTATATTTTCCAAAAGAATTTCAAACTCCACTTGGATTATTTTTAAAATAATGGTTATATACAGCCTTAAAAGACGATGCAGGAAAAATAGATCAAAATTCATTTCTCCTCAGGATCAGATGGAAGGGGAGGAGGACCTCCCCATCAGTGGACTGGAGGAGGGGCATGGGAGGAAAAGAGGGAGGGAGGGTGGGTGGGATTAGGAGGAGAGGAGGGAGAGAGCTACAGGTGGGAATACAAAGGGAATAAACTGTAATTAATAAAAATAAAATATTCTAATAAAAAACCTTTTTATTTGGGGAAAGAACAAATGATAATTAAATACATTCAACATTTACCATGAAAAGTCACCCAATATTATTATATGTTTTCACAGAGGGGGGGATCAGTGGGCTTTTTTATTTCTTAACAAATAATAATAATAAAACAAAGAAGCCTTTTGTGGGAGCACAGCTCAATGATAGTCTATATGCCTCACTGGCCCCTTAGTCAACATGCTACACAAAAAAAGGCATTAATTTTTATATTCATATGCAAGACTTCAGCAGCATGACCTTAGACAAGTCAGACAGAGGTGTGATGCAGGTGGGGCTGTGGCCAATGCAAGCAGGCCCTTAAGGCAGCTCCATTGGCTTTTCCAGTTTTTGAAAAAAATTCCGTGCTGTGGATATCTTAACCCCTTTCTTCTCCAGAAATCACTCTACTAGACTTGTACAACATTTCCCTCCTTGGTCTTCTTCCCATGACTCTTCGGGGTCCCTCCCTCATAGATTCAACATCGACATGCCGCCCACCGGCCTCAGGCTTGGGGCTTCTTTCCTCCTTGGTGTCGTCTGTTCTTCTCTCATGGATCCAACATTCAACAGAGCGGGGTGAGTCTCAGAGTCCACCCTGACTTCTGTACCTGCCCTGACCCGGCCTCCAGCTTTTCCTCTTGAACACTCGGACCTTCACAGGAAGACCACAGTGGAAGTGGAAACTAGAAAGGCAAGGCTTTTCTAGAAAGGTAGGTGACCCTGATCAACATTACTCACTTTTCAAAACCTCATTTTCCTTATCTGCTGTAACAGGTCATTCATAAAAATGACCTCATATGCTCTGTCAAATACAATGACACAGACAAAGTGTGGCAGAGCGCGCGGTACACGGAAGACATGCCATACATGTTAGATGATTAAAAATGATCTGCCAAGGGAGATGTGGGAGATAAACTTTCACATGTTACACACGGATAACTTCTCTGTGATGGCCAGACAGATACTGTTGACTTCCTGGTCTAAAACACCAGATTTTATCTCTTATGTTTTTCATCATATGAAAGAATAGATTACATTTCAGGAGCAATTAAAAAAAAAAACATTTCTTTAAAGACGTGAATTTCTCTGCCTCACTTAAAAGTTCTATCCTGCAGCCTCCCTGATGAGTAAGTAGAGCCCCCGTGGCCAAGTCATAACCGCTGAGACATGATTAGAAGCAAGCTTCTTTAAAATGACACGGCATGCAGGTCTTTATCTCACCCTGCATCCTGGCATCTGGAACTTGGGTTGTAATGGCTAGAAGTCCGATAGCATTTTTAGATCCAAAGGAGAGAGATTTCTTCTAGGGATAGCAGAAATGGAGATGACTAGATAGGCAGGAGGAATCCACAGAGAATCTCCGAACTGACTCTGCCACAGCTTTAATCATTTAATGCGAAGGAGAAGTCAATCCTTTCCCTGTTGTTTTCTCTCTTATCTACAGCCTTAGCTCATCTGAAATTAGTCAACAGTCATTTGATTTCTAACTCCCGCCTACCGTGCAGCCTTCTGTCTAGCCAGGATCCTCTTCTCATAGCTTCCCTGTGTAGCGAGAATTTTGGTGTCTTTAAAAACCCCTTATGTTATGTGAATGTTTTTGTTTTAATCCCAGGTGTGGGATAGGGGCTGCTTCAGATTATCCACAGCAGCTAATTACAATGTGTCTCTGCTCTGGCAGGCGTGTGATTCTTGCCATCTTACAGGTAGCTTAATTGTGGGAACTCTTGAGAGAGTGTGAATGGGAGAACCCCAAGAGGACCTGAGGAAGCTGCTGCTCCTGGTTGCTGTTGTTTGATGAGAAGTTGGAGAGATACTGATGAGATGAAGATTGGACTTTCCCTAAGGAACCCAATGCACCTAATAAGCAGGAAGTAGCCTATAGAGGTTACTTCTTAAGGAGGTTGCTGCCTTTCTCTAACCTTTCTCTTCTACCTGGTGTTGAGGGGTTGGGAGGGATTAGGGTGAAATAAGGGTTGAAAGGTTGGTAAATGTAAGAACCTAATATAACAGCTAAAAATGTACACCTACATCACTGTTGTCTTGTGCTCAGTCTGCTGCATTGTCTTGTCACTTCTTGCACTTTCATACTTTTCCTTAACAAAAAAAAAATCATATATATGTAGAGGCCTTTCAGATTTTTGAACTGATTAAACATCTTCCTTTTGTGTGAATGCACTGCAGCACATATATTCTGTCTGGTCTCACCAGTAATCCACAGAGGATCACCTTATCTCTTGAATTACTTCATAACAGGGCATGCAAGAAACAACTTTTGAGATGTGGTTGGGACGCCAGACATTTTTGAGGAGTGAACGCAGGTGAGAGGATGGGGGTACATTACTTTTACATGACTCAAAGGCCTAAGTAAGAGAGTTAAGTGGAGGACAATTATCTTTAGTGCAACATTTCAGAGAACATAGCCTCTGGACCCTTACCCTGTACCATGAGCAGAACATCATGATAATGGAAGCTTCCACTCTATGGGAAACAAGAAACACACAAGAGTGAACCTGGGGAAGATCTAGTCCCTGGAGACTCCCTACTTTTCACCATCTCCAGTAGTGTTATCATATTAAGAATCCCTCCGTAGATGAATTTATTCATTAGGCAAGCACCCCCAAGATCTAATCCTCTCTTCAAATTTCATATCCCCAGGACCCTAAAGGTGCACTTTACAAATCCCCTAGCAGACCTTAATCTAATCAAGTAGACAGTTAAGATTAAGCATCACAGAAACAGAGTAGGACAAAGGAAAAACTGAATTGGAATACAGATCTCCCAAAGCCTGGACTAACTGAGCAGGAAACTGGTACTTTCCCAGTGTACGTATCTCATAATATGTGCTGGTTTGAAGCACTGCCAAATAAAAAGCATATCATACCCAGTCAAAGTAGCCAGTGCTTTACCAGGTATGGGCTGCATAGGCATGCTGGGAACTCATTCTGAAGCTGACATAGCCCCAAAATAGATACCAAATAGAAACTTCTAGGTAGAAACTTCCAACTATATCTAGTGTTGTATTGGCTCAGCAGCAAGATCTTTCTCAAAAAAAGGGACTGTATTCCATATCTCTGTAATTACCATAGATCACTCACTTTCCAAAGTACTAACTTTAATATTAAGAATACATATAATCTATTCTTGCTAAATATCTACAGAACCCTTCATTGTACTTTCTTCTATGACTAACCTAAGAAACACGATCTGTATCGAGTTCAGGAAATTAATCCCCTTGCACCTCAACAAAGGTATTCAAAAGTTCCCTTATAAGGAAAAAAAAAAAAAAAACACTTGTCAAATATTTCTCTTCTACTCAGAGCATAAGAGCCAAGCCGCCTGCATGTTTAGTCTTGGTTTTGTCAAGAACATCTATATGATGCCTACCACTATGTTAGATGTTGCTAAGACCTCCAGACAGGCCCCATCTGAAGGCCAGCAAGCAGGACAATACTTCCCATTCGCCAGTCATTCATTCAGAAGCAACACTGCACTAGGAGACAACTTTGATCAGATCCCCATTTGCGGCATCTCCTCGACTTTTCTATCTTCTTTGACTTTACGCCCACTTGGGGGTCACTGTGAATCTCAAAGCTTTCCACAAGTTTTGTGGATCTCTTTCACATTTTTTGTTAGAGAGTAGAAGAGAACTATATTTGAAAGCAGATAGATTTGCATACCCTTCTTCCCAAACAAAGTCGCTCTAGCTACATTCTCTCCATTGTACTCTAGTTACGAGAGCTGGAGTTAGATTGCAGAAAGGAAGGGAGGTCCTGACTGGTCACCAGAAAAATAGCACATGTATGTGGTGCTAGGGGAGCACCAGAGATAGATATTAAATAGTCTTATTTATGTCAGTATAAAGATAGTAAAACAAATGTGGGGGCAGTCAGGGGTCTCAATAAGACCCACATTGTTCTCATTTTGCTCTGTTTGACTGTATATATTCCCATGGTTTGTCTGTGGTGATCTGTGTATTTGTTTAGCCTTAAGATAAGCATGGTTGAGCAATCACAAGGTGAGCTCCCTTCGTGTGCCTGCTGCTGTCTTCCCTAACTCTGTCTACCCACTGCTGCCCAGAATACATCTTTATGGTAATTGATCCACTTTAAGAATCACTCCCATCTGTTCTCTGCTACAAAGATAGCTACTTCAAGAGCTGTTTGTGTTTGCCAGTTGGTGGAGGAAGGTGGTGCTGACGTGCGGTCTACAGAGGAGTCACCTCAGTACATCTCCATCTGGACTCTGCCATTGGCATGTATCAGAAATGTTTGTGTTTAGATGTTGTTTTCCTCATCCTTCTGAGTCAGGTGGCTTTGCCAGAAAGTCAAACTTCAAACATGACAAACTGCTCTGATCATGTCAGGGTGGTATGGTTGCCAGGGAAACCACTTTAAAAGGAGAGACAGATCTATTTGTGAATTTATAACTGAGAGAAGAAATGGATGCTAAATTTCCGGGTGAATCCAATTTACTTTAAGACACATTCAGGGTCCACGAGTGGCAGAAATAAGGGAGCCATTTTTAGGCCATACACATAGCAAAAATTATCCCATTAATAAGAACTCGTATTGGTATAGGCCAAAAGTTCTTTCTTTGTTTTGTCTTTGGAAATGTCTTTTTTAAAATTCCAAAAACAAGGCAAACCTATTTCCTAGAAGACTGTCAAGGTTGAAGAAAATGACCAGAACTCATCACCAAGACTCACACTGGTGAGGGCTCTAATGGACACTTCTGCTGGAATCTAAAGGAACTAAGAAGGGGAAAATACTCCACAGGTGTTTTCAAGGGAGCTTTCCAGTATGAAAAAATATATAGATGATGAGATTAGAGGCTTCATCATGCAGATGTCCACAAGAGGTAGGCCAGAGTGTCCTCCAAAGTAGCTCCAAACACTCATTGAATGGACCTTAAACATATCAGGGTAGCTCCCTGCGTTCAGCGACTGGACCAAAAACCTGGAGAACTTCACGCTTCTATCCTTACACCAGCTTTCAGATCCACGGAATGAATTTCGATAGAAAGCCAAAGAAAACGGATGAAGTGTGTATTAACGAAGCAATATAAAAAGTTGTTTCTGTTATTTAAAAAAAAGATAACCAAAATGTGTAGCCCAAGAAATAAATGACTTTCACTTAGATTTTTTGTTATGATGTCAGCACTATCTTTATTATCAATATCATAATGTTTTCTGATCATGACCAACGTCACCATTATCATCTTGCCATCTAAGTCACCATCTCCACTGTGTAATAACAGTTTTTCTTTTTCTGTTTCTATGTGCTAGGACTTATAAATACCTCATTAAATGATTCTTAGGAATTGGGAAATGTTTTTGTGAAGGGTCAAATATGAACATTCTATGAACCAAACCTAGCTTCATCACATCCTAACTCATCTCATTGTAAGGGTAACATGACAATAAAAAAAAATCCCAATAAACTTGCCTATATTCCAATATAACTATGAGGCTGGTCACAGGAGACCAACAGAGCAAACACATGGAAAACACTCTCTTTGATTGTGGTTCATAAGTTTGAAAACTACTGGAGCAGGTAATCCAAGAATTCTGTGATGCTTTGAGACTCAGTAACTCACGCTAATAAAACCATTAAGTCCATACTCTGAAGTGGCAGAGGTCAAAGGAATCACACTGCCTACAAAGCTCCTCCGTAATGCCACATGGTGCAATTGCTGGAAAACCATATCCACCATTCTGTTACTGTAGTAATTCTGTCACAGTGGTATTTGCATTCCTGTTATTGTACTGTTATAGCACTACTTTTGCTAGATGGTTGGTACATGTAAGTATGTATGTATTTAAATATATTTGGACTATAAAAATAATATGAAAGATAAATTCTACAAAACCCACCTGACTTTTGTGGTATTACTTTCTTAATTACTAATAGAACAGCAAGATTAAATAAGATGTTTATAACATCAAGTATCGGATGCTTTTGAAATGATTCAATGTCAGTCATTCTGGTGACTCATCTTGGTTGCCATTTAGACTTCATCAGGAGTCAACTAAAACCCAAGAAGCTGGGAACACTTGTGAAGGATTTTCTTGACTGGATTATTAAGGTGGGAACACCCTCCTTAAATTTAGGCCACCCCTTCCCACGGCAGCCCACATAAGAGGATGTAAAAGAACCTTTTACTTTTTTGTCTGCTGATCTTCACTCTCACTGGCAAGTTCATATGCCCTGTCGTTGAGGCATTCCTTCACTGGTACTATAACCCTCATCTTCAAGATTCCAATAAAGACTGAAGACAAACAGCTCTCTAGAAATCCTTCCAGACTCCAACAGCATATTGGGGACTGCTGAGACATCATATATATTAACTCTATTTGTTCTGTTCCTTTATAAAACCATAGTATACCAACATGTATAAAAACACAAAATCTACAATTTCTTACCTCCGTCTGACAGCATAGGCTATGCCATTGGTAGGACAATAATTATCCTTTGCCTTAAAATGGCATGTAACTGGCATGCAAAACTATCCAGCCAAAAGAACTAAGCCCTTTCCTTTGATTCTGCTTCAGTCTAGAAGCACTAGAGGAAGCACTGCCAGTGTCAGTGCAGATAATCAACTTAATGCAAAGGACAGGAAGGACAGCTGGAGAAGCCCTTTTCTGAAACTGGAAACCACTCTACTCTTAGTCCACTCTTGGGTGTTTGGGTCTAGATCCCGATCAAGTCATGCAGAGAGTTTCCAGGCTGACAAATTATCAGTGTTTCACTTAACTGCAATTTCTCTTCTGAAAACTACCTTGGTGGTTTAGCATGCAAAAACACAAGCTCAGATGGTGCCAATCATGATGGATAAAGAAAGGACTCGGAGAACTGAAGAATTCGAAGCCATAAAAGTAGGAACAGGGACCGTCTCTGACATGAACTCATGGACCGGCTCTTTGATCACCTCCACCCCCACCAAAGGTCATAGGAGAGATTGAAGGGACCGTAGCTATCAGATTTCTTTCCTTAAAAGCAAAAGACATTTTATGCTTCATTTTCCATTTCAGTAAGTGCTTTAAAAAACAAAAATAATGTAAATCATTTTTGTAATGTTGTGAATGGAATCGATTCTTAGGAATAAATTACAAAGAAAATATAGATAGGGATTATGATGGCTCAACTTTCACACATCAAGAGTCTTGTATTCATGGAAGATTTTATCCTACATGGTATATTTAACAATGTCCAGAGACATTTGGATTTGTCATCAGGGAAGAGTTACGTACGTACCTAAAATCTAGTGGGTAGAGAATAATGATATTTTGAGACATCCAATGACACACAAAAAAACTCCCCCCCCAAAAAAAAAAAAAAAAAAAAAAAAAACATATATACCCAACCTCAAATTTCAGTAGTGCTGTGATTTTGAAATAGCCTAGAACACTTTCTCAAAAAAGAAAATGATTGAAACAGTGCTGCAATCTGACTGGTACAAATACACGAAATTCAGATTTATGCTGAGCAAAATTATAGATCATTCCCTGAGCACCTAACTTGGAATTTGAGGACTGCTTATGAATTCCAAAGGCATACATTCCAGAAGCTCCTACATTACGTGTGTGGGTGTGTATGTACTGGAAACCTCTGCATCAGAAACATGTAAACACACATACAAAAGAGATTACCCTGCGCACACCTGGTGTTCACTACTTCATGACAACTGTTTCCCACACAGTTTCTGTGTCAGAGTCATGATGACTGCTTTGGTATGAGGATGTAGCTCTGTGGCAGAAGGATTTTCTAGCAGCTTCCAAGCCTGGGGTTCAATCTCCAGTACAGTGGAGCAGCTGCAAATAGAAGGTTTTCATGGTGTTGAAGAGACTGATGTCTGTAATAAGCTACTTCTGTATGGCTGTGAAAAAATGCCTGACAAGCAACAGAAAGGAGAGAATGTTTATTTTGGCTCGTGGCTGCAGGATAGAAGCCCTAAACCAAGTGCCAATAGAACTGTTAAAAACTAAGTCCGACTTCTTACATAAGATTCCCTGCACTCTGCCCAACAGTTGGCCATAAGTCTCAGCATTTGCTTTGATAGTCTGCAGGGCAGAGGCTTTCCGAGGCCCTCTGTGGCAGGTTCCTAGGTTGTTTCCTGTTTTCTTCTTCTTCTGATGTGCATCCTCTTTGCCTTTCAGGATGGGGATTGAGCGTTTTAGTCAGGGTCCTCTCTCTTGATTAGTTTCTTTAGATGTACAGATTTTAGTACGTTTATCCTATGTTATATGTCTATATGAGTGAGCATATACCATGTGTGTCTTTCTGCTTCTGGGACAGCTCACTCAGGATGATCCTTTCCAGGTCCCACCATTTACCTGCAAATTTCATGATTTCCTTATTTTTCATTACTGAGTAATACTCCATTGTGGAGATGTCCCACAATTTCTGCATCCATTCTTCAGTTGAGGGGCATCTGGGCTGTTTCCAACTTCTGGCTGTTACAAAGCTGCTACAAACATGGTTGAGCAAATGTCTTTATTGTATACTTGAGCCGCTTTTGGATATATGCCTAGGAGGGGTCTTATGTAAGAAGTGGGAAATAGTAAGATCTGGAGAGGACAGGAACCCCACAAGAATAGCAACAGAACCAGAAAATTTGAACACAGGGGTCTTCCCAGAGACTCATATTCCAACCAAGTGCCAGGCTTGGTACTCGAGATAACCTAGAACCCCTGCACAGATGTAGCCCATGGCAGTTTAGTGTCCAAGTGGGTTACATAGTAATGGGAAAAGGGACTGCTTCTGACACAGTCTGGCCTGCTCTTTGATCACCTCCCACTGAGGGGAGCAGCCGTACCAGGCCACAGAACATGACAATGCAGCCACTCCTGATGTGATCTGATAGACTAAGATCAGAAGGAAGGAGAGGAGGACCTCCACTATCAGTGGACCTGGGGAGGGGCATGCGTGAAGAAGGGGGAGAAAGGGTGGGACTTATGGGGGGATACAAAGTGAATAAAGTGTACTTAATAAAATAAAATTTAATTTAAAAAAAACTGAGTCCAGCCTACCATCTCCAATATCATGCCACCAGGAGGGGACCAAATTCAAAACATAAACCTATAGAAGATATTCCAGGTTTAAACTGCATTATTTTAATGGGCAAAGGAAGTGGCTCTGACTCAAAGTAAAATATTTCAAAAAGGAAATCAAGACTAAAATTGACAGTCACTCTGTTACAGAGGCAAAGGAACTGAGTTTTTGTTTGTTTGCTTGCTTGTTTGTTTGTTTTGGAGGTTTTGTTTTAGTTTTAGTTTTTTATTAGAAAATTGGAGGCAGGTTTTGTGTGTGTGTGAATGTTTATGCGTATATGCAATTTTCTTTTATTCATTAGAATTTCATACAAGTGTACAATAAAATACAATAATTTTTAAATCTAGTAGATTCTAAGAGTCAGTATCTGTAATGTAACTGTTGAGTAGAATGCAGCTCATATATCTAAAACATCCTCCTGAGATCGGATACTCTGTACAGTCCTATCTTGAGTATTCTCTGCTTCAGGTGCTAAGGGGGTTTATCAGCAATGGAAAAGTTGAGGCAAATGTTGAACCCACACAAGAATCCAATTTCCTCTGATGCCAAACAGATTTTGAGAACATTTGCTTGTGTTTCTACATACACAAGAAATAAAGGAGAAAATAAATTTAAACTAAAGGGTCATTCTACACATTTTTCTTTCTCTAGGAATAATGCTTCCAAGTTAGGAGCAAAATTGTTCGAAAGAAGGAAGGTGCTGTTAGCAAAGATAAGTAGGAAAGCTGTGGTGGTGGGTGTGGGCGCTGGAAGATTTTACTGCTCTGAGTGAGATCAGTTCAGGACTGAAGGCAAGGCATTAGACTAAGCCCAGCTGCCACCAGAGACTATACTGACAGCCTAGTTTTGTTAAAGCACTTCACCCAAGATGAAGTATGGGTGGTGCAAATTTTAGTTTAAGAAAATAACCTCAATATTGGGCTTAATTCAGACATCATCAAAAGCTTCAAGTATATTCGGTATTATGGGGAATTACAGTTTATTTGGGGGATATAGTGAGAGGATCATTCCTGAGAGACTCAAATGACCAAGTAAAAGCATTTTGTAGGAGGGACCATCCCAGAGTCAGAGCTGTGCCCTATGAGCCATCCACAGAGACAGGCCAGTCCTAACATCCAAGGCCGTTCCACTCTCCTGGCGTTAAGCAAAACCATACTCAACACATCTGTGATTGTTAAAAGAAAAGGTGTAAACTTGAATCTTACAAAAAAAAATTATCCTGTGCCCTTAGGACATAGCATCAACGAGGTAAAATGCAATAACATGTAGTTTAAATTTTGAGCTCAGCCAAAACAGGTCCTAATGGCATTCCCTATCTTGAACATAGGTATTTCAGCCCTGTTGACATGTTACTATCCTCAAGGAGTCTTTAGATTTAAAAAAAAAATTAAGCTATGTGATTCAGCATACCTCTACATGAAAAATCTCTATAAAGTCATCTGCATCTTTTAATTCCTTGCTCCTCTCTTAAGTCAATGCTCCGTAGAAAATAAAGACCGTTTCTCTGAAAATAAAAACGTTTATTACACTTTTGCTATGGCAACCCAATTTTCTTCTTTAAAATTCACTATACTTCAAATTTTTTAATTTCCTGTTTTTGCAGGTACTGCACTACCACATGATTCAATTATATATATATATATATATATATATATATATATATATCTTAATACAAAAGAATACATTAAAATACTGAGTTATAATTCACAAGAATGAATGCACTCATTTAGAAAACTGAAAATTCCTTGTGGTGTATCAGTATCCTCTGCCATGCTGAGGACTTAGAAGGCACGTAAGTACCTGTTAAATACTCACAGGTGAGTTTCTGCCTGAGCCTGAGCACAGAGGATGTTCATGTTTCAGTTGATGTGTTCAAATAATGTGATCCCATTCTTCCACTGTACGAATGTTTTTTTTTTCAATATGCACATACCTCTTCATGAATGTATCATGTAAACTGCATATATGAGTAAAGAATTACAAGGAGAAACTAAAAGTGTGGCTTACTACAATCAGTGTAATTAATCCATTCAAGAGCAGGAGTTGATTTTCTGATATGAGTGTTTTAGAGATATTAGGAACTGGACAGTGATGCCCACTAAAGCTGAGAGCCGGTCCGTTCCAACACCTAGGAGCAGGTATGCTTTGGGAGACTCATTCGCTGATGTTCCCACATGTCAACCAGTGAGCTAGGAAGAGAGGCTGTGAGTGACATCTACTTTTAGGATCCATCACCTTCTGATCTCCGGCAGCTCTGGCAGCAAGACTGTCTCATCTACCGAAGAACCTTAATGTCTTAGTCAGCTTCCTGCTACTCTAACAGAATGGCAGAGACCTGGGCGAGTTATAAACAACAGAAGATTATCTGACTCAGATTGAAAGGCTGGAAAGTCCAGGCCTGAAAGGACCAAATCTGGTAAGAGCCAGAACCATAACACACCAGAAGACAAAAGGGACATGAGTGAGACAAGAGAGGCTTGAAGGCCAAACCCATCCAATCCACTTCCGCTAAGGGTGAATTAATATATATGTGACAGTACAGTCCTTATAGCACAACCACCTCAAAAAGGCTCCACCCCTCAACACCACTAATGCATCAATTAAACTTCAATGGTAGTTGTGGAATGGACATTCAGTCATAGCATCTACAGAAAATAACACACAGATGTACACACACACACACACACACACACACACACACACACACTGCTTTTGCTCCTTGTATTATTTTCAGAGAAAACAAATCATTTCACCTCAATTCTTAAGCCACCTCACTTTAACTACATATGTAAAGTGTAGAAAATGCATTAATCCTAAAAAGAAAAATGTTTCATTTTCTCTTGAAACTTAAGCAAAATCAACCATCACACCATGGACATTCCCGGTGAAACTTGCAGCTCCTGAGCAGAGGTGACTATCAAGCTCAGCCCATCCAGGTGTCCTCCTTTGTACACACACCCCAAGCAGACTTCAGGAGGACATGCAGAAAGTCCATTTCCCACTGGGAACAGGTTTCCTGACACAGGGCCAGGGTCTCACACAGTAGAGGAATAAGAAATAAAATTAATTAACGAAAGTGTGTTTTTTCCAAAAGTTTCTGAAAAGTATCTTTTCTTGTAAACTTTCCTCTTAATTGAACCACTAACTGGAAGGAGCAGGCTATTGAGATTCAACGTCTCATTTAGACCAAGTTGTTTCAGGTTCCCCACAATAGATGTAAGCATGTAGGCCCAGAACATGGATTCTCTTTCTCCTCTCTGACCCTTGGTAAAGAATCAGAAGTCAACAGCTTTTCAAAGTGGTCCTCAGCGATTTGCAGTATATTGGTCCTTTCCATTACTTTACCCTTTTTGTCCCCGTCTATCTTTTCATACCTTTCCCTTTTTAACAAATGGCATTTCAATTAAACAATTTCTTTCTCTCCTGAGTTACTGAGTCATCAGAACAGATTCATCAATAGATATTCTGAACCAAAGTTAGTTGCAAGAGATTTGAAAATTTTACCTCCTCTACAGTTTAAACACTTGGGGTGCTTCCTTAGCTCCCACACATGCTCTTTCCTCACAGGCTCAGAAGTGATAAAGTTTAAGGCTGTTTGGACCCCATTCTCCCCTTCTTTCTTATCGTTTGTATTCCTTGTTTACAGTTTGTTCAATAAATATTGGCTGTGCACTAGCCCGATTCCAGATACTGTGCTAGATCCTGGAGAGACAGTAATGGGTGGTAGGAAGTTTCTGTATTAAATTAATGATACGCAATTACAGACCCAAAATGCGGGCAGTGCCACCAACCCAGAGGCTGAGGTTTTGAACTGAATAAAAATGAAAGGGAACTGAGCGTCAGCATCAATCTCCCTCTGTTCCTGCCGCCATGCCCTCCCAACTTGATGCACTGAGGCCTCACCCATGAGCTAAAAGAAAGCATGCCCTCCAGAAGTCCCTTTGTCAAACGTCTTCTCCCACCAGCGCAAAAAGTTACTAAGATAAAGGTGAACTGAAAATTTACACGTACACTCATAGTAAGTTAATAAAGGAAAGAACATATTAGAGTTCAATTTTGGACGTGCCAGGTTGGAAAGATCTTTCAGATGCCCAAGAGAAAAGGAAGAATGAGGAGTTGAACATACACAAATACAAGGCATAGAGATATAAATGTTGAGGACAAAATACAAGGAGTGTTTATAGCCTTGAGATTAAGTTATACTGCATTACCAAGGAATAAAAGTTGTTATGAAACAGTCGTATGGGAGGATGAAGGCTGAAAACTAGTGTGTCTCCAGAACACCTTCTGTAGCTCAGCTTGTAGGATGTGGGGTGAGAAGCTGAGCTGTGGAACCCGAGGCTGCAGTGAGACATCTTGGAGAGAGCAGAGAGGGCCTGGAATGCAGCCTAAAACTTTATTCCTTAGCATTCCAGAGCAAGTACGAAAGTGGTGGGCTTAGCAGACATCCTCATAAGACAAGGTGAAGCTTGGTTCACTTATACAATATGCCTCTTGGAGGGGAAAGAAACTGACAGCTTTGAACAGAGGCTAACACTCTGGAAGTATGAATGAGAGAGTGGACATGAGTAGATGCTTGTGTGAGGGTTAGCACTGGTAGGCAGTTCCTTACACAATGACCTTTTCAAAAGAAAGGCTCAACACTTGGCAAGTTGAAGGCTTCTCACAGAATACTGCAGCTGTGCTTTCAAAACTGTTCAGGCTCGCCCTGCTGGCGTTCACTGCTTAATCTCATGGATTGCTTTTGTTTACCTCTATCCTAGCTATAAATGAGAAACCTGTTATCTCCAAATGTCTCCCCCCCACCACCGAATTCTGATTTCGCCAGTAATAGCAATGATGATCACAATATTAGAAACGAACTTGAAATACAAGCTAACATGCACTTACCTCTTACTGTATGCAAATATTTCCAAGTACCTTCTCACTTGGTCTTTACAGAAACCATAAGGCTAAACACTAGCATTACCCACATATTAAAGGGAGAATTCTAATGCTCAACAATAATAAATTTGCCTTCACCAAGGTTGTGCACTAGGCAAATTACAGGCTTAGTACAGCCCCAGTCTTTTGGAGTTCATTGCACTGGGATATTTGCCACTGTGGTGCAATGATTCTGAGGGATATTCCTCTCGCAGGTGCCACTGGGCTGCTGTCATGATTAAGGCTGAGATGTTGCTGTCACTCATCTGGCTCTGTGCCTCAGTTGCTCATTTAAGGAGCCTTCATTTGGAGCCATGACTCACTAAAAAGGAACAGTTTGCCATGAGACTATCTTCTAACGAGAAGCAGCCCAGACACCATGCATTTGAAATTACATGTGTCTAAGTTAGCGGGTCTTCTAAGAAGGGTATGTTTGTGATAAAATGGGTATGCATTCAAGAGAAGTCTTTGAAGATTCCTCTCAAGGAGCCTTCAAGCCTTGACATACATAACTTTTATGCAGAAAATAAATGAGGCATAGAGAAATTGACAGAAATACACATTCGTTGAAAGTTTGGAGCTTTTGTTCACCATTCAAAATGTCCTTTTGATGCTGAGATTTTTTTTAAAGGCCTTTACAATAAGCAGGTTTCACTGAACACAGTTAAAGCAGCTACACTGGGAGAACAGCTAAAAAAAATCTCTAAAAATATACGGATCTCTCTTATCTGAATTACTTGGGGGGGGGGAAAGGCTAAATTTGCAAAGCAAAGAATACTTTTCTCTCCTTACCTACACAAATAAGAAGAGATTCCCAGCTATTCATGCATGCCCATGTCTCACCCACCCACCCACCCTGCTCAAGACACCGAGAACAATCAAATCATTCTGAGATGCATTCACAGGGGATTAGATAAATCCTCCTCTGCCCATCTCATTTTGCTTCCATCTAGGTAATGTGACCCTGACGGCAGAGCAATGCCTCCCATAAAAGCTGCAGGAACATTCAGTACCAATTATTATTCCAACAGCCGATGCGGTTCTCCCCCACAATCAAAACAGCCCATGCTCTTCTCAAGTACTGTGCAGAATTCTTAGTTTTACAGGGAAGCAGCCAGAGCAAAATAGATGACGAAATTTCCTAAGTCAAGTCCTGAGCTTCGACTGAAGAGTAGGAGTATATTTGGAATACCAGGTACCCGATTACCAGGACAGGAAAAGGAGAAGAAAGGGGAGGAAAGGGGAGGAAAGGGTGGGGGGGGGAAAGGAGGTAGAGAGGGAGAGTGGTTGGTTTAAGGAAGGACAAAGGGGAAAATCAGGAACTCTGGCTTCTGTATTTTATAATCAGAATTCACAATTAAGACTATGTTAAGAAGTTAGACTTGTGGTTTGAAACCTATTTCAGTACATAGTGATTAAAATCATGCCACGTTTTAAGGTCCCAAGTTCTTCCAACTTAAAATATAAAAAAGAAAAAATTAATTGTATAATCTTAGTTTGATTTTATGTTTTCACATCTTTGTAGTTGCAAAAATTATATAAATATAACATAATACAAATTTGAAATCTAAAAATAAGTTACAACTTAAATGCAAAATAACTTTTCAAACTCTTCATGCTCACTCTTACCCACAATTTACGTAGATTCTTTTTTATTTCTGATTATATATAAATTTACAGTGAAAGGGAGCAATTCCCAAATGAAGGCATGCTGGTCCACAGCTACTTTAACATCTGTTTCCTGCTGTCGTTCATTATAAACAGAGACTGTTACCTAAAACATAACTAGTGCGACATGAAACAAGATACAAAAGTACACAATGATCACTGGTGTCAGAGGTATGACACGGTGACGGTTTAAAGGAATTACACACAGCCCAACTTACCAACTGCACAGACTCTGTCACGTGTCAGACTAGCAGACATCAAGAAGGCGGTGGTTGCATTGACAAGGTCAGTGCCAGCCTATAGTGCTCACTGACAGACACTTGCCTGTGTCAGCTGCTCATAGTGAGGAGCTGCAGAGATGACAAAGCAATGTACAGATTACACCCTCCTTCCTCTTGCTTTGCCACAACTCTGAACAATGAGTCTGCTATTTCCATCCCACCTGAATCTATTAACCTACTCGGCATCGGCAACGTTCCGAGAGTAACTCTGAACAAACGAAGGGTTCTGTTGTGAAAGTTTCTAAGGGGCTGGCAAGGTGATTCAGACATTTGCCCTGCAAGACTGAATAGCTGAGAGCAATCCTTGAGACCCACAAAAGGCTGGGTGTGGTGGCTGGTGTGCAATCCTGCACTCCTATGGCAAGACGGAAAGTGGAGACAGAGGTACTGAGAAGACCCCTGGCTAGCTAATCCCGAACACACAGGAGGGCAGAGACACAGGAGAGGCCCCTCCTCAGGACTGTGAGAACAGCCCCGTGAAAGTTGTCCTAACCCTATGTAAGTGTCAGGCCATGCCTATACCCCAAACTCATACCCCACTGAGCATTCGCACACACGCGCACTTGCTCACACACACTCACACAGGTACACGTGTTGTACACACTGTTGTTGATCATAATAATAATAAATAATAAAATGTTTTCAATTTAAAGTAAATAACAGAGCCTGCCTGCCCTGACATGGTACAGCAGCGCCACTCTTAACATATATACGATTATATGTTCATGTACACAAAAAATGAATATATGCATATGTCCTATGAAAGGGATGACAGAAATGCCTTTTAGGATGAAACTTCAGTAAAAGTTTAAATTTATGACTGCTCCTATAATAAATTACATTAACTACTTTTCTAGGGTCATATTAAAACAACTGCACTAATTCAGAGAGGGAAGAATATATTTGCTATACATAAAATTTAAAAAGGGATTTAAAAGTCAAAGGTATATTTAAGTTAGCAAAGAGTCTCCTCTTCTGTGTACTATCTCTTCATTCTGGTTTCCTTTGCTGGACAGAAGCCTTCTAATTTCACATAATAATATTTGTCCATTTATGATAATCTTTCCTGCCACTTACATGTGATAAGAAAGCAGAAGAGAGGGAGGGGCTTATGGGGGGATACAAAAGGAATAAAGTGTAATTAATAAAAATTAAATAAAAATTTGAAAAAAAAAAAAGAAAGCAGAAGAGGGTGTGGCCTGGATGATTGAAGGGAATCAGTCAGAGGAGAATAGGAAGCATGGGAGAGGAAATGGAAGTAATTGAGATCAAAAAATGGCAGCACCTATGTATAAGAATGCCATTACTTTGGATCCTGATGTAATAACCTAAATTCCCAAGCGAAGTGGGTAAAAAGATAGCTCAATGTGTAAAGAGATGTCATTGAGCCTGATGCACAAGACACACACGTACATGCACACACACATATGAGTACATAAATGTAATGGAAAGCAATGAAAATATACTTAAGTGCTCTGCAATTCATCTTTTTATAAGAAGAATAAAATAACTTGAAATTTATATTAGGAAGAAAACTCACATAAAAATATTCATGGCAAAAACACATGAAAGGTCTTACCATGAGAATCACAAAATTTCAAATTAAAAGCATAATGAAATTTCATGTTTCACACCCCAAATGGACAAAACCTGATGCTGTCAAGAATGTGGAGCAACGGATAATGACACATACAGCTAAGGGAGTGGGGGTGGGGTGGGACAAATGGTAGGACTGATTGGGAAGCAATCTGGCCTGATGACATCGTGATCAGCAGTCCTTATCTCGGGCACAGTCCCTAAAGAAATCGCTGCGCCTGCTCCAAGAAGCCATGGGTCTGCGCATTTTTGTTGATGCTTTATGGGGAAGACCAAGAAGCAACAGTATAAATGCTCACCACACATAGGCATGCATAAAACACACACTGAATGAAGAAATACAAAGCAATGAACTATATAGGTTTATATACATCGACATACCTACCACACAGAAACATATGATTATGATATGTGGAATGTCTGTCTCAAAACTGCAAATGTAAGCATAGATAATTTTATAGCTGCTTAAGCACAAATCACAAATATAAATCATTTATGAAAATTATAAACAGTACATCCTACACTGGCCAGAGTTGAGCAAAAGCCATAGCAATGGATACTCAAGAAGCTTCGGTTAACAATGAAAGTTTATCATTTCTGCTTTCCCTAAACACAAAATATTTTTAAACGCTAAAAGATAAGTTCAAAATATCTGAAGCACAAGTAGTGGAACATTTGGTTCTTCTTGAAATCACAAAGAAAATGACAATGGATGATTATGGACATTAAAAGTCTTCTAGAGAAAGGTCAGGGCGTCTTCAAACATTCTTATGAGAGCCTGGGCTCATTCACTGAGTCTACTGCATTTCCACGCATTTGTTTGCACAGAAACCCCCTAACTGAATTCAGTTGCTAATATCAAAAGGTCTATATAGTTTTCAAAAGCATGAAAGGCCCTGGTTTTATTTTATTTTATTTTATTTTTTTATTTCTGTCTTGGGGCAGGGAGTTGCAAGGGTAGAGAATGAAAATAACAGGCAGATTGATGGGACTGGAGTGTATGATGTGAAATTCACAATGAATTAAAAAGTTTTTTTTTGAAAATTAACCTACAAGATAAATATTTTATATGTTAAATAGTCTTAATAATTATAAGTCTGCCTAAAATGATACTATCTAGTAACAGTTTTATTATGTTAGTTGGCCATCATTATTGTATGTTTGGGCTTATAATTAAATATTAAAACTGGTTTTAAAAAATTATGGTCTCAACTTTCTAGTCAAAAAGACATAGGTTATCTGAAAGAATAAAGAAACAAAACCCAGGGTAAAAACAAAGGTAAATGACTAATATATCAAATGGATATAACTTATATCTACAGAATACTTCACCGAAACACTAAAGAATATACCTTTTTTGTTTTGTCTTGTTTTCTGTTTTTCAAAGCAGTGTTTCTCTGTGTAGCCCTGGCTGTTTTCGACTCGCTTTGTAGACCAGGCTGGCCTCAAACTCACAGAGATCTGCCTGCCTCTGCCTCCCTGGGTGTGATTGCAGACGTGTGCCACCATGCCCAGCAAAAATATACCTTTTATTCCACAGCCCAGGGAAATTTCTCTGAAACAAATCACATACTGAGAAAGAAATCAACCTCAACAAGCACAAAAATAAGAGAAAGGAGTAAAGCAAGCAAGGAAGAAAGGAAGGAAAAGAAATGACCCCATATCTAACCACAAAACAATAAAACTTAAAAATCAACATCAAAAGAATCTCTAGTAACTACACAAACTCACGGTGATTAAACATTTGCTGAACGGTGAGTGAATCAAAGAAGCAGTCTTGAAAAAAAAAAAAAAAAGAAAATTCTGGGAACTAAATGAAAATGAAATGAAAACATCACAACAAAACTTCTGGGACACATTAAAATCAGTCCAAAGAGGAAATTTTATAGCTTTAAGAACTTATATTTGAAAATGAAGAACTTGAGAATTTGCGAACGGGAGAGGAAAAAAAAAAAACAAATACAGTACAAGAAAAAAATCAGAGAAGAGCAATTCAAGGTGGTGGGGCTTCCTGTATTGGCTGCTGTACAGTGGGCAGGAGCCACTGAGACAGGAGACTGAGAGACCAATAGACACTACGAGGGGAGATGCAGCAGCAGGGGAGTCTGCAGGTGTGAAGGGTGGATATGGAAGGATGGAGAGATGAGTGGGACTGGGGTACATGATGTGAAATTCACAAATAATCAATGAAAACATTTTGTTTTTGTTGTTTAAGTGGTGTCATTAGAAGAAAAGATAGTGGCGCAGAGCTATGCATGGATGCAGCAGAGTGCAAGCACAGAAGACAAAGAAACGTGACCTTGATGAGTATTGCCAGTCCTAGGCCCTCTGTGAGGTAAGGACCAGTGGCCAGGCATGTAGCATGAATCCGACTGAAGCCCATGCTTGCCCCGTTGCTGGGAGCAGAGCACACAAGTCACAGAATTGCCCGTGGGTTGAAAGCAAGGTGATGGTACCTGGTGAGCTTTGGCGCAGCCAGTATCAAAGGCAGAAGGAGTACAGAAGCCTGAAGCTCTCAGAGATCCTGCCCCTAGATACCTTGCCTATCTGCATGATCACCTTGACTCTAAGCAACAACAGAATATTCAAGATGATTCTCAATGATAATACGCTATTTAGATTGCTTCAGAAACCAGAAATCTTGACCCAGACCAATGACTTATTGCGATAATAATTTGCATGTAGAGCACTTTGAGCATATATATATATATATATATATATATATATACTTTGCAATGCCACTTCAATGAATGACATGCAATGAAGAGGTAGGAAAATGACAGAACAGAGAGACAGATCTATAGACACAGTGGCAGCAACAGGTAAGGGGCATAGCTGCAATGGATGGGGGAGCATGTCATTGTCGAGTTGGGCCTGCAGAGTGATGTGTAGTAACCCAGAGTTTGAGCAAGCTCTGTCCCCAAAAGCGAAGCCACAGTGATACTCTCCCTGGCTCTGAGCAATAGCAGGATGTCCATAGCCTGTGCTGTTGCCAGCTGTCTTGTTGATGTCTGTGGGTGTCCATGATCCATCCTGCCATGGGCTTCTGTGGGCAAGGAAGCTTCTTTTGCACTGGTATCAATGACTACAGATTCATAACTGAGAATGAGAGACATTGAAAGATTCTGTGATAACCTTTCCCCACTCCACCCCCCAAAAAGAAACAGTCTAAACAGAAAGCCATGGAAGAAGGTCCTTAAAAATTATGATAGGGAACCTGAAGTGTAGCTCTTTGCAGTTTATGGCTTCTGTTTGAAGGGTGACGAGGACTCAATCACCTTTTAGAGGTGAGAGATTGACCATGCTCCAATCAGTACATGGGCAATACAAATTGGATCTCATGTGTTGTTGGTTTTTTGTTTGTTTGTTTGTTTGTTTTTGTTTTTGTTTTCTTTTTCTTTTTGGAGTAGAGCACAGGGTGGGAAGCTAGACTTAGGAGAAATGGGAAATGAGTGTGTTTGCAGAGGATTATGTTAAATCCCCAATAAAAATATTACACTGAAAAAATAAAGTTGGAGAAGAATGAAATAAAAACTAATGAGATAAAAACAAAACAAAAAAATGGTTCTTTGAAAAGATAAACAAGACTGACAGACCCTGAACATAGCAATCATACAAAAGAAAAGACTCATATTAATAGAATCAAAGAAAAACATTACAACAGACATCAAAGAAATTCGGACATTATAGGGGAATGTTAATATATTCCCAGTTAAGTTAAGTTAGAAAATCCAAAAGAAATGAACTAATTTCTAGGTTCATTTGAATTGCCAAGTTTAATCCAAGAGGAAATAAACAACTCAAACCCAATAGACCCATAACACACAATGATATTGAAGCAGTAATAAATGGCCTTCCAACTACAAAAAGCCCAGGCACAGATGGATTCACAGCAGAATTCTACCAGACTCCAAAAGAATTACAATCAATACTTCTTAAATTATAAAAATAATAGAGAAAAAATAGAAGGAACTCTTCCAAACTCCTTCGACAAAACCAGAATGACTCTAATATCAAAACCAGGTAAAAAGGCAACAAAAAAGGGAAACTATAAGCCAACATACATGCAAAAAAAAAACATACATGCAAAAATCCTGAAAAAAAAAACTGCTTTCAAACTAAATACAAGTATATATCCAAAAGATTATCCAACACAATTAAATTAGCTTTATCCCAGAGATACAAGGATGGCTCATCACACTAAGCCAATAAATGTAATAAATCATATAAATGGACTTAAAAATAAAAATCACATGATTATATAAATTCATACAAAAAAGGAGGCTTGAACATATTCAACATGTCTTCATGGTAAACATTCTGAAGTAAGTAGGACTACAGGGAACATACTTCAATCTAGATTACAAATAACAAATCCATAGCTAACATCATTCTTCATAGAGGAAAAACTAGAAGCAACCACACATGGCTTCCCACCATACTGACTCCTTTCTACAGTGTTTGAAGACCTAGCCAGGGCAATAACATAAGAGAAGAAAATTAAACAAATAGGAAACTAAGTCAAACTACTCCTATTTGCAAATGATATGGTATTACACATAAGAGAGTCCAAAAGTTTTACCAGGAAACTTCTTGAAATTATTGACACTCTTAGCAAAGTGGCAGGATACAAAATTCACCTTATAAAAAAATCAATAATCTGTTTATATACCAATAACAGGAATGCTGAGAAAGAGTTCATGGAATGACTCTTCTTCAAAATAGCCCTAAAATTATCACTAAAACAAACCAGGGATGAAAAAAAAAATGAAATGAAAACTTTAAATCTCTGAAGGAAGAGCTTGAAGAAGGCACTAGAAGATGGAATGACTCCCTACACTCATGGACTGATGGAGTTAATATTGTGACATGACCACTCTATCAAAAATAATTTTTGTATTTAATGCAGTTCCAATTAGTTCTTCATAGAAACAGAAAAGAATCCTAACACTCATACAGAAGCACAAAAGACCCTGGATAATCAACAAGATCATGACTAAAAGGAGCAATGCTTGAGAGATTACTGCCACATTTAACACTATACCACAGAGCCACAATAATAATAAATAGGAGGGTACTGACAGTACAACAGATATGTAGGCCAATGGAACAAAACAGAAGACCTAAGCACTTAACTATAGACAGATAACTGACAAGATGTCAAGAAAAAAGAAAAGACAGGCCAGCATCTTCAATAAATGGTGTTTGAAATGGATGTCCTCACGTAGAATGAAACCAGAGCCATACCCTGAACAGAAATCAACTCCAGATAGATCAAAGATCTCAGCTTAAAACTGAAATGCTGAAATCTCTAGAAAGGGGCAGAAAAAGACTTTCTGAATCGGACTCCAATAGGGAAATAAGGCCAACAATTGACAGATAGACTGCATAAAACTAAAAG
This sequence comes from Rhombomys opimus, assembly GCA_010120015.1. NCBI lineage: Eukaryota > Metazoa > Chordata > Mammalia > Rodentia > Muridae > Rhombomys > Rhombomys opimus. The sequence goes on from REGO01000476.1 coordinate 385,162, forward strand.
TTGCTGTGTAGCAAAAGAAGTAATTGATGGAATGAAAAGGAGCTCACAGGGGAAGAGAGAATTTTTGACAACTGTGTGTCTGATACAGGAATGTCTAGAACAAAGAAAGAACTTTCAAAACACCAGAATCAAGAAAAACAATGATCTATTTTTTTAATGGGCAAGGGATCCAAAGAGTGGTTTCTCAAAATAAAATGGATTTAAAATGATTACAAAATATCTCAGAAACTGGTCAAGATCGTTAGCAATCAGAGAAGTTCAAATACAAATTCCAATTTTATCTTGCCCAAGCAGAAGACTACAAATTAGTCTTCTGACAGCATACAGTAGCAAGGGGTTAAGGGAAAGGAGAACCCCTCATTCACTGCTGGTCAGTGTGCAAATTGGCACAGCCATGATAGACCTCAGTGTGAAGAATTTCCAAACAACTAAAATTAGATGAACATGTGATCCAGCTGTTTCACTCCCCGATATATTCCTAAAAGACTCACCATCCTACTCCAGAGATAACTTCGTAGCCATATTCACTGCTGCTTTATTCAGAATAGCTAGAAAATGCAAATGACTCAACTGTTCTAGAACCAATGAGTGAATAATGAATTATACAGAACGTGAACTTGATATAATCTGGGCTTGCAGGAAGCTCCCAGAGAGTAAACCAACCAGGTTGTCTGGAGGAATTTATACACTCCACGGGGCCTGAGGTGAGATAAGGCAGCAATTTGACAGGAAAATCCAAGAGAATGAAATGGACAGGCCCTTAGATTGGTGAATCTCAGGGCACTTTAAACAGAGTCACACACTAATGAAGCAGAGCTGGGAAAGACTTCAGAAAAAAAAAAAAAAAAAACTATCTAAAAGGTCAGAGAGGTTGAAGGGAGAGAGGCACCAAGCTAGGAAAGTGTCTGATCTCGCACCCACAGGAAGAACTCTGTGACAGAAACTGTGCTCAAGAACTGACCTGGTTCCTATGGTTTCAAAAGCTACTCTCAAAGGCTTTCCCAGTCCTTTTGTCAATACATTTCTGAGAGAAAAACAAAACAAAGCAAAAACAAAAACAAAACTAGGTGCTTTATTGTGTAGTTGTATTTACACGTGAATATAAAACCACATCTTTACAGTATGAATATAACCACTTACAAACCTTAGTAAGTAGCCATGTTCATTAATGCAAGGTGAAATGACTAGAAAATAAGAATCTACACAATAAAAGAGCCTCATCTAAAATAATGTGCAAACTGCCAGTAAACCTATGAAAGGGTAGGTATACCAAACATCACTTAAAGGTGTAAAAGCAGCAAAAACCAAAACTATAGAATATGGCTATTTTCCATATTCATCCTCTTTGCCATGAAAGGGCTCCTAAGGGTTCAACTGAAGCCACTGGAAAAGTAGGGGAGGAGCTAAACAATATGCAATTCTGAATAAGAATGCCAGTGTTCAGGTTGGGAGGCAGGAGAGGAAAGCAAGGGTTGCCAGGGCCTGAAAGCCAGGATCTTTTTTTTTATCATTTATTACAATTTATTCAATTTGTATCCCAGCTGTGGCCCCCTCACTGGCTGATCTCCTCCCAATCCCACCCTCCCTCCCTCTTCTCTTCCCATGCCCCTCCCCTAGTCCACTGATAGGGGAGGTCCTCTTCCCCTTCCATCTGACCCTAGCCTATCAGGTCTCATCAGGATTGGTTGTATTGTCTTCCTTTGGCCTGGCAAGGCTGCACCCCTCAGGGGGAGTTGATCAAAGAGCCTGTCACTGAGTTCATACCAGAGAAAGCCCCTGCCCCCTTTACTAGAGACCCCAGAAAGCCAGGTTCTTGAATAAGATAAGAGCTTGAAGAAGAATTTTGGGCTTGAAAATATGTGGCAGATGCAAAGCCCATCTTGGAAGCTTCCAGAAGCAGAATGACTACTCAGGACTCAGCTACCTAGTTGGTGCTCTAGTGAGTGCCCCTTGGCACTTTCCAGTCTTTGAAAAGTCAGCTGCACAGGACAGTGAGTCAGTGTCCGGAGGAACAACAAGGATCAAAGTGACAGGCTAGACCCTGTGAGAGGGAACCGGTTAAATGGGGTAAATGGAAAATGGAGAGTAGCCATTCACAGTCTGACTCTCTCCAGGGATCTACTAAAATATTTTTCTGGGATCTAAGGCGTTTCAGCCAGATGGGGAATGAAATCAAACCAATTATCTGGAAAATGAAGATAAAGATGCCCCATTAGAGTGTAGCTCTTGAGACTACAGGGGTCCTGGGATTAAATCTACTTTCTAGACCTGGCCACATGTGGGAGGCCTTGGAAAGCAGGCCAGTCATCCAGTAAGAAAATAACAATAATGTGTGTCTTCTCCCATTTGTGGTTCTATCATAAGGACACGTCCTTTTCTTTCACTTGTTTGGATTTCCTTTAAATTTCTGCATAGAAGAAAGGAAACATGTCATTCTGTGCCCAGCTTATTTCAGTTAACGCAGTGATCTCCAGCTCCATCTGTTTTTACATGGTGACTTCATTTCCTTTGGGTAAATGCTTAGTATGGTACAGCTGATCATATGGTAATTCTAGTTTTAGGTGTTGAAGGAAACTCCATACTGTTGTGTGTAGGGGCTCTGATGTATACGACTATCAAGATACATGGAACGGATATTTTTCTCAGCAACTGTTGTTGGCTTTTTGCTTTGTTTAGTAACCATTCTGGCATAGGGGATCTTAATTTAGTCTTGATTTGCACTCTTCATGAGCAAAGATCCTAAATATTTTTTCCATCAATTTATTAGCCATCTGTCTCTTTTAGGAATTGTGTTCAGATCATTTTTGATTGGATTGCTTGTTCTTGGACGTTAGGGTTAGTTTTTAAGTCTGTTACATTTGTGTGTGTACATGAGTGTGCGCACACACACACATCTGAACATGTGTGGGTGCAAGCATGTCACAGCACATGTGTAGAGGTCAGAAGACAACTGGTTGGAATTGATTCTCTCCTTCCATGGGCGTTTCAGAGATTGGATTCGGGTTGCAAGCCTTGGCAGCAAGTATCCTGACCGGGAAGAACCTCCCGCCAGCCCTGGTAGCCTCCTCTTTGCATGTTGAGTCCTCTCCCTGGCCCATACTCTTCATGTATTCTAGAAACTCAACCTAATGTGTGAGTAGCAGGATAGAGATTTTTTTTTCCATTCCATGCTTTGTCTGAGCACTCTGTTATCTGCTTTGCCATGGGGAAGTTTTGTATTTTAATGCCATTATATTTACAAATGCTTGATTTTGTTTTCCATGTCATTGGGGTCCAATTCAGAATGCCCTCACTGGTACCAATATCTTAAAGGATTTCCTGTATTTTTTCTAGTAAATTCAAATTTGGGGGGTCTTACATTAATGTCTTTGACCCCCTCCTTTTGGTGTAAGTTGTGTCTCTAGATTCAGTCTTCGGCATGTATGTGAATACTTACTTTTCCCAATGCCATTTGTTGATCTACTGTCTTTTCTCCACGTATTTCTTTGGTAATTTGTCAAAAATCAGATGTTATAGATACATGGGCCTTTTATTTTCTTCCATTGGTCTACAAACCTGTTTTTATCCCAGTAATGTGTTTCTGCTCCTCTGGTTCTCTAGTATATTTTGAAATCAGTTGTTGTGACATTTCCGGTATTATTCATTTTGCTCAGGATTGTTTTAGTCTTTTACATGACCAGGAGAGTTTTAGGCCTTTTCTTTTTCTACTTCAGTGAGGAATGTCACAGAAATTTTGATGGCAATCTCACTGAATCTGTAGCTTGTTTGGGGATAGAAAGGACATTTCAACAATATTAATTATGCTGGTTTTGCAAGGGAGGTTGTTCCATTTATATTGTCTTCTTCAGTTTCTTCCTTCACTGTTTTATAATTTTCACAGCAGATAAGATATAATTTCATTTTCTCTCCTTGGTTGAGTTTATTCCTGGGAGGATCAGGGAGTGTGGCTGTTTTCAAGCATAGTAAATGGGACTGTTTTCCCAGTTTCATTTTCATAATGATTATGAACAGAGAAGACAAAATCCACGCAGTAAAGATACCCATCCTGTGCTGTCCTCGAAGCTGCACACACTGGTGTGACCAAGTCCTGCTAGCTAACAGTGTAAACAGCAGCATCCAGGGGGACGTGCCAAGGAGAACTGCCCACCTGAAGCGTGTGCCCACTTAGATTGAGTAGCGCCTAGTAAAACTTTCCTCACCAGAACACACTTCCAAGTTTTAAGGTACCTAATTAAATTTGAATTTCAGACTACACCCAAATAAGTTTTTGTCATAATTTTGTCACATAAAACATTTGGAATAATTATTGGAGGACTAACATGTCCCAGATGTTTTGTTTGTGATATATCAAAGCAGTATTTGCCATTTACCCGACATTTGAATTGGATTGGACCTCGTGGGCTTTCGATCCCTCGGTTTGACAAGTCATTGCTGCCTCTGCTGCTGCGGCAGTTTGAGTCTGGTTCGTCCCTCGCAGGCTTGTGTGTTTGACCACTTGCTCCCCAGCTGATGGCGCCATTTTAGAGATGTTGTAAAAACTTGAAGATATACGGCCTGGGCCTGTGAGAGCAGTCCTTTGGAGTCATGGGCCTTGCTCCTGGCCCCATTTCTCTGCTTCCTGATCCCCTCAGATGTGAACAAGCCATGCAGCAGGCTTCCATGTCAGCTGAGGACAGTATCCCCACGTCATGAGTCAGAGTAAGCCTCCCTTCCCCTAAGTTGCTTGATTGGGTGTTTTGTCGTAGTGATGAGAAAAGGAGCTGAAACATGCGATAAGACAGAAACTTAGGGCCGCTTACTGCCTCTGTGATGTTTTCTGAGCATCAGTTTTTAGGAAATAATGAACTGATCGCAAACCCATTTCCAAACACTGTTAACCCAGTGACAATAAGAAGCACCGGGTGTCCCAAAGACGGCTGCCTTAATATCACAAAGAACCCATTACCTGTCAGCTGAAGTAAATGGGGCCCATTTAAGCATCTCTACCAACATAACAGCACTTGAGGACATAAGGCTATTCAGGTCACCATCCCATTTTTCTTCTGTTCAGTTGATGAGTGAAAATGAGAATAGCCTAGACCACAGCAAAGTGGATTTTCAATAGAGGAGACTGCTAATTTCCACCCACAAAAAGCTATTTTCTCATCAATGGAAAAAAATGTTTCCTAACCCCCCCTAGAGGTTTAAACAATTCAGCTACACATCTGATAAGAAATCATGTGCTCTGAGTCAAATATATTTGAGGACAGATGCCATTACTATTATTATTAATTATTATTATTACTATTATTACTTACAATTTAAGCACTTTGCATCCCAATTATAGCCCCCTCCCTCATGTCCTCACCGTCTCACCCTCCCTCCCTCTTCCTCCCCTATCCATCTTCCCTAATCCACTGATAAGGGAAGTCCTTATCCCGTACTGTCTGACCCTAGCGCATTAGGACTGCCTGGATCCTCTTCCTCTGTGGGTTGGCTGTGTCGCCCCACAGAGAAGTGATCAACTGAGTTCAGGCAACTGAGTTCATGTCAGAGACAGTCTTTTCTCCCCTTACTAGGGAACCCACATGGAGACTGAACTGTCTATGGGCTACATCTGAGCGGGGGGGTCTAGGTCTTCTCTATGTGTGGTCTTTGGTTGATGCATCAGTCTCTGCAGTCCCCCCTGGGTCCTGCTTATTTTTTACTTTGTTGGTCTCCTTGTGTGGTTCATGTCCCCTCAGGGTCCTTTTATATCCCCCTTCTCCTATGAGACTCCCTGCACTCTGACCAAAGTTTGGCTGTGAGTCTGCATCTGCTTCAATCCCCTGCTGGTTGGAGTCTTTTAGAGGACATCTGTGGTAGGCTCCCATCCTATTCTCTCTCTTCTACTGCTTCTGGTGTCAAGCCTGTTTTCCCTTCAGAATAGATGCTCTTAATTGAACTTCAAAATCTGCTTTTCAAAGTAGGATGGTATTCCTCTATTGAGAATTCTCTGTTTAGCTCTGTACCCCATTTTTTAATTGGGTTACTTGAGTTTTTGCTGTTTAACTTCTTGAGTTCTTTATATATTCTGGATATTAGACCTCTGTCAGATATAGGATTGGTGAAGATTCTTTCCCAGTCTGTAGGCTGTCATTTTGTTCTGACAACAGTGTCCTTTGCTTAACAGAAGCTTTTCAGTTTCATGAGTTCCCATTTATTGATTGCTCATCTTAGAACCTGTGCTGTTGGCATTCTGTTCAGGAAATTGTCTCCTGTGTCAAGAATCTTCCCCGCTTTTTCTTCTAGGAGGTTTAATGTGTCTGATTTTATGTTGAAGTCTTTGATTCACTTGGATTTTAGTTTTGTGCAGGGTGATAAATATGGAACTATTTGCATTTTTCTACATGTAGACATCCAGTTGGAGCAGCACCATTTGTTGAAGATGCTGTCTTTTTTTTTTTTTTTCCATTGTATGGTTTTGGCTTCTTTGTCAAAAATCAAGTATCCAGTATCCATAAATGTGTGGGTTTATTTCTGTGTCTTCTATTCGATTTCATTAATCCACCATTCTGTTTCTATGCCAGTACCATGCAGTTTTTATTGCTATTGCTCAGTGGTACAGCTTGATCAGGGATGGAGATGTTGTAGTACAGGGTTGCTTTGGAAATTCTGGGTTTTATGTTTCTCCATATGAAGCTGAGAATTGTTCTTTCAAGGTCTGTAAAGAATTGTGGTGGTATTTTGATGAGAATTGCATTGAATATGTAGATTGCTTTTGGCAGGATGGCCATTTTCACTATGTTAATTCTACTGATCCATGAACATGGGAGATCTTTCCATCTTCTGATATCTTCTTCAATGTCTTTCTCTAGAGACTTTTTTTCAAACAGGTCTTTCACTTGCTTGATTAGAGTCACAACAAGGTACTTTATATTATTAGTGGCTATTGGGAAGGGTATTGTTTCCCTAATTTCTTTCTCAGCCTTTTTATCTTTTGTATACAGGAGGGCTACTGATTTTTTTTTTAGTTAATTTTGTATCCAGCCACTTTGCTGAAGGTGTTTATCAGCTGAAGGAGTTCTCTGTTTGAATTTTGGAGGTCACTCATGTATACTATCATATCATCTCCAAATAGTGATACTTTGACTTCTTCCTTTCCAATTTGTATTCCCTTGATCTCCTTTAGTTGTCTTTTTGCTCTAGCTAGGACTTTAAGTACTATGTTGAAGAGATACAGAGAGAGTAGACAGCCTTGCCTTATCCCCGAGTTCAGTGGAATTGATTTAAGTATCTCTCCACTTAGTTTGGTATTGGCTATAGGCTTTCTGTCTTTACTATGTTTAGGTATGTGCCTTGTATCCCTGATTTCTCCAAGACTTTAAACATGAATGGGTATTGTCAAATGGCTTACAAGCTTTATAAACAGCATGTCAACATCAGTCTGGATTCTAAGTTAACATAGCTATTGCTTGCAGACAACAATGATATAGCGGTTTTCTCAAGCAAGATCTGATATTATTTTTAGAACTGACACTTAGAATTCAGTCTATATCTATAGATTTGTGAGTATGGTATAAATTGGGGATCTGCACCTAAAAGTCTAACATTCTAATTTTGACCCATGACCTATATTTGAAATAAGTTTTGTGTGAACAAAGCTTCACACTTTCATTCACACTTTCATCTTTTGCTCAGAAGCAGGATGAGTAGTTATAACCAACAAAGCCAAAAATGTTGACTATCAGGACCTAAGCATAAACTATTTGCTGACCTGTGATCTACATACACATTTACCAACAGCCCTGGAATTGGTTTGGATATTTTCTGAGTGATCAACAATTGCAGGCTTGATAATTTACACTTTGTCTTGATGAGTGACATCTGACACTTATTCGTTTCAATGCAAAGCCTTTCCCAGATGATCTTTCAACCCCAAACTTTGCCTCTGGTAGGAATAAAAGCTAAAGTACAGTTTGCTGGTTGCTATAAAATTCAAGTTAATTAATCATTTTTATTTGTCTGCCCCCACAAACATACCTTTTTAATAATGAAATTACAAATCCTTCAAGATTCTTTCCTCAAGCAACTGCTGCCCTCCACCTAGAAAACACTAGCCTAAATCAATACCAGAAACAACAGAAACATGTTCCAATTCTCTTTTACATACTTCTATTAGGGTAGTGTAGGGCATACACACTTTTTCATACCAGGCTGTTTAGATGAAATTGCATACAGGTTTCAGTCCTGGTAATATATTTGGACACTGTGTTTAATTTCCTTTCTTTCACCATGATAACATATTCTAACAGAAAGTAACTTTGGAGAGAAATAGTTTCAATAATTCCAGGTTATGGTCTATCACTGCCTGGAAGTCAAGTGGCAGGAGTCTGGTACAATATATCACGTCATACCCACAGTCAATAGCTCCCATTGAGGAAATGCATGTGTGATTGTTTGCTTGTGCTCCGTTCCATCTATCCACTTTTACACAGTTCAAGGCCACCTGCCTAAGACCTAGGGGATAATCAGAGTAGACTGATTCTGTCAAGTAAATAAAACAGTCACAGACAGGCACATGGGTTGACCCAAGGGAAACAATCTCTCGTGGAGACACTTTTCTAGGCTGTATCATGGCGATTAAAGCTAACTACCATACCATGCAGCACATATTCTTTGAAGCCTGGAAAAGCCATTTAATGGCTACTCGGAGTCTCCTTCAGTAAGTCCCATGAGCATTAATTATGACCATGGCTTATATCAGAGAGGCTGGGGGATCCGATCCATCTCTGTTGATTATGGCTCTTTGTTGTTCACTGGATGCACTTCCCCCAGAAACAAGGTTTCTGTTCCTCCAGCAACCTGTCCAAACGATAGCCAATTCTCTTCACGGTTGAATCACTGACTGCCCTGCTTACACAAAGCCAAGGCACATCAGGCCAGTCTGAAAATGGTCTTCATCTTGTCTACATGTTACCTATGTTCAAACAACTGGCACACAGATCTTAGATAATATTTTTGTTTCCTTTGAATAGACTTGAAGTAAATAAAAATGAATGTCCTTAGGTTTTCCTCACACTAACCTACCCATTGCCAAATTTATTGATTCCAAACTCATGGGGGGAGGAAAGAATGGGTGGCTACAAACAGGTGAATTACTTCTCTAAAGAGATCAGAAACGATTCATATTTTTACCAAAGCAATTAGCTCTGGTAGTTTAAAAACCAGTCAAATAATCCTAATACCAAATATAATTCTTAATCGGGATCCAATTGTATTTGTTTCTTCCTTCTGTACCCTTACCAACCACAAGGAGAAAATAAGTGGCTCTATATTGATGAAATATATATTCAAAGCTGTTCTTTCAAGTGTAGGGAAATGAGTCATAGTTGTCAAGGCTTCAGTTGGGTTTGTGGATTGGCCTCTGAGATGTTACTACAGAGCAGACAAGCTCCTTGGAGGTAGCAATTTCAGCACTGGAAAAACCGCCTTGGTGACCTCAAAGACCAGAAGACAGTTATATGGCTAAAAGGGTAACAACTGTTATCTCAACATGCTTCTGAAAAAAACCCACTCAAGTGGTGGTCGGGACAGAGAGCACTTGAAGCATGTATTGTAGAATGTAATCATTAAAAGAACCAAGAACCACTAGGATTTTAAGAGGCATGTGCTAGGCAACATTGGGCAAGATTTTCAACACTCATCAGATGATCATAGCAGTTCTATTTATAGCTACTGCATACTTAAAAGTTGCTTTGAAGAATTTGATCAAATAGATAAAAGTTCTGATGCAGCAATTAAAATTCATCAAGCCAATTGCAAATCTCCCTTCACAGTAAACAAAAGCTAGGACAAATGAACAGAAGTCACCTTGAATAAAAACTCAGTGAGAAACACGTGAGCATCTGCTGATTATCACCAAGTGCCTTAGGAGGCTTCTCAAATGTTAGCTGCTCTTTTGCAAATGGCAATGATTTGATATTTTAAATTAATAAGTGAATCCCTGAATCTCTGTCTACAATAACCTCCACTTATCGGCTTCTCTCAGTACCAAGCATTCTACAGCTTTTGTACACGTTTCTTCTCTCCCAGGCCTTCAGGCTCCATACAATTGTCTCCCAGTTTAAAGACAAAGAAAGTGTTTGTTTTTCCAAGGTGAAGGTCACACTTTACCTGACGTAACAGATTTGGGTTTTGAACTCAAGTCTGCTGTCTCTATGGCCGCATTCTTCCATACCACTGTTATCCTCGGTGGCACCAATGCCTCACAGTACACAAAATGTTTCAGTATGCACACGGAAACAAGAAAACACCTTACTAATTTTCATAAAACTTAACAAATTCTGGCTGTTCTTGCTTGTAGTCAAACCTCTTGAATCAAAAGTATAAAAAAAAAATTCAAATTTCATGGTGACATCTGGACTGAGATATCTGTAGCTTAACCAAAAGTTACACGTTTTTTTTTTAAGTGAGACCACAACCATGTAAACATGACATAGCTTTGATTTCTTTTCCTTCCCCATAGAAACAGAAAAGCAATCTCATGCTTGTTTGCTGCCTAAGCCCAGCCCAGCATCTTGTAGTAATCAGCCACAGACCGCCCCCCCTCCATTCTGATTCCACTCACACATCTGCAGAGTGTAGGCAATCTCCAGAGCAGAGTCCTGGCACTACAGTAAAGTCGCTTACATTTTTTCACCTATGGCAGCAGGAATATACTGCAAGCCATTTGTCAATAGAGGGGAGAAAACAAACTACTGACTTCAAACTGAAAAGATAACAAACATGGTTGGCAAAACTGTTGAAAGGCAGTTCCCTAGAAAGTATAGCTCAAGTGCAAATGACCAGAGAGGAAATTGATCACAAGTAAGTAAAACAGAATTGATCTAATGGATTAAATCATAAGATGAGGAATGATGGTAGGCTTTTGTTATAAATCGAGGGCTTAATAGCTGATTGCAAACTTGAAAATAAGCAAATAAGTAAACATGATGCATGTTCACTGAATGTGTGCTTGAGTAATTTAAAACTCACCTTCGTTTTTATATAATTCATATACATATTAACAATATAATTTGATTATATTGGATCCCTCTAATCCCCACCCCCTATGCCCTTCTCTTCCTAACTAGTTGCTCTCCTACTCTCACGGCTTTCTTTTTAAATCCACATAAGGTTGCTTGCACAGGCATGGATGAGGGCTCTTTGCTGAAACATGGGCAACTCAGGAGGGATTACACCACTGAAGAAATTGCTGCTTCCTAGCCCCGCAGACATCAGCTTCTGATAGTTTCTCAGCAGAAGGGTGGACCTTACTGGCACCTCCTTCAAAGCATGACGGGGTGCTGAAGGGCCCACTCTAGTGAAGACTTTGTGCAGTTATGAAACAAATGACCGTGTCATATTCAGACGGAAATTCACAACTCATTCTAATGCAGAAGAAATCAGAACTGAAGAAGTTTTAACAGTAATTTTTACTCCATTAGAATGCCAACTTTCAGACCCGAACTTTGCAAATTGGGAACTCTGGAGTCTGGTGGGAAAGGCAATAGTCTAAGCCTACAGGGAATTTGAAAATTTTGGAATCTGTTCTAGGATGCACAGGCTATGTGATCTAGTTTAGAAGAACTGGTTAAAATACAAGCAAACAGAACTAATCAGGGGAAATGAAAACTGCAGCAATTCTGAACCTACAGAAACGAAAATCTACCAATATGTGTTGTTTTGCCTAAAAATATCCTAAACAGAATTTAAAAAAAAAAAATCTGCCACATCCACAAAGCCTATTTAACATCTAAAGTTAGGTATTTCCTGTTAAAAATGCTACTGGCATCTCATAGTCAGGGACAGATGCGATGTAAAGAATGTTAGATCACCAATCACTTAATGTTGACAGAAAACATTCAAGCAGAGAGACAGAGGGCAGAACGACTTCTTCTGACCTGACGGATGCGGAAAAGGCTTCTGTGCTGCCTAGGCGGCTTAGTACTTCTCCCAGGTCACCGCAGGATCCCAGTGCGAACCACAGCAGGCTCTGAGCAGAACACTGGAGGTTCCAGGACGATAATACCAACATTAATGGCACCGTTGTAAACAATGCCTCCCTCCATGAGGACTGCAGCTGAGTCTAAAGGAGCTAAGGCAGGAAAACACAGGTGCCTAAATCAGAGGATTGGGTATCCAATCGAACAGTCTCTCTGTGCCCAAATTGCAAGACATGACTCACAAACCATTTTTTAAGATCTCTTAAATTTCAATTTTTTATTTATTTACTCTCTCTGTGTCTGTCTGTCTGCCTGTCTGTCTCTCTCTCTGTGTTTCTGTCTCTTTCTCTGTATCTCTCTGTCTCTGTCTGTCTCTTTCTGTGTGTGTGTGTCTGTGTGTGTGTGTGTGTGTCACAGTATTGATGTGGAGGTCAGACAACAGATTGAGTCAGTTCTACCATGTGAGTCGTGGAAATCAAAATCAGGTTGTTAGGCTTGGTGTCAGATATTCCTGTGCGCTAATCCATCTTACCTGCCCGGAAGTAAGGATTGTTCAATGAGCATGTTGATGTGAATGCTATGTACAATGAACTTGCTTTGGAGAGTTTGGGTATGACTCAGTGATAGATACTGAGCATGCACAAGGGCCAGAGTTTGATAAATGATGTCAATATATCCAACGGGAGGGAGTGGCAGGGTGCTTTTTGTTTTTTCCAAAAATTCTTAAAAAATTTTTTTTCTCAGAATTAATTTAAATTTTCTTTGAGTTCTAAAAAAATGGATGCCATTGTCTTAAAATAGCCCTTGTTTCTCTTTTACACTCGAAACAAGCTAACTCGTGACATTTGTCTCTTTCTGAAGATAAATCAGCTATTGAAAAACAACAGTAGTCCTCTAGCTGTGACGAAAACAGGAGCAAGATTAGCAGGCATATTTTGCATGTCATAAGCTTGCCACATGCCGCCTTTTCCAGATATAAATGCAGCAACACGGTTGGAGAAGGGCTGCCAGCTTGGGAGTAAATAGCTAGATTCACCTCATAGATCTCTGTGGCAAAAACATTAGCAGAGAATCTCTATATAACACACTCTCGTTTAGCAATCTATTATTACCTGAGATATCAATTGTGGAAGAAGGAGGGAAAGAAAGAAGTAAAAATATGTGACATTCTATTAAGCAGTGTGAGATCCAACATGATATGAAGTCATTGAGAAAATTCGAATGAGAACAGAAAATGCATGATTGGGGTGGAGAAACGGATTTGCAGGTACGATGCTTAGCTGTCTTAGTAAAGAGGAAGGTAGCCAGGATTAAGGAATGGTCCATCCTTCAAAGCTTTACACTAAAGAGATCAGTCATGCTGGGTAGTTCACTCTCAAAAGAAAGGGGGGAAATAGGATAAGGAGAGAGTTTGCAATAGACACAGCATGACAAAAGTTTTTGTTTTAAATATTAGCAAAACGGGTTTTTTTTTTCACCTAAACGTGTTTCTACTTACAATGCAACTCTAACAAGCATGACAACAGTGTGCCACTCCCAAATCTGTACCAAGAATTCCCAGAGCTTTAAAATGTGTTGCTGCCCACAAATAAGTACTGGGTTTGGTTTTGGAATCAAAGACAAGGTTTAAATTAATGCCCAGCTGTGAGTAACTTGTTCATATCCAAATGATGACCTTGTCACTTAGAAGGAGGAAATCCACAAGCAGAATGCTTCCTTGTCCTGTTTACAATGAGATACTTCTCACATGAAAAATCCTTAACATGAAGACAGTCAACAACCTCCAGGTCTCACTCGGGATGACCTACAGAATGGGGGAGCACCCACGGGGGTTCCATCAGAGGTAACAGCCTCCAACACGGCACTCCTCTGCGTTCTGATCCATACTTCTCTTTTATGGTCAGAGATTGGCTTTCACAACAGACAGCACTGGGTGGTTCTGAGTTTGAGGATAGCACAGCCTTGCTGCTGCACAGTCGAGGTGAACTCCGTGAGCCAGCCTCCGTCTTTCAGAGCTTCAGAACCACAAACTCCCTTCTGTTTCTATTTCACCTTAACATGGTTGGCATAATCAGACGAGGACTGCTCTCCTGAGATCCCCATTTTCTTTAAATCATTAGCAGTCACTTAGTATTGGCACCTTAGCCTTTCAAGGTTTTCTCATTTGCTTTCAGTAACTCTTTCCTCACTAAGATATTCCCTTTGTCACAGAGCCCAGCAACACCTGTGTTTTCTGAGCTGATCTTTTTCTTTTTTCACCATGCTGTCTTTCAGTAGACGAAGGGTGTGGCCATAACTTTCATCATGACACCATTCAGAATCCCCTGAGACTGAACAGCCAAGGAATTACAGGTTAGTATTTACCAAAGAGAGATCATTTTTAGGACTGTCTCACAGTGAATTTTGACCAGCTTTTCCAGGCACCAGGACGATGGGTGTCTCTGATGTCACCAGAAACTGATCAGACAACATTTGCACACGAAGTTGGGTCATCTCTGAAGTAACAGCAAAGCAGACTTGAGAAAGCCAAAGAGAACTGCTTTGGGGCTTATTCTACATTTTTTTTCCTGCTTTCAAAGAGCTACGTTTACAAAACATTACAGTATGAAAAATAAATAATATATAATTTAAGCTTGTTTTGTGGTTACATTTATCATGCTTGGTATAAAAATACAACTCACAGAGGAAGATGATGCAGCCAGCCTTGATGAGACCTGATAGGCTAGGGTCAGGTAGAAAAGGAGGAGGTCCTTCTCTAGCAGGGAAACGGCATAGGGGGAAATGAAAAAGGGTGGGTGGAACTGGGAGGAGATGAGAGAGGGGGCTACAACAAGGATACAAAGTGAATAAATTGTAATAAATAAAGAAATAAATTAAATTTTAAAAGTACAACTCCCATACATCTGTTGAAAGGACTTATCTGCTGGTTTTCAAGCAATTTAATTTTGAAATAGGCATTATCTTCATTATCCAGCAACTGTGCAGTACTCTGGGTGAACATGTACAAATGAATATCCTTGTACTGTTTGTTATCTACAAGCACCCAAGTGAGAAAGACAAGGCTAATTAATTTAGGAGAAATAACCTCCTCTGAACAATTTCAAAATTATCTCAGAAAAAAAATACATCTAAAGACCAATGAATAGAAGATAGCTAGAGATAGATAGATAGATAGATAGATAGATAGATAGATAGATAGATAGATAGATAGATAGATAGGAGTGGGAGAAATAGTCTTCCTCAGGAATGAGCACACAAGTTGGTTTTTCAATACCAAGTGTGCAGCCCTGAAAACATACATAGGAATAACATTATATAGCCTGAGCATGTTATATTTATGTATCTATACATATATAAATGAGTGTAACAACTTTGAAAAGGAGGACACGAATTTGAAACAGAGAAAGAAGGAGCTTATGGGAAGGTTTGGAGGGAGAAAAGGGAAGAGAAATGTCAAAATTCGATTATGAGTCTCAAAAATAAGAGGAAAGAGAAAGGATTGAAGCTGCAGGCCCAGCTTGCGGACCTGAAAACATAGAAGGCCCCTCAGAATGCTTGGCATGCTAACAAACACAAAACGACTTATGAAATATGACTACCAGGACAGTTAGCACATGTGCTGTGTAAGAGGGGCGACAAGATCTCTGGGGAGCTGTGACAGTGTGGAGATGGGGGATTTCTGCCAGGCTGTCCTCTCTTCAGGTTATGTCCTCTCTCATACTGTGTCAGTGCCATGGTCCTTTAGAGACTTTCTGCTTGGAAACGCACCAGAAAGAGCTCACCTGGCTCAGACAAAGCTAAGGACAAAGAATGGTATTGGTAATGGGTGCTCTGGAAACAACCGACCCAGAATCATGTCCTAGGTCTATGCCGTTCTGAAATGTCTAACTGGTAAACCTGTGCAAGTTAACTAAGTTTTTAACTTCGTTGGTCTTTTTTCTTCTCTTGTATATTACATTCAGACTGAAGTTTTCCCTCCTCCCCCGCCCCCTGCCACATTAGCCTGCCACCCTGATGGCCTCCCCTCTCCCCAAGATCCATCCCCCTCATCCTCCTCTCAGAGAAAAGCAGGCTTCCCAGTGATTAAGCAACCACGTCTTAACAAGCTACAATAGGACTAGACACATACCATAACCTCAAGGCTGGACAAGGCAACCCAGTAGGAGGAAAAGGGTACCACAAGTAGGCAAAAGCATCATTGCCAGTCCCCAGTCCAACTGTTAGGATTTCCTCAAGAACACCAAGCTACTCAGCCATACATCCATGCAGAGGACCTCGATCAGACCCTACAGGCTCCCTGACGTCTGCGAGCCCCCATGAGTCTGGGTCAGCTGATTCTGTGGGCCCTGTCCTTATGGTGTGTCCCTCTGGTTTCTTTGATGATGATTCTGCTGGGCTCTGGTCCTTGCACACTCTGTAGGCAGGACAATCTCTAGGTCGAAGATTCTGTGGCTATCCCAATCCCTCCACTTGAGGTCTTGCCTGGTTACAGAAGATGGCCAAGTTCAGGCCCCGTGTCCCCCATTACTAGGAGTCTTGCTAGGGTAACTGTCATAAATTCCAAGGAGTTTCCATTGCACTTGGTTTTCACCTTGCTCTCAAAATAATTATTTCATCCATCAAATAAAAAATCAGAATTTGCACTTACTGTGACACTTGTGAGAACCAAGGTTTAAAAGTACACTTTGGGTATTAAAGAGTGTGCTATTAAATACTTCTTACATTAGGTTCAGTAGTAACATTGGACCTAAGCTGGGTCAATGAAATTATTTTCCTATATTTTTTAAATTGGAGACTAGGTGAGTGAAACCCCTTGGTCTGTCATACATTTTTAGGAGCAATTGGTGCCCTGCCTCCAGCTGTGTAGAAAATCTCATGTTCAGTGAGAAGTAACTAGAACTGGGTACCCAGGAAAGAGCATGCATGCTGTATGTCCTGGCTCCTAACATCCAGGACCCAGGCACCTGTTTCTGCTGAGACATGCATTGTCAGGATTGGCTTGAATCTGTCCATCAGGAAACACTACGCAGGGGTAACCTGATTGATGGGTGATCCCTGCCATGCTCTGTCCCAATCACAAAGGTGCAGGTACCTGCAGTTTGCTTCCTGGATTTCTTTGGTTTGTAGAAAGAAGGTACAAGATATGCACAGGGAAGCTTTTCACTTTCCTAGGCTTGTGCCCGGAATATCAAAATACAAAATTCACTTCAGGTGAGCCCTCAACATGCTGATTGACTGTTTAGAAGAGAGAAGTAAAATTTAGCCTTGACTCGAAGGAAATGATCAGTTCTAATTCCAGAAAATGAACTGAAATGAGCTGCTGATTCCAAATGAATTAAAATTTTGTCTTGTTTCCAAAGAATCCTCTACTTTAGGGACTTTTCAGAACCTGTTAAAAGGTAATTAAAGCCAATTTTCAGGAAAAAAAATATAAACCAAACTTTCACATTAACTGTGCACTTTATTAAAGCATTCGGGCATTTAATTAATGGCAACTATCAAACAGCATGTCAAAATCTATTTCTTCTTTTATTAATTTCAGTAAATTTGATTAATTCAGCTACAAATATATACAGTAAACTGAATTAATCTAGCGCCATGCTAAAGGTCAAATACCACCTCATGAATTTTAAAATTCATTTTGGCCTCAATCTCAACTTGCTTCTTCCCCCAGAGAGACCACTGCTTGGTAAAGAACACCCTGGGGAAGTTACAGCACCCATACTTTCCATGGGTGATAAATTTCCCGACTGCTTCTATGTGTGAACGATTCTTCATGGAGGCATGGTTCTTTTCTAAGATTTGACAACTTGGTTACAAGACAGGTGGGATCGATAATGACCATCTAATCAAAGAGCCAGTCAGCCACATTCAATACTGCACACCTTACCCCTTAATCAACTTATTTAAAAAAATTAAACATGACCATCATATGGAAATCTCTAAGTGTCTATCTTAAGAGAATACCAGTTTGTGTTTTCTTTGGTTGTTGTTGTACGTTGGTCATTGTTTTTAAGTCAAGACATTAGAGTGAAAATCTTTTTTTTATTAATTACACTTTATTCACTTTGTATCCCCCCATAAGCCCCTCCCTCCTCCCCTCCTAATCCCACTTTCCCTCCCCCTTCTTCACAAATGCCCCTCCCCAAGTTTACTGATAGGGGAGGTCCTCCTCTCGTTCTTTCTGATCCTAGTCTAACAGATCACATCAGGAGTGGCTGCATTGTCATCTTTTCTGGGGCCTGGTAAGGCTGCTCCCCCCTCACGGGAAGGTGATCAAAGAGCAGGCCAATCAGTTTATGTCAGAGGCAGTCCCTGTTCCCGTTACTAGGGGACCCACTTGGAAACTAAACTGCCATGGGCTACATCTGTGCAGGGGTTCTAGGTTATCTCCATGCATAGTACTCAGTTGGAGTATGAGTCTCTGGAAAGACCCCTGTGTTCAAATTTTCTGGTTCTGTTGCTCTCCTTGTGGAGTTCCTGTGATCTCCAGATCTTACTATTTCCCA